>OZ023269.1:79941326-80541326 GCA_964006375.1 Tillus elongatus | reverse complement strand
CTGACATGTTTGAATATTTAAAGTGATCTGTACTCTACCCTGGAAACCCACCTTTTCCTGCTCAGGTTCCTCATCAAGCACCACATGTTCGCCGAATCTTTGAGGAGATGGCCTATCTAGAGATCACTGATTTTCAGAGCACTAAAACAAAAATAGTTTATTGGGATATCATGAGAGGGAAAAGAAAAGCAGACATCAGAAATAATCAGCTCTGGAGAAATGTTAACAACCAATACTTGTCAGATCAAGAAAAAAACGGTATTGTGCATAATTCATTTACCTCGCAGATTTTTTTACATAAAATTGGTCTCAGTAATTCACCAAATTGTAGAAGATGCAAGTTGTACCCAGACACCTTAGTGCATAGACTAACGTGTGGTAGTAAATGGTTAAAAATAACATAGTATAGTTTGAAATTTCTCAGAACAGACACTTATATATAAACTGGACCTACGTTTACTGTTAAGCTTAGATTTTAAATTTAATAAATGCATGTGGCAGGAAATGATGAGTCATTATTTGCCTGTTAGAGCTTGCATGTGACCTTGTTATTAATTCTCATTTCCGGATAGTGTTGGCAGTAATCTTGTTTAGTAGTTTAGACTGGCGTTATCAATATTCATTTCCGATCAGCCTCTCCTTATCAGATCTCATTTCCTGTTAGAGCCTAAATGTGACCTTGTTAGCGATTCTTTGTCCTCTATTAATTCTCATTTCTGGTAAAAAACAGTAAACTGTGAGAAAACGATTCTGAACTGGAGATATAAATACATTTTGTTGAGAGTTTCGAAAGTTGTGTTAACGCAGACGTCGAAAACTTTAACAGAAGTTTGAGCAGTATGAGGTATAACAGCGAGTTGTAGTATGGAAGTAAAACTAGAATATATGATGAAGACAAGGAATTTTCGTTAAAACGGTTAGTGTTGGAGATACAACAAGCTTTTATAGATGAACGTGATTCTGAAGGTGAAGATCGTGAAAGTGGACATATAGTCGAGTTCTGTGACATATATTCAGCTGATTACTGCTCTGCACAATTCTTTGCTTTGTCACTCATTCGATACCACCCAGGAACTTCTTTAAGCAAACTATTTTTCAAATATTTACCCGAAGAAGCAAAAAATCAATACAGGAGGTATTACGATGAGAAACCACCACAAGAATTTAGTTTACACAGAAAGTTGTGCAATGAACTGAAATATATAATTATGTTTTTTCGTAAGCGATTGTACGAAATTTATTTATTTAAGTGATACAATTATTACAGTCTAATATCTATTATAAAAATATGTGATTCAAAACACCATGTGAACTAGTAAAGTTACAGCGATTGAATGCCGTAATGTTCCAGAGAATTAACATAAATGCAAACGTCTTAATCAGCACTCTTGCACAAGTCAATAAACTTGATGATGCATGGTTTCCGGGTTCGTCGTATTATGTATGATGTTGAGAATATACAGGACTGTAACAACTCCATCCTTAAATATTTAACACCCCTTGGGTTTGGGCTTCCCTGTTGGATTGGTATAGGATGCTCTAAATTTTTCTTCTTAAAAGAAACAGAATTGCAGTGATAACAACAATGGTATTCTAATGTCGACATACAAGGGTTTAATTTGAAATGATACGTCTTTACCTATTTTTGACTGATGATGTTCTAGAAGTTAATGAAATTATTTCTTCATTTCAGGATTATGATTACCTTAGTTCTTACCTATTTTTGACTGATGAGGTTTTAGTAGTTGATGAAACATATACATACATATACATACTTTCACGCTTTGGGACTTGAACCTCTTTAACCCATACGTCAAAGCGACATCATCTTTATATTGCTATATTTGTATAAACATTCGTTGGAAGAGGTATGCTAAACAGTGCCTCTCTCTGACTGTTTATATTAGAGATTGTCGTCTCTACCTTACGATAAGGCGAATTTTTTTGTTGGATGACATATTTGAACTCTGCTCGCTAAAACGAGTAAAATGATACCCCACACGTGGGGTTTAAACCAACATGTATAAAATTTGATGTACGCATACTCCAACCACCATAGTTTAATTCTGCTTAGCGAGATGATTACAATGATACGTCACACATGAGGTCTTAACGAAAAGGTGATTTGTGTTAACCATGTTGATTACGTCATTGAAGGCTGATCATCATATTAGGTTAGATCTTACCTCAATTTATGTGTAAACACTATTAGGATTTATATATGCAGCTTCTAACAGGAACGAGATCAGCCAGCCGATCTTTATAGTGCTATCAAGCTTTAAATTTTTTACCACATGTTTAAGTATGCCTTGTTGGCATTTTTACAAATGTTGTTGGATGTGCATATTATAGTGCTTGTGAAGACAAAAAAATAATACCCCACCCATGGGGTTTAAACCAAAAGTTAGTTTGCTCATGCGTTAGTAGTCGTATTTGAATTTTTCTCTACGAATCGAGTAAAATGATACCCTACACATGCCCTCTAACCAAAAACTAGCAAAGTTAGTTTGCGCATGCGCTAACCACCATATATGATTTTTTCTCTTTGAGGCGAGTAAAATGATACCCCGCAATGCCCTCTAAGCTAAAAACTAAAAAAAGTTGGTTAGCGCGTGCGCTAATTACCATATTTGTTTTTTTTCTCAAGACGACTAAAATGATACCCTACACATGCCCTCTTAACCAAAAACTGAAAAGAGGTGGTATGCGCATGCGTTAACCACCGTATTTGAATTCTGATTACTTAGACGAGTAAAATGATACCCCACACATGCCCGCTAAACCAAAAACTAAAAAGTTGGTTTGCGCAGTCGTTAACCATCATATTTAAATTTTTCTCTTTGAGACGAGTAAAATGATACCCCACACATGCCCTCTAAGCCAAAAACTAAAAAAGCGAGTTTGCACGTACGCTAACCACCATATTTGAATTTTTCCCTTCGAGGCGAGTAAAATGATACCCCACACACGCCCTCCTAACCAAAACTAAAAAACGTTTGTATGCGCCTGCGCTAACCACCATATTTGAATTCTGCTTACTGAGACGAGTAAAGTGATACCACACATGTGTCTCTAAACCAAAAACTGACAAAGTTGGTTTGAGCATGCGTCAGTCGCTATATTTGAAATCTTCTCACCGAGACGAGTAAAATGATACCCAACACATGCCCTCTAAGCCAAATAAATAACAGAGTTGGTTTGCACATGCGCTATCATATTGATTATGTTTTTGAGGTTGTAAATGTCGGATTCTCTTATCTTGATATATCAATCTAAATGTCATTTCAAATGTCAAATTCTTCTTATTCTTCACTTTACGTCAGCCTTCTTGACCACCATCTTGACCGTCATCTCAGGTTAGAGTTTACGTCACAAGCTTTCCAGGTGGTGGTAACCTTACTGTCAGCTGTCAGCTATGTCAAATGTCATATGTCACATGTTACATGTCATATGTCACATGTCATATGTCAACTGTCAGCTCTTAACTATTACCCATCAGCTGTCAACTTCCAACTGTCAAATATCATCTGTCAGCTCTCAAATGTCACCTGTCAATTGTCACATGTCACCTGTCAATTGTCAACTTCGTCAAATGTCACCTGTCAACAATCACATTTCACCTGTCAAATATTACATGACAATTGTTAAATGTCACCTGTCACCTGTCAAATGTCACCTGTTACATTGTCAGCTGTGAAGTGTCAACTGTCAGCTCTCAAATATCACATGTCAGCTATCGAATGTCAACTGTCAAATGTCACATGTGGGCTGTCAAATGTCACATGTCGGCTGTCGGCTGTCAAATGTCACATGCCAGCTGTCACATGTCACATGTCAACCGATATCTTGGATGACGTCATGCGCATGCGCAACCGCCATTTGGATGACGTAACGGTCAGGAGGGCTCAAAGTTCCCCATCTATACCCTATACCTACTCATAAACTCACTGCCTTTGAAAGTGTGTTGCTCCTGCTCATGAGCAGTTGAAACGAGATTCGTTTTCAGTTAGTTTAGCAGTGTTCTTTGAGTTAGAACTTCGAATTGATAGATAAATTGCTATCTATGATGAATTTCATGAACAGAATAAAATAGAAGCTTTTGTTGATGAAGATCAATTGGATAAAGATAAGATTTCACAGTTACGATTCTTTCTTCTTCAGATAAATTATTGTGCTAAAATTGATGACCGAACTGATGAAATCACCAAATGAATTTTGAGAAGGCTCTTCACCAACTCAAGAATATAGTTGGGTGGGTGCCAAAATTTTTTTTTCAAGTCTCCATCTTTCTGAGGTTTATACAATGAATGACCTATATGTCTAATAATTTCTAGCTTCTGTACGTGCAAATAAATTAGCAGAAAATGTATCGGAAAAAGAAGTAGTGGATAGGCGAAGAAACTGGCTGCGTCATGCTAGCACCAGAGAGAGAAATAAAAGGTATGACTTACTTTACTATTAATTAATTAATAGATCTCTGAATTTGTTGCAAATGTTTGGAATATACTTTGATCTAAGCCACCTCATTAATGAATTCATTATTTAAAGTAGTAAATACCATTAATATTTTTAGCTCTTATTGAAATAAGCAAAAATTGTCTAGTTATACAATGGAAGTTCATGTATATGTAAAATTGTTCATTTTATTGGTGAATATCTATCGTCCCTACTTGGAAGCAGATCACTTCCAGTAGATTATGGAAGTAGATCACTTCAGGGTAATTGAAACTATTGGGTATAGTCAGTTCCGTCGTGATACTAAACATTAATACCTGTTACCTCTTGTTTGGGAATAATCACTAAACTGTTGTAATTATAATAGCTATAATAAAATAAATTTTATAAACATTTGTTGATTATTTATTGAGTGGTCTTATGAGTTTGATTATTAGCAGTCTTTTTTTCTTTACAGCAAGAATGCAGACCTGAGCCAGGTCATAGATGAAGAAGATGATGTTATGTAAATGATTTTAGAACAAAATAAAATATTTATTTGCTTATTTTTGTGTTTTAATGAGGGGATGTGGTTAGAAACAGAGGAGCGTTTAGGGCTAGCATCGAATATCCATTTAATGTAAAAGTAAAAGTGATATCCATTTTATGACCACATGTATATCCATGCAATATCTATTAAATGTATAATGGATATCCATTTCATGACCACATGCATATCCATACAATATCCATTAGATGTATAATGGATATCCATTTTATGACCACATGTATATCCATACAATATCCATTAGACGTATAATGGATATCCATTTTATGTCCACATGTATATCCATACAACATCCAATGTTTATCCACGTGGATATCCAGATCGATGGATATTAGTAGGACATCTGTATGTCCATTGGATATCCATGTATATCCATTGGACGTCCTGGATATACACCGTGGATATCAATTAGATATCTAATGGATGTCCGTATACTGTGTGGGTAGATGACAATAAATAACACACTTATAGAAATGAATTCATTTACTACCAGATTTCCTGAGTCGGATACATGACAATCTTAATAACGTTTTCAGTCAGCGATAACTAAAAAATATTGCTGCGAGATGAGGCCTACAAATTGTTTACCGATTGTACTTAAAATATTAAGTGAGAATAATTGATTTATATATATAATGAAAAACAACACAAACTTCACTATTCACCTGAGTTATAAACAACAGTCATACCAAAACAAACACAACAAAACAAATGGCGTTCAAATTAATTTCTTTAGAAACAAGAAGCGCTCGATTCTTAAATTACATGGCGCATGACAGTCAATGGCAGAGTTCACCAGACGCCAACAGTTAAAAAGTTGTGTCAACGATCGTGTTCATCAGTGCTACTAAGTTTCTGCTGCAACTTAACTGTTTCCGATTGGTCAAAGCAGAATGACGACAAACCTCACAAAATAGTGCTTGAAGTCAACCGTATGTTCATCAATCTCTAACCTACTAAAATGTTTCGGTAGTCAGCTTTCGGCTTTTTTAGAAGAAGGGCAAAGTGACCAGGCGCCAGCAGCTGAATTGTTATGTCAAAAAATGTTGAAAAACGTCAAGATTTTTTAACATACTAATTCAGCTGCTGGTGCCAGGTTAACTCGCCCATCGAGTCGGCTCAGCCACATTGCATCACCAGGCGCCAATAGTTGAATAGGTGTGTCAGGGTATGCGTTCACCAGTCCCACTGAATTTCTGCTTCAACTCAACCGTTGCCGATTTGTCAAAACGAAATGACAGATAAACGTCACAAAATAACGCTGGAAGACAACAGTACGTTTATCAGTTTTCAACGTCTAAAATGTATTGGTAGTCAGCAGACGAGCGCTTAAACTCAGCTGTTGGCGGCGGGTAAACTCAGCCAATGCTAACATGTGTCAACATTTTTTGACATAACAATGCAGCTGCTGACAGCCAAAGATAATACAATTTATTACCCTTGGCTGGTAGTTACTGGCGCTTAGTGAACTCGCCCATTATGTTGACAAAAGTCAACATTTTTTGATATAACAATTTAGCTGTTGGCGCCTGGTGAACTCGTCCATTGAAAAATGTTTCATTGTCTACGCTTGTGGCGCCCTTTAATTCTGCTTCGCACTAAAATAAAAACCCCTCACTCCAAAATAAAATCCCCATTCATTTTTTATTGTGTAATTAAGATATCAGTCTTTTTTTGTCTATGATTATTGTGACGTACATTGTAGATTGTGTAGATTGTAGATTAGATATAGTTAGAGGACTGACGATTAAAACGGTTGACGTGACGAGAGGTTCGTTGAATGTTTGTTAAAGTTAAGTAAATGTTTTTATTTTATACTATACCTGAAGTGACCTGACTCGACTACACCTTTCATCTTATTACGCTTTCTGTTTGTGGAATTTAGTAGTTTAGTTTGTGATCTGCAACAGGTGTCAAAATAATAACAACAGTTCCTTAAAGTAATATGGGGTGTGCAGTTAGTACAACAGGCGATAAAGAAGCATCGGAAAGATCCAAAAAAATAGACCGAGATTTACGAGCAGATGGCGAGAGGGCGGCTAGTGAAGTTAAATTGCTGCTGTTGGGTATGAAATTTTCGTTTAACTTCCAGGAAATACTGAATCATGAAACAACTAGGTAACTACTTCATCTGTTTTAGGCGCTGGTGAGTCCGGAAAAAGCACAATAGTCAAACAGATGAAAATTATTCATGAGACCGGTTATTCTAAAGAAGAATGTGAACAGTATAGGCCTGTTGTATATAGTAATACAATTCAGAGTTTAATGGCTATAATTCGTGCAATGGGTCAATTGAGAATTGATTTTGCTGATCCTAGTCGTGCTGTAAGCTCTTACATTTTAATTTTGTTTAGTTATTCTTGTTACCTGCTACCTTTTTTAGGATATAGCACGGCAGTTTTTTACATATGCAAGTGCAGCAGAAGAAGGGGAGCTAACACCCGAATTAGTCATGTTAATGAAAAAACTTTGGCAGGATCCTGGTGTCCAGTTATGTTTTTCACGATCACGTGAATACCAGTTAAATGATTCTGCAGCTTATTATTTAAATGCCTTGGACAGAATATCACAACCTAACTACATTCCATCTCAACAAGATGTCCTTAGGACAAGGGTCAAAACCACTGGCATTGTAGAAACACATTTTTCTTTTAAAGGACTTCACTTTAAGTAAGTAAATTATAATATATTAGTGGATTCTGATTACTCCTGATTTGCCAACAAAAGAAACCTTAGCTCATGCCATTTAAACCTATAGGTACTTTTGGCTCTCAGGCACACATGATATGGCACCATTTAACAGTTTTAATTTAACAACTCTGTCAGTTCCTATTCAAAAATTGTGTAGTTAATACATAATCTTTAAAATACCAACTTATTTGTTAACATTTTAGTTAAAGGAGTAAGAGTCAAAAAGTCTTAAGTTGCAATTTTTACTGAATTTCTATAGAAAAAAATTAACTAATAAGATGATTGGGCAATCTTCATGATTGATATGCCAAGACTTTGCATATCACATATATTTGGGCGTGTCCCTAAGCTCCGTTCGGATGTTTGAATTTCACACAGCATTCCCACTTCCTATTTTAGAATCGATTATTATTAAATTAAGAGAGCTCAAAAAATTGGTAACCTTTACTTGAGCCCGTCCAAACAGCAAAGTCCTCGTGCGCTAGAATTTCATTATGCGCTGTTACCACATCACATAATTTAGCAAGTAAAACGGAAATTTTTTAAATATACCTATATTGACGCACAGCAAGTGCGTTCTGGTAATGGATATGAATACGATCAATACATGCACGTTATGGTAGGGAGTATGATATAATTTAGCAAGTGGAACGGAAAATTAAAAAATATACCTACATTGATAAATAAATAAATAAATATTTTCCGTTTAAGGGCTAAATTATATCATACTGCCTACCGTATATGTATTAATTGTATTCTTATTCA
Organism: Tillus elongatus; assembly: GCA_964006375.1. NCBI lineage: Eukaryota > Metazoa > Arthropoda > Insecta > Coleoptera > Cleridae > Tillus > Tillus elongatus. Next base: position 80,532,868 of record OZ023269.1, on the reverse strand, counting down.
TTACTGTAACGCACTTGCTACGTCAATATAGGTATATTTTTTAATTTTCCGTTACACTTGCTGAATTATATCATATTCCCTACCATAATGCACATGTATTGATTGTATTCTTATTCATTACCGTAACGCACTTTCTGCGTCAATACAGGTATATTTTAAAATTTTCCGTTTTGCTACATTATGTCATACTCCCTACCATAACGCACATGTATTATTTGTATTCTTATTCAATACCGTAACGCACTTGCTGCATCAATATATATACCTATTTTTTAAATTTTCCATATTTGATAAATTCTACTATACTATCTACCCTAACGCACTTGTTGTGTCAATATAAGTATATTTTAAAATTTTCCGTTTTACTTGCTACATTATGTCATACTCCCTACCATAACGCATATGTATTAATTGTATTTTTATTCATTACTGTAACACACTTGCTGCATCAATATAGGTATATTTTACAATTTTTGTTTTACTTGCTACATTATGTCATTCTCCCTCCCATAACGCACATGTATATTAATTGTATTCTCATGCATTACTGTAACACACTTGCTGCGTCAATATAGGTATATTTTTTAATTTTCCGTTTCACTTGCTAAATTATATCAGACTGCCAACCATAACACACATGTTTTAATTGTATTTTTATTCATTACCGTAACGCACTTGCTGCGTTAATATAGGTATAGTTTATAATTTCCGTTTTACTTGCTACATTATGTCATTCTCCCTCCCATAACGCAGATGTATTAATTGTATTCTCATTCATTACCATAATGCACTTGCTGTGTCAATATAGGTGTAGTTTTAGTGAATTTTCTTAAAAAAAATTCACTAATGAGGAGATCCCGACTTTTGAATTTTGAAAAAATTTCTTCAAATGACCGCGAACTAGGCCCCCTAGAACACATATCCGGGGTCCGTTTCAATTTTTATATGTTTATATATATATATATATATATATATATATATATATATATATATATATATATATATATATATATATATATATTTATATATATATATATATATTTATATATATATATATATATATATTATATATATATATATATATATATATATATATATATATATATATATATATATATATATATATATATATATATATATATATATTTATATATATATATTTATATATATATATTTATATATATATATATGTATCACACCGATAACTCAAAAAATAATAGGCCGATTTTGACTTAATTTGGTGGAAAAATTCCTTTTGCAAATGGCTTGGATAAGTTCGTTAGCCAGGAAAATCTGCCCAGGTTTTCCCGGAAAATTTTGTGTTTTCTTTCGAAAAAAATTTATATCTCCGGAATTAACAAAGTAAGGGCAACCAAATTTGGTACGCTAGTTAACAACCTTATAGGTAAGCCACCTACCAAAATTTAGCTATGTAGGTCAAAAGACAAAAAAGTTATAGGCATTTAAAGAAAAATAAATTGGGGTTTTCCTCAAAACGTCAAAGTTGCGATTTAAAACGTCAAAATCGGCAACATTTAGGCAAAGAACTTGAATCTAATACGGGATATGGAAATCAAATGTCTCAAGAAGGATCTTTTACAAACTCTGAAGTCTTAGTTTCAACCGTCATTTTCCTTCATTTTACTAAAATGTTTCCAGAAAATTCATTTCAAATAGACCCTTTCTCTGATGCTTGGCAGTAGCCTTAGCTTTAGAGTTTATCGTTTAATGGTATATAATTTTTGTCGAATTTTCGTAAAAAATCAATAAAGCTCAATATATCCGTTATTATACAAGATATGAAGAAAATTTGTATATATTAATTATAGGGTGTCTTGAGCTACATCTTAAAAAAATATTTCTACAATCACAGGATGGCCCATAAGTCGTTGGTGATACAAATTTTCTTTTTTTTTTAATCAAACACGCCTTATGTTATTGCATTTTTGAATTTTTCAGCGATTCATGTTTGTAAGAAAAGAAATTCTGGACGCAGCAAGTGCGTTATGGTAGCGAATTTTCATTAAATGCTTCAAATTTGAATAGCTCAATTTGCTATTAACCTATAAGGTTGACCAAGAAACGAGTTTTTCCGGGAACACTTTAAGTTTACTTTTGGAAATTTTTGTACATTTTCACACAATAATGTTATTTTTATGAAACATGGCACATTGTTTTTACTATATAGGTTATACTGGTAACCAAAATTGATGCCTGCTTTCTTAAAAAGGAAACACACATATTTGCAATTAAAAACATTTTTATGAAAATTCACTACCATAACGCACTTGCTGCGTCCAGAGTTTTTTAATTTTCTGTTTCACTTACTAAATTATATCAGACTCCCTGCCATAACACACATGTCTTAATTGTATTCTTATTCATTACCGTAACACACTTGCTGCGTCAATATAGGTATATTTTTTAATTTTCCATTTCACTTGCTACATTATATCATACTGCATACCATAGCGCCCATGTATTAATTGTATTCTTACTCATTACTGTTACACACTTGCAGCGTCAATATAAGTAATGTTGATAACATACTTAATGCGTGCATATTTTTATCATGAATTCTCCGATTTTTTGAATTGGTTTTACTACGAGAAGGATGTGGCTACAGCGCGTGAATTCTAACGACGAAACTCTATTGTGCGAGGACTTTACTGTTTGGACAGGCTCAAGTAAAGGATTACCAAAAAATTTATATATATATATATATATATATATATATATATATATATATATATATATATATATATATACAGGGTGTAAATAAATAACCGCGAAAAAATTCAGGTGGTTATTCCTTGTCGAAAAATAGGGGGGTCTTTCATATGAAAAAATTCAATTTGAGCATCCCTTGTTCAGATACAGCCCCTTGAAGAGGGCGTCAAAAGAGCCGTTTTCAATTAATTTTTTTTTTCAAAAACGACGAAAGTTACGAAAATGAATACGAGCAGACTTTCTCTGCAACAGAGAGAGGACTCATTGACTATTTCCGTGATGTTCCCCTATGGTTGCAAGCGGTAGAAAAATACACCCCTAAAATTTGTTCCTTATGAAACTTTTCTCATTCATATTTAAATTTGAGTAACATGCCATTTTATGCGAATCATACCATGTGCTTGATAATAAATAAATTTTTTCTCAGAAACACTTGACTCTACTGAAAAATTACAAGAGAGCTTTTTTGTTGAAAATGAATTAGGTTATCCTAAACGAATTTTTTTATTGCACAATGTGGATCAGGAAAAAAGTTTCATGAGAAACAAATTTTAGGGGTGTCTGTTTCTGCCCTTTGCAACCATAGGGGAACATAACGGAAATAGTCAATGAGTCCCCTGTTTGTTGCAGAAAAAGTCGGCTCGTATTCATTTTCGTAACTTTCGTCGTTTTTGGAAAAAAAATTGAAAACGGCCCTTTTGACGCCCTCTTCAAGGGCCTGTATCTGAACAAGGAATGCTCAAATTGAATTTTTTTATACAAAAGACCCCCCTATTTTTCAACAAGGAATCACCCCTGTATTTTTTCGCACTTATTTATTTACACCCTATATATATATATATATATATATATATATATATATATATATATATATATATATATATATATATATATATATATATATATATATATATATATATATATATATATATAATCAATATTTTTATTTCTATTTGCTGTACTTTGTGTGATTTTTATTTGTCTACGTGGATTGCAGTTTCGAACTTTCCTGGTTCATCATCATCATGCAACATTCCAAAAGATAATCAGTGACGTGCCTATATATGCTTGAGGTGCTTTATTGTGTCAGAAAAAAGATTGAAATTTTTAGCACCTGCGGTAATATCACAGCATATGAAACAAGACAGGCTAAAGATTTGTATGTTTCCCCTTATAGGATCGAACAGATTAATCGGGCACCTCGCAACACTGCAATACCCTTATATAATCATTTACCTGACAGCATCAAAAATTTAAGCAGCCTCAGACAATTTAAGCTTGCTTTAAAATAATTTTTTAAAGATCATTCTTTTTATTCTGTGGACGAATATTTTAATTTTAAATTTTAGCATTGATAACTTGTTTTTTGTGTTTTGACTATTTCCGATATCTTGTAGAGATCTATGGAGCAGTTCTAATAAATAAATGAATAATCAATATTATATGCATATAATACATACATATTAATGACAATTTGCTACTATAATGCACCAGGTCAGGTCATTTTGCCTTCATCAGATTTTTTTGCCAAACAATTATTGCTGTGTCATAAGGAAAAATTCTGTGCAAACTCTAAAGTTAGTAAGATGTGATACTGTTGTAAATTTTTCTATACGTCCGTAGCAATCTACCCTGCACCAGACTTCCCAATTTAGAAGCTGGAAGAAAAGACATTCTATGGATAAAACTCTCTCTCAGGGCTGCGACTAAATTCATCTGTTGCACTTACCGGTCACCTTCTGACAACAACTTTGTCCAGCTCTTTGACTACCTTTCTGAAAAAATCGACCATCTGATTTCTGAATATCCTTCCTCCGAGGTCACCATTCTTGGTGACTTCAATGTCCATAATAAGGAATGGCTAGGATCTTCCAAAACCGATCCACAAGGGAGAGCAGCAGAGGCCTTTGCAGTCAGCAATTCTTTAGCCAATATGGTTCAGCAACCTACTTACTTTCCTCGTATCCCAACACACAGCTCAAATCCCTTGGATCTCCTTCTTACTACAAAACCTGAATGCTACAAGATATCAGTCACCGCCCCCCTTGGTCGTTCAGACCACGGCATGGTCACTGCTACCTGCACAATGCAACCCGAGGTCACACAATCATCACACCCACGTATCGTTTGGCACTACAACTCCGCAAACTGGGACGAAATGCGGGATTACTTTTCCTCATTTCCATGGGCGTCTGTCTGCTTCTCTCATCCTGACCCCTCTGATATCTCACAAAACGTCACCGAAATTATCCAAGCTGGCATGGAATTATTTATTCCACGTACACAGAAAACCTCTTCAACCACTCGAAAGCCCTGGTTCTCTAAATCCTGTGACAAGGCCAGACTTGAAAAGGTCAAAGCTCACAAAACGCTTCTACACAATCCCAGTCAAGAAAACCGTCAAGCATTTAACGACGCAAGAAACCGCTATGTCCGCATTCTTTCTGAGGCAAAAAACTCGTTTAATAACCACATCAAAAACAAAGTCCTCTTTAGCTGCAACGGCAGCAAACCCTTCTGGACCCTTGCTAAATCTATTGGGAATAATTTCTGCAAGAGCACGTTCCCACCTCTTGTCTCAGGGGACGAAATTGTTTCTACCGCCCTGGGCAAGGCTGAACTTTTTGCCTCGTTATTTGCCGCCAATTCTACTCTCAACCCACCTCCAAATGTTCAACCACCAACAGTCCCCAATGTCGCGCACAAAATGACGGATATCATTTTCAAAACTAAAAAGGTACGAAAGATGCTCTCTTCTCTTAATACCAAGAAAGCATCTGGCCTTGACGATATCCCAGCAATTGTTCTCAAAAAATGCGCACCAGAACTTGCTCCTGTCCTAACTCGGCTGTTTCAGACATCTTACAATAGAGGCATATTCCCTAGTAACTGGAAAACTGCTCGAGTACAACCCGTCCCCAAGAAAGGATCCAAAGCGCTTCCTAGCAACTACAGGCCTATTTCTCTCCTTTCAGTCGTCTCTAAAGTGATGGAAAAGTATATAAACACCGAATTACTAAAATTTCTCGAAAAACACAGTCTAATTCACGATAGACAGTATGGATTCCGTCAGCGCAGATCAACTGCTGACCTCCTTTCCTCTGTCACCCATTCTTGGTACAAGTCTATGGAACTACACGGTGAATCCCAAATTGTCGGTCTAGATATATCCAAAGCATTCGACCAGGTCTGGCACGCAGCGCTGCTTAATAAACTCCCGGCCTATGGCCAACCACCAAAACTCTGTACCTGGACAGCAAATTTCCTCTCCAACCGGAGCATTTCTGTTGTCGTGGATGGCCATTCCTCTAAACTATATCCAATTAATGCAGGAGTTCCTCAAGGTTCAACTTTAGCCCCTACTTTGTTTCTTCTCCACATCAATGACCTCCTCTCTAGCACATCCAACCCAATTCACAGTTATGCAGACGACAGCACCCTCCACTCAAATATACAATATCCTAAGCCTGTTTCTTTAGCCCAACTAGTTCTGTCTCCGTGGATCTCCAAAGAATATTAGACTGGGGAAGTAGAAATCTTGTACAATTCAACCCCACCAAAACTCAATCTTGCTGCCTTACTCATAAGAGATATACCAGCCCTAGACCCATCACAATGAACAAGCAAGTTATCCAAAGTAATGAGTCATTTTCACTTGTTGGCATTACTGTGGATCGAGGTCTCAATTGGCACCAACATGTCACTTCAATTGCAGAATCGGCTGCTAAGAAATTAAGCTTCCTCTTCCGGGCTCGCAAATACTTTTCACCAGCTAATCTCTATACCTTATATACTTCACAAATAAGGCCAAACCTCGAATACTGCTCCCACATCTGGGGTGCCGCTGCCGCTTCTACACTCGCTATCCTGGGCTCCATTCAGAAGAGAGGTATACGTCTCATCGGTGACCCTACACTCACCCAAAGGCTACCATCCCTTGCCCACCGACGTGCCGTTGGTGACCTCTCTCTCTTTTATAGATATCTGCACGGGCAGTGCTCAGAGGAGCTTTCTTCCATAGTTCCTCCACTTGCTGCCCCCAACAGATCTACCAGGGGAATAGACCGAATGCATCCTTTTACTGTCCAGGTCTCCAGACATAGAACATCTTGTTATGCCCGCTCTTTTGTCCCGAGGACTTCCAAGTTATGGAATTCTTTGCCGGCACATATTTTTCCTTCTCCTCCGAACCTCCAAACCTTCAAGTCCAGAATTAACAAGTTGCCCCTTTCCTCCTTGTCGACACCCACGGTACGATAGTATTTAGGCAGTAAGCCCTCGTGGTGTGTTGTCGAAATTTAAAAAAAAAAAATTTATGTGAAACTGCCTGGGTATTATGTGGCTTTACACAGGTCTTACTTATACAAGACGCTAAATACTGTGTTTGTAAATCCTATGTTTGTATGTATCAAACTTCATTAATAAAGCTACTCTCTGTTCTCCAGTTAGTTTATGACACTCGTCTTTGCAAAAATCATTACGTATATGGTTTTAACTTCCCTTTTTTAACGTTTTTCTCTTTAGCAGTTTCATAATCATTACCACTTATTCTACTCCACTGTCTTCTCTGTTCCTTTCATTTGTTTATATATTTCTCTTTTTCTTGTCCTTTTTGGGGCCATTGTAATCACTATTTGTTAGCATTATGAAAATAACATATCATATTTCCACTAGTAGAAAGTACAGTAGAAGCCTCCCCAACTATAACATTTGACTCCATGACACCGTCTTCATTCTCAGATTCTGGTTCATTTTAGATTCAATTAATCCTGTATTAACAGGTGAATCACTACCCTTATCTGTCTTGTAAGGATCACAATCCTTATCTGTCACACAAAGATCACATTCACTCTTATCTGAAGCTAAGTTTTAGCATACACCCTATAAATTTTACAGGGTGTCCAGTTGTCTGGAAAAGTCAGAGAATTTTAGTGATTTCAAAAAATGGTCAGCGAAATGTTGTAAAATGGTATCAAAACTGAGGTTTTATGTTGGTCTTTAATTATGTATCAACTGATTATTAAATTTAACCAGTCTGGGCACACCAAGTGCGTTATGGTAGTGAATTTTAATAGAAATGATCTGACACCAAACTTTTTTTATTATTATTAAATGCTTATAACTTTTTTCCTTTGTAACATAAAGATCTGCATTTTGGCACATAGTTAGTTGTTATAACATGAACCGGCCTATCAAATTTGGTTGTCATATCTTCGTTATTTTTGTAGATAATTTTTTTTTATTAAGGAAAACTCGAAATTTTCTCAGGAAACCTGCTCTGATTTTCCATGAGCGTCTCGCCACAGTAATGACCGGTTGCATTGATCATGCTCACTTTGCAGAATATTTTAAGTAACGAAATAAAACCTCCCTGGCATGATGTTTATGCACAATCCTCCCAGCTGACCTTCCTGACCTGCCCTGACATCAGTTTGCCCAATTAAAAGCTAAAAGGAAAAGTAAAATCAATCCTGCCATTCATGTGAACATAATGTACTTTTCCTTCCCCTTTTTCCTTCTTTTAGCTTTTGGTTAGGCAAACTGATGTCAGGGAAGGGAGGTCTTTTATTTCCTTACTTAAAATATTCTGGGAAGTGTGCATGATTAATGCAACCGGTCATTACTGTGGCGAGACGCTCATGATTTTCCTGGCTAACGAACTTATCCAAGCCACTTAGAAAAAGGAAGATACCTACCAAATTTCATCAAAATGGGCCCATTATTTTGACTTGAATGGTCGCTGACTTCTTTCGGCTCCAGGGATTGCAAACTTAGATTTTCCTATAGCTGCAGGTGTTCTCTTAATAAGACTAAATCTCCTTTATATATCTTAGGCTTTTTATGCTTCTTATCGAACCACTGCTTCTCTTGTCCTTGACCAGTTTTTATATTAACTATGCTTGTTGCCTTGCCTCGAGAGCCTCGGTGGTTTAGAGGTAAGAACGTGTGCCTCTGAACTGAAGGGTACTGGGTTCGATCACAGGATTCTCCTTTCACTTTTTCAGTACAAACTGTAACATTATCTTCAACCGAGATTCAACCGCATTGTATTTGAGCAAGTTGAATGTCTACACGTTCCGTCCTTCAGAGGGGGCGTAAAGCCGTCGTTCCTGTGTCCTTGCGATATTGGGAACATTAGAGATCCCTACCCTCCTTACAGAAAGGCAGGGGTTCGGCAAAATTTCCAGGATAGTGAGGTGAAACTGCTCCCTGGCGTCGGTGATTGGCCATAGTTGCGGAAATAGGTCGACGTTAAAGAAAAAAAAACACACACACACGCCTTGCCTCATCAACATCTTCTGCAGGTGTTGGCTCCACTGCCAATGCTAAGATAACTTTGCTCTGTCAAGCATTTCTCAGGCGATAATTCAACAACAACTGATGGGGTGTCTTCTTCGTTGTGCTGTGAGGTAAATCATTAATTGCAAATCGAATATTTCTCAAATGCTGATCCCAATTTTTCGATCTTCCTTTTCATAAGTGGTAGTTAAAGCTGTCAATAAAGTTTGATTAAGCCGCTCGGCTTCTTTCACTTGCTTACTCTAATCTACTGGACGTCGACTAAGAGCATCCACATGCTTCATTTGTTCTCCACTCAAGTGGATTATTGTAAAGTTGTACTCTTGTAACTTCAGTAACCATCTACCTATTCTCTGCAACATATCTTTTTCTGCATAAGTCTTTAGTGACGCACAGTCTGTCACAACAGTATAAGTTTTCGCAAACAAATATGGTCTAAACCTCTCAATTGTTTCTACAACTGCCAAAGCCTCAAGCTCAAAGCTATGGTAATTACTTTCAAGACTGGTTATCTTTCGACTAAAATAACAAAGGTTTCCAAGCGTTATCAGGTACATTTTTCTCTGTAATAATATTCATGCTTAACCCAACTTACTCGCATATGTGTGTAACTGCAATTCTTCATCTGGATTAAACAATGCTAAAACTGGTTGTTGACAAATAATAGCCTTCAATTCAATAAATGCTTCTTCTTCTTCTTCTTCCTTAGTCCACTGAAAAGTCGCGCCATTTTTCGTCAAACGGCTTAAAGGTGAAGCTATCAATGAAAATCCTGGTACGTATTTTCTAAAAAAAAATCCACACAGTCCTCAAAATTGACATATTTCATGCACATTTATAGGTCGCGGAAATTCTTCAACAGCATTGACTTTGAATTTATCCGGTCTTACTCCCGACGCATCTATTTCAAAGCCTAAAAAGTCTAATTTTTCAAATAAAAATTTACACTTTGTCAACTACAATGTTAGTCCTAAGTCTTTAAGCAGTTTGAACACGAGTTTACACTTCTTCAAATTTTCTTCGATGGTTTTGCTATCAATTAACGTATCGTCCATATATGTAAAAACAGTTTTTGGTGGCAAACGTTGTGCAACAAGCCGCATAAGTCTGTTAAAATTGGCTGGAGCATTAACCAAACCAAATAGCATATGATTCCACTCATATTGGTTGTCTGTAGTCACGAATGAGGTTAAATGTTTACACTCTTCCAAAACGGGAATTTGATAATAAACACATATAAAGTCTAGAGTCGTAAAATAGCAACTATCATGCAACTGATCTAAAAATTCATATATCGTAGGCATTACAACACATTCTTTTCGTGTAATTGAATTCAAACGTCTATAATCAACACAAAATCTAAGACTTTCGTCTTCCTTAGGAATTAGTACAACAGGACTCTCAAATTCTGATATTGACTCACATATAAGTCTTCAGCAGTTTTATTAACATCATCGCGAACTGAATATGGCACCTGAAACAGTCTATATTTCACTACATCATCACGAATTAAGTCTTATTTTCATCTCAAGAAAATCGGTTGAATCAATGTCGGACAAATCTGAAGGAAATATGGAATGATTCTGACTTACCAAATCTTGAAGGTCATCTCAGTTACCCTCTTCAATGTTCTGTCTACCTTAATTTGGCTGGTATCCACTGATGCTTGACTCATTATCCGGTTGACTCTTTCCGCTGTAGGGCGATCTTCCTTAACAATCCTTAGTCCTGGTTGATCAACAGCACTTCAACCAATAATTACAGGATCATCTTGAGCTTCATCTGGAACAGCATACGCTTCCACTTCAGTGTTAACATTGTCGATTTCAATAAAAACCACACGTCGCTCAATCGTATGACATCTACCTTGTCCAAAACCTCTCAATATCACTAAAGAGATATTTCAAGTTCAATAGTTTCGCAGTTTTCTCAGTTATTGGCACAACATCACCACCTACGTCTATAAAAACTTCAACTGACTTATCGTCCACTTTTACGAGTTTGTAGTATTCGTTTTTCAAGTTACCACACTTAACACATTTCACCATTTTGTCTTATCAGATTGTCTCTTTGGACGTTTACTCCACTCTGCTGCTTTATGACCATGGTTATTACACTTAAAGTATTTAATACCTAAATCTTTTGCAGAACATTTCGAAGTTTTATGTCCTTTGTCACCACAATTATGACATCATCTGTTTTATATTTCTAGACTCTGGTGTCTCATGTTTCTTTGCTTCAGATTTTCTTCTTGGCTCTTGCTCTTGGTTATAGTGCTGTTTATTTCTTATCTTACAATATACTTACAGTTTTGCTTCGAAATTAATAACATTTCCAGCTCCAAATAAAAATGCCTTATTACTTAAGCTGTCGTCAGTACCATCAATAACGTATTGAAATAACGAATCATTTTCTGTTTCCTCTGCTTGCAAGCTCTTTCATTACAAGAAAATATTCTTCTACACCTTCATCTTTTCTCATTTTTCTCATCAGCAACATCTTATGTAACTCAGCATTGTTAACTTTCGTAGGAAATGCTTCTTATAGTATCTTTTTTAATTTATGCCAGCTATTTAAACCTTTCTCAGATTGTATGTACAGTTTTGCCAAACCTTTTAATAATTTCTTAGCAGATATGAATGTTTGTACCTTCGTTAATTCTAAAAGTTCAGCGTTTTCCTCAAATTTCTCAATTCAATGCTCAATCGGGTAATTATCTGTGCCTGAAAATGATCTTATATTCTCTTCAACTTCTCTAACATTAAGAACCCATATCCGGGGTCAGTTTCGATTTATATATATATATATATATATATATATATATATATATATATATATATATATATATATATATATATATATTATATATATAACACTGATGACTCAAAAAATAGAAAAGCTATGGTAACCAAATTTGGTATGTAAGTTTATGATATTAGAAGGAAACTATATACAAAAACTTATATTTCTACGTTACAAGAAAAAAAAAGTTATAAAAGAATATTTGGTGCCAGATTATTTCTATGAAAATTCACAACCATAACGCACTTGCGGCGTCCAGACCTTTTGTTCTGTGTTTTTTCCATTAAATTATTGCCTCAATTGGATTATTATTAAATGTCTAAATGACATAAAGTGGTAATTGATAAAGCTAGTTGTTTAGTACTTAAGTTTAAAAGCTATGTGCAGGTCCATAATAGGAATTTTCTTGATTAAGGTCCAAAAAAAGACTAAAATGGTACTAAACTACAAAGTGTGACAAATCCCTGAAAAAGGGCTTTCAGAAGTCAGAAAATGAGGGCCGTATTTAAAAAAAAGTTGATGATTGTACCACAAAAACAAAACGTCGGTTTCAGAAATTAGCAATGCTACGTTAAAGAAAATGAAAAATTGTGTGGAGAGGTGTCATCGGTATTGGTGTAGGTCCACCGTTAAGTCCAGAGAAAAAATATGTGAAATCGACAAATCCAAATATTTCAAAATATCTCAAAAACCAAAAAAAAAAAAATTTTGCAGATGTGGAACTGCTATTTTGTTGGTCTTTTGAGTGCGCAACTTTTCTCCCATTTAACCAAGTCTGTATCTGATATCATTTTGGAAATCCCCATAGTGGCCCTTCTTATCTTGGACACACTGGTTGGATCCTGCTTGAGAGCGGGACTTAAAGTTAAACACTGGTGGATATCCAGACGAACTCAATCTCTCCTTAAGCTTCAAAATGGGCAAGCGACTTCACTCAGATGGCAGTTACACCTGTCAGAAAAACTTTTACCCTAAAAAAATTAGAGACTCCCGCAGGGAGCTGGATTTCATGGGCGAATTTCAAGCAATTAAACGAGAACCATAATAGACCTAAGGTAGTGGTGGAGGGACTGGAATAGCCCACTCACATAAAATTTAATTTAAATCTTATCTACTAAAATAGTTTAAGAATAGCCAGTACTGAATTTAAGAAGTTCGTGATTCCTTGACAATCAATTTTTAAAATTTTTATTTGCAACTTCCAAAATTAACATGAAAAAAATGTACATTCAGATACAGCAAGGACTTTGAATATTTTTCTTCTATTAGAAGTAATGTTAGTTGCCTACAGCTGTCCACCAGTAACGAGAATAATCTCTATACAAATGACATGCTGAGAATTGACAACAGAGAAAGATAATTCTATACAAGACAAGCAGTGTTGTCGTTATGTACAATTGATTCTATTGCATAGTGCAGTGTCGTTATGTACAATTGATTCTGTTGCATAGACCAGTTGAATAAACTTTTGCTGCTAAATGGTGTTTTATTGTGTTACACAACAATAACACATAGTCATGAATTTTGGCCCAGCTGATGTTAAACCTTTATTGGTAAAATTAAAAACAAAGCTCTTCAACACAACTGTGTGTTGCTGGAACTGAAGGTCCATTATAAAAAACTTTTATATTTTGGTTTTTCTAACTAATAATAAAACACCCTTTTTAATGATAATGGTCACCATTTTCTAAGAACTGAGCTTATTAGCCAAAATTATCAGATACAATTACAATGAGGAATTCTCAAGCACAGTACAAAACATATTCAGGGTACCCAGCGACCTGGAAAATCAGGGAATGTTAAATACCCCCTCAAATGTCAGGAAATTTGTGATTTTACTCAAATGTCATGGAAATCATTCAGTAGACCTGGAAATTATATATTTGTCAAATTTCGTCAGTAGCAGATGCATTTTTATTTTTGTTTCATATATATTATATGAATTTTCTCACGTCAATAGTTTTCTCATACCTAGGAAAATATATCTGATAACAATGCGGCTTACCTTTGGTACCAATATCAATTAAATCCGCCAGTGAACACAGCGTATGCCATAGCACCGCCGATATAAATAGCGTCTCGTACTATCTCAAACATGTCTCATATGTACACCTCACTTGTACTGTTCTTCCTTAAATGCATAACATGCAAAAGCGTTTTATGTATTGGCCAGGTAGAGCTCTGCTATGAATGTGTTTATTCTATTTTAACCTTTATGATCATGTTGAAAGTTGCAAAATATTTGGCATTTGTATATGGCGCATGTAAACAGTATCTTTGTTTCATTTTTTCAGCAAATTTTCATAAATAAAACTTCGCTTTTAGAGAGGTAATGACTTTCGAATTAAAAGAAAATAATTAATTGACGCGAATCTGAGCTTTTGGAACCCATTTCCCAGGCGTATTCAAATTTATATATACAAACAACATGGTTTGCAAAGTTTCTACGTCACCTAGAGACTTCTGGTTTGTTCCATTACACTTGAAAATTCTTTCCGGAGGCTAAGTTTGTCAGCCAGTCATGAAAGTCAAGTTTTTCCATGAAAAAATTGCGCATTTTCTTCTCGAACATGCTATATGTTATAAATTTAACGGAGCTAACCATACTTATGTTCTTTATTATGTAAATTTTTTGTTCGTAATTTTTATTTATTTTGTTCATAAAAAAAAGTATTAGGTATGTGTATTCTTTATTTCGAGTATTATGAAAAATGTACTCGGGGGGCCTGGAAATGTCAGGGAATTTGATATTTGATTTCTGCTGGGTACCCTGATATTTCACATCGCAATTTGCTGAACTGATGAAAATAATGCAATTTTTCAGAAAGATTATTGAATATTATGACTAGACTGATTTTCTAATCTCCTGATTTTACAGTCGGCGGGATTTTGTATACCAAAAACGTACCTATTAGCTCAATATTTCAAAGGTCCTTTTGTTCGCAAAATTATTTTACACGTACACACTGACTGCCATTTTGAAATGTGTAAGTTGAGTAACTAATGATTAATACAAAATGTTCCATTTGTAAAGGTTTAAAACAAATTGTATCCTTAAATTTGGTTAACTAGTAACAATCGGAAATTTTTTTCAATCAAAATAAGCCAGCGTTTATAAACTAAATTATACAAAACAAATTATATATGGCAGATAGCTAAACTAATAACGAAAATACAATACTTAGTGTGTTACAAACATGAAATAAACAGTGTCTAAATCTCGACATATACACAGTGTCCCAATAGTATGTCAAAGTCATATATCGGCTTTATTTAAAAAATTAGACATATTTTTAATGGATATTTTATTATATATGATATTAAAAGGCGCACATTCTAAAATTATTTCCACATATAGAGGATGATTCGCTACAGCGAAGCTCTTTTGAGATCAATTTTCTTTAGTGGATCAGCCTATATATTTTCACATTTTGGAATTCGCGTAAAATTATCTTTCCAAGACCTTTGACTCTTTGGTTTTTGATGCGGTGTTGCCAAGTTATTGGAAAAAATATGATAATTTTGGTCGTAACGAGATTTAACAAATTAATTCACTGGGTGAGTATTAAGATTAATTAATAAAACATATTTTGCAGTGATGTAACAAAAGGATCTACGTAGATGGCACAGTTACGAAAAATTGAATATATTATACAGGGTAATCGTTACACAAGCGCCAATTAATACTTTTGAAAGAGCGTTTTCTCATTGATTTTAATAGAACACCTGTATATCATTGTACCTTTGAATTGGCACATTAATTATCTACAGTTTTGTATAACATTTCCTAGACTTGAAACTGATATTTTCAGAGATATTTTTACTTTTTCACGATGAAACATTAAATTATCATCACGTCAGTAATTGATGAGGCAAAGGTAGAGATGTAATTTCAATTTAACTACAGAACCAAAAGAAACTACGGCATGTTCCCATGGTGGAAAAAGCTGCCAGAATTAATAAAAGAGAAATGTGAATAGAAGATTAGACTAACTGATTGCTCCGCATTGTTCCTGTGACAATAAAAGTAATCAAATATTACAAAACTCTGTCTCAACGCAACTTAACGATGGCCCCCAAGGGCCCTCAGGCGTTCTCTACAACCATTCAATAACCACAAATGGCACTACTTAACTTGTCTCATCAAAGGATATTGAGAAAAAGAAAGGAGCCACATTCTTGACAAGTGCTTAGATTTTTCTCAAGAATGCGAAAACCATAATGTATATACAGTAAGATCTACATGCTTGAAATTGCTGCATACACTAAAATAAACTTGCAATAACTATAGTCCCCTGGGGGTCCGGGGACTAACTAAAAGAATAGGCCCAAGGTAACTCCTGCCTGTCTTAAAAGGTGACTAATTTGAATCAAACACTGGCGGGGGTCTTGTCCAGGTGGGCCTGGAGGGAGGCGGATATCTCTGGGGAGTGATGTACACCCGGATTTTGAGGCCTCCACTCTGGGCTTAGAAATGGACGGTTGCCTGTGCTTGGTTGATACTCGTGAGCGGGGTTCCGGATGGGTGCCGCCTTGGGTTGAGTGCTGGCGGGTGTCGTGTGTCTAGATGACCCGGAGGGGGTTGACAACTCTGATGAGTGGTAAACACCCGGAGTTTGAGGCCCCCATTGTGTGCTACGAAAAGGACGGCCTCGCTGGGGTGATGCTCGGGAGCGGGACTCGATGGGATGTTGCCTTGAGTCTAACACTGTTAGGTGTCAGGTTTAGACAAGCCTGAGGGGAGCTGAGATCTCTAGGGGTGGATTACAACTAGAGATTAGATGCTGCTCGAGAGCGGGACTTCATGATACCGCCTCGAGGCAAACACTGACGGATGTCGGGTCCAGACGAACTCGGAGAGAGGTTATCTCTCTTTGAGCTTCGAAACGGGCAAGCGACTTCTCTCAGCTGGCAGTACACCTGCCAAACTAACTATCAACCTCAAGAAAACATCGACTCCCTCAGGGAGCTGGAATTGATGGGTGAAATCTAAATAATTAGACGTGAGCCACAATAGACCTAAGGTCGCGATGGAGGGACTGGAATAGCCCACTCACAATAAAATCTAATCTAATCTAATAGCATAGCTGTAAATTGAGGAAAAAACTAAATTTTATCCCAGGTTCTATGATTCTAATTACTTAAAAAACCTGTAACTAATTAAACTTACAAACAATTACATTCGAATAAGAAAGGGGAAAAGCAGTCTAGGTAATAACAAAAATTAAGTGCATATTCACAGGCCGTGTTTAGAAACCCCTCAGTTTGCAATGTATGCTTCTATCATTATCAATGACAAACAGTGTCTCACTGCATATTCTGATTTATAAAATCAAATACATAATTTATTATTATATATTTCTTGATACCATACCTAAGATGAATGTTAATTTAGATACACTGACCTATTATAAAAGCAATCGTTTCCAGACACAAGACAGCTTTCAATTTCATCTTGTCGCCAAAAGAGACATTCTTCAACATCTGTGTAGTATAGAATCTCATGCTGAGGGAGTAGATGAAACCACAGCTAAAATGCTAAAATATTGTTTACCATACTCTTTATGCCCTCTAACACACATAGTCAATTATTCTTTGGTGAATGGGGTGTTTCCTCTACTTTGGAAAATTGCTATAGTCAAACCTACAGTCCCTGCACTACCACCTTAGGTATATTGTGCTTCACCTCTAATTGCTTAAATTTTACCCATCAAATCCAGCTCCCAGTGGGAGTCGATCTTTTTTTAGGGTGAAAGTTGGTTTGACATGTGCACTGCCATCTGAGTGAAGTCGCTTGCCCGTTTCGAAGCTCACAGATAAATAACCTTTCTGAGTTCATGTGGACCTGACATCAGTGAGTGTTTAACTCGAGGCGGTATCACAGAGTCTCCTCTTAAGCAGCATTCGAGCTGGGTCGTTTGCCCTTTTCGAAGTTCACAGAGGAGACCTCCACCCTGAGAGATCTCAGCTTTCCTCCAGGTTGATTAGACCCGATACCTGTCAGTGTTTGCTTAAATTTCGAACAAATCGAGCTTACCACACGAGGCTATATTTTGTATAGTAAAAGTTGATTTGATGTATACTGTCATCTGAGTGAAGTCGCTTGCCTATTTCGAAGTTCAAAAAGAGATAACCTTTCTCCGAGTTCATCTAGACCCGACATCCGTCAGTGTTTGAGTCAAGGCGGTATCATGAAATCCACCAGCCGAGCAGCATCCAAGCGAAGTCCTGTTCGAAGCTTACAGAAGAGGCCTCAGTCTACAGTTGTAATCCACCACTAGAGATCTCAGCTCTCCTCCGGGTCCATCTAAACCCGACACCCACCAGTACTAGACTGAAGACGACATCTCACAGAGTCTTGCGTCCGAGCATCGCCCAAACCAGGTCGTTTGTCCGTTTCGAATCACACAGTGGGGGCCTCAAAATCAGGGTTGTATACCACTCCCCAGAGGTCTCAGCCCCTTCCGAATCGTTTGAACACCCGCCAGCGCTTACACCAAGGCGGTATCATCAGGAACCGTACTCCCAGTAACAAACAAGCAAGGTCAATTGCCCATTTCTAAGACCACAGTGGGGCCTCAAAATCCGGGTATATATTACTCCCTAGAGATATCCGCCTCCTCCAGGCTTGTCTGGACCAGACTTCTGCCGGTGTTTGACTCCAATTAGTCGCTTCTTATGACAGGCAGGAGTTAACTTGGACCTATTCTTTTCGTTTCATACAAATATTTCACTTACAACACCTTGCATGGTAATCATAACTTATCCACAGAAAGCTACATTTACTGATGTTTTACAGTTAAAAGACCGAGGTTCTATACTGTGGTTGGAAACTGAAACAAAAAGCAGAATCAACCACAAAATAATAACAGGGAGTTATGATCTATATATGTATTTTGACAACGAAGTTGTCTTCATCTTAGCTGTCGCTAAACTCAGTTTAAACTAAACTAAAGTACCGATGGAGACCACTTCTATGTTGAAATATATATCTAGCACATAACCCTCTGTTATTATATTGTGATTATTCTGCTTTTTGTTTCAGTATTTTGACAAAGAAGTTGTCTTCATCAGTGGCTGTTGTTTAAACTAAACCGAGTTTAACGACAACTACTGATAAAGACAACTTCAATGTCGAAATATGTATCTAGCACATAACTCTCCGTTATTATTTTGTGGTGATCTTCACATAGAATTGCATAAAAATGTTCTCCAAGCACAAAATTGACACTTAATTGTCAGCTGAAATTATTTAGTATAAGATAAAAATGTAGTATCTTCCATGTTAACAAATTGTATGTCACAACTATGTATATTGATAATTTTAAATCAGGTAATTTGATTTATATAGTTGCCATTTTTAAGGATAATGATAATAAATATATTTCGTTTTGCTTTCAGAATGTTTGATGTAGGTGGACAAAGATCAGAAAGAAAAAAATGGATACATTGTTTTGAAGGTGTGACAGCAATAATTTTTTGTGTGGCATTGTCAGGTCAGTCATCACTTTTTTTTTTTTGTATAATTTTTAATATTTATGTAGAAATGGAATTATGACATTTTCCATATTTGTTTATTTGATCAAATTAGTTAATTATTTTTAAATTATTGCTTGGATACATCCATATACATATATCTGACTACCTAAAGCGTCCTTACATAGATCTGGCAGTGGACGACCACCAAACTTTTGTCAGGAAGATTCATAAAAAATATTGTATGCTCTAACTACGTCATGTGCAATGTCCGTAAATTTTATATAAATCGGTGTTATTTATTTAATTAATTAATTAATTTATTTATTTATCTAAACAGAGAGAGCATCCCTATATTAGATATTACATATAACATCATAAAAAACAGCTTATTCTAACAACTATAAAAAAGAAAAGAAGATTCATGTGATAAAGCCACATTCTAGGTGTCGTAAAGAACAGCTATAAAAGTCTTTATGTTACAAGGCATGTGGATATCAACAGAGATTCTATTGCACTCTTAATACTTGCATATAAAGGTGATCTTATTAGAACATTCGTTCTGGAAATAGGTAGGTGGAATACAGGATAGGATTGTAAACTAGAACAAGGAGATGGGACATAAAAAGTTAACTGTTGTAACAGGTTCGATAGCCATGAATTAATTGATAAATAAATGTTATTTTTGCAAAAGTTCTTCTGTTAGCTAGTGAACTCATACATACTGAAATCTGCCAACAAAATATCCTGTAGATATCCTTGTTCAGAGTAGTTCCCACTCTCACGAAATCTGACGTATTTGAGTAATCTACGTCGGACCCATTCTATATCTGTGTGTGTGTGTGCGGGCGCGTGCGTGCGTTCGTGTGTGTGATTTTGATCAAATTTGGTGCGTACTTTTCTTTTGTAAGTGGCTTGGATAAGTTCGTTAGCCAGGAAAATCGGCCCAGGTTTTCTCAGGAAATTTTGTGTTTTTTGGAAAAAATGTATATGTCCAGAAATAACAAAGTAAGAGCAACCAAATTTGGCACACCTGTTTTGCATTATAAAGAGTGATCCATGTACAAAAATTTAGGTCTCTTAAGTTCAAAGACAAAACAGTTTTTAGGCTTTTAAAGAAATTTTTTTTTTGGATTTTCCTCAAAACGTCAAGGTCGCGATTTGAAACGTCAAAATTGGCAACATTTAGGCAAAGAACCTGAAACATATACGGGTTACGTAAAGAAAATGCCGCCAGAAGAGTGTTCTGCAAACCCTTGAGTTTCGGTTTCAACCATCATTGTCATTCATTTTACTAAACTATTTCCAGAAAATTCATCTCAATGAGACCATTTTTCTGATGCTTTGGCAGTAGTTTTAGTTAAGTTTATGGTTTAACAGCCTATAATTTTTTGCTAATTTTCGTAGAAAAAATTCTGACTTGAATTTTAAAAAGATTTTTTCAAATGAGTGCAAACTAGGCCCCCTAGAATCCATATTCGGGATTAGTTTCAATTTTTATCTGTTTACATATATACAGGATGATGCATTTCTACGGTAAAGCTAAATATAATTGTTATTATACAAGATACGAGAAAAAATTGTACATGTTAATTATAGGGTGTTTTGAGCTGCATCTTAAAATTATTTTGACAATCACAGGCTGGCCCATAAGTCGTTGGTGAGGCCTATAATTATTTTTCTTCGAACATCCCTTATTTTATTGCATTTTTGCATTTCTTATCGAAATATTATGCATGTTTGTAAGAAAAAAAATCGAAACGCAGTAAGTGCGTTTTGGTAGCTAATTTCCATTAAATGCTTCAAATGTCAATAACTCAATTTGCTATTAACCTAAGGCTCATTGGCTATGAAACCTGTTTTCTTGGAAACATTTGAAGTTTATTATCGGAAAATTTTTGTACATTTTCAAACAATAAGTATTTTGATAAAATATGGTACTTGTTTCTACTATATAGGTTATACTGGTAACTATCAGGCTGTATAGAACTAGTCTGGCTTGAAACTATATTCCATCCAGCTGGAGGGTGACTAGGGGTGAATTCCCAATTTGGGACGTAATGGCCTCCTACCCATAATCGCTGAGACCTCTCATTGTTACTTCATTCCTCCTAAAGGGATTAGAAAAAATTCTGGACAGACACATTAGGGGGAATATCTTAAACATTAACTCCTCAATACCTACCAGTATGCCTACTAAACTGGCAAATCTACTGAGTTACCCTCAATAACCTTGTTGAGAAAATCACACACTCCCTGGATCACGGGGAGGTGGTGGTGGTGGCTGCGTTTCTCGACATTGAAGGAGCATTTAACAATGCACTACCTAATTCCCTCTATGCAGCTGCTATCGCTAGAGGGGTGGAACCTACCATTTGTGACTGGATCGGTAGCATGCTGCACAATCGGACCATTATTGCCTCATTGCTGGGGAAGGCGGTCTGCAAGGGGGTGCCCTCAGCTTTGGTCCCTCTTTGTGGACGTGCTGAATATCCTGGGACTGTGGGAGGTTGAGGTCCAGGCTTATGCGGATGATCTTGTCATAATGGTTAGAGGTAAATCTGAAGAGGAACTTTCAAGTACTCTTCAAGGGACACTAAATGTAGTGAATGATTGTTGCCAGAGGGAGCAGATATCTGTGAACCCCCGCAAAACCATCATTGTTCCATTTACCAGAAGAAGAAGGTTGGGCAAATTAAAACCACCTATTCCATTTATGGAACAGGCGAAATATCTGGGGGTTACCCTAGATTAGAAGCTCACCTGGAACATACAGTTAGAGCATGTAATCCACAGGGCCAAACTGTCCCCGTGGACATGCCGAAGTATCTGGGGAACAAGCCCACAACAGATGTACTCCCTCTATGTAGTGGTTATCAGACTGATGATAACCTATGGAGCTATAGTTTGGTGGCCTAAGGCACTTTGTGGTATCGTGAGGGCCAAACTGGCTAGGCTACAGAGACAAGCTTGTCTGATGATAACGGGCACGATAAGCACCGCTCTGGAAGTCCTCTTAAACATTAGACCGCTTCACATTTGGCTAAAGAGGCATGTTGTCCACATCAACATACAGATTAAAACAAACGGCTGACAGTATGCCGAAGGCAATCAGTTTGGGAAGGACCGGATTCCTCAATCACATTGAGAGTCATGAAGTTCTGGGAATGGTCTCAGACCTGATGCCTACAAAGATCAGTAGAGATGTATCTTTCAAGACCGTTCTTCCACAAAGGGAGAACTGGGAACAAAACCAAACGACCCTACTGAGGGCAGATCTCTGCTGGTACACTGACGGCTCCAAAACCGATTGGGTGGCAGGAGCAACACTGATGCAAGAATATTATCTGGCCTCGGAAAGTATGCAACCATACACCAGGCAGAAGTGTATGCCATTGAGATGTGTGCAAGGGAAATTATACAACACCATTGCACACACAAATCGATAAAAATATATTCAGATAGCCAAGCTGCAATAAAGGCACTTGGTTCCCTACCATTGCAATTAAAAAACGGTGTGGAGCTGTAAATCTTCCCTCAAAGAACTAGGCAGCTGCAATGAGGTGTTGCTGGTCTGGATATCTGGTCACTTGGACCCTGATGGCAATGTAACGACCAACACGCTTGCCAGGAGTGATACTCAGGAGGACTTTATCGAACCAGAACCTGTGCTGGGGATATCATCATGCACAGCAAAACGTACCTTAAAGACCTATACAGATAGGACAATCCAGCAATTGCAAAATCTGTCAGGACTCACTCTTTATAAACGGCCTTTCAGAGTTAAGGGCTAAAAAACTTCCAGAGCTAAACAGACAACAACTGAGAACTCTAGTCGGCCTGTATACAGGACACTGTCGCTTGCCTCACCACATGCACCGAATTGGTCTCGGTCAAAAGACTGAGTGCCGGCTGTGTATGGAGAGTGTCGAAAAAGCAGAGCATGTGCTATGTTCCTGTCTGGCTGCGGATATGACAAGACACCTGCTCTTTGGCAAGACATAGCTTGCACCAGAAGATCTGGGTCAACTTTTTCCCGCAAAAATTGTCAACCTCTGTAAGAGGCTGGATTTGTTGGGCAAAATATAAGAATTAGACGTGAGCCACAATAGACCTCAAGGTCACAGTGGAAGGACTGTTATGGGCCACTCATAATCTAACCTAACCTGTAACCAAATCGATGCCTGCTTGCATTAAAGAGATATATTTGCTATTAAAAACATTTTTACGAAAATTCACTTCCATAACGCACTTGCTGCGTCCAGACTTTTTTCATTAAGTCCACTACTGAGTCTCCTTTTACAAAACGCACATCTTAGCACCCAAAATATACACTTGCATTTCATATATTTAATTACCAAGCACCCTATGTGTATAAATTTGTGGCTCACTTCCTGGGTGTTTAGTAACATCCTAGCTAACACAACCGGTTGCTGAAGTGTGGCAACAACTATCGTGATAACTTCTAAGTGTTTGCTGCCAGGCAGCGATCCAAAATGGTGAATGGTTGCAACATTGCGGAGTGGTATCGGGAACTTATATGACTAATCATATAGGAGAAATTGACAGTTACGTTTAGGCCTGCAAACGTCACTTTTGCCATAAAATGTGAGATGTCAAACAGAGTTGGACTTGGGTATAGGACATTATGCATAAAATGTGTCTAAAATTTTGCATATAATCTAAAAATGTAATAATATAAAGGTGTCCTATTTAAAATAAGCAAGTTAACATCAACACCCTGTATAACCATAAGTGCCACTATCTTGAAAATATTTTAGCATAGTTTCCCCTATCGACTTCAGTAAGCTGCCCAATTTTCAAAATTTTCCAAAGTCTGGGTTCAGGGAAATTGATCGCTGGCATTCATAGGATACTATATATATATATATATATATATATATATATATATATATATATATATATATATATATATATATATATATATATATATATATATATATATATATATATATATATATATATATATATATATATATATATATATATATATATATATATATATATATATATATATATATATATATATATATATATATATATATATATATATATATATATATATATATATATATATATATATATATATATATATATATATATATATATTTAAAAAAAAATTGAAACGTCAAAATTGATCATTCTGTTAGGCTTACTAATGCGTAATTCGCTTTGTGAGTGCAAAATATTGTATTAAATCACCAAGCAAGCTCCTAGATCTGTGTCTCAGCTGATATTTTCCTTCATTTGATTAAAATATGTGCGAAAAATCCAGTTTAAATAAAATTTGTTTGCTATAAATGATAAAGACTGTAAAATATTTCCATACTACATTACATACCCGTTCAGCTCAGTGATGCAAGTCTTTGCCGTCAGATAATATAGTCGAGTTCTAATCCTATAGTAGTAACTTCACTTTTTTAGTCTTTTATTTCATTTTACCATTATCTGATTATATTGTGTAATTCCGATTAATTTTTTTGCGAATGTTTATATAAAAAAATTCATTAAAGGGGAGATGAAAACTTTTAAGACATAATTCGATTTGAATAGCTGATCTGGTTGTTTGTTATTAACCTAACTTGGTGAAACCGTTCCATACTTAATACAGCCATAGATACTTTCCCGGGGCTTCACAAAGGCTTGTTTTTTTCTCTGCAACTAATTTTTGTTTTTACGGCATCGTCAGGCAAAGAAAAATTGCAGCCACAGAAAAGTTTCTACGTCTGTATTTGGATCAGATTGTATAGTTTTTAGTGAGTTTTCATAGAAAAAAATCAATCTGGAAATAAAAAAGCTATGACAACCAAATTTGGTATGTACGTTTATATAAGGAAAGGTATACTACATACCAATCGTAGATCTCTAGGTGAAAAGAAAAAATTAATTTAAAGAAACGTAAAAGTCGCAATTTGAAACGTCAAAATTGCCAAATCTTAGATAAAGAACCTAAAGCGCATACAGGTTACGTAGAAAACATGTGGCAACAAGTGTATTTTACAAAACTGTAAGTTTCAGCTTCAACCGTCATTGTCCTTCATTTCAGTGAAATATGTGCAGAAAATGTATTTCAAATACAGCCTTTCTCTGATGCTTTGGCAGTAGTGTTAGTTAAATTTTATGGTTTAATATTCTATATTTTTTAGTGAATTTTTGTAGAAACAAGTCGCTATTGAGGAGACAGTGACTTTTGAATTTTTAAAAGATGTTTTCAAATGACCGCAAACTAGGCCCACTAGAACCAATCCGGGGTTAGTTGCAATTCGTTTACATATATACATGGTGACGCATTTCTACGGTAACGCTCAATATATCAGTTATTATACAAGATACAGGAAAAAATTTTATAAGTTAATTGTAGAATGTCTTGAGCAGCATCTACAAAATTATTTTTACAATCACGGTGTGGCCCATGATTGGTGATACAATTTTTATTTTTATTTATTTATTTTTAATTGAAACACCCCTTATATTTTTGCATTTTTGATCAAAATGCTTCAAAATTGCATGTTTGTAAGAAAAAATCTAGGCACAGTAAGTGCGTTTTGGTAGCGAATTTTCATTAAATGCTTCAAATTGCAATAACTCAATTTCCTATTAACCTAAGGTTTGTTGTATAGAAAACCAGTTTTTTTCAGGAACATTTTAAGCTTAGTTTCGGAAAATTTGTGTACATTTTCAAACAATACAGTTATTTTGATGAAGTATGGTACATTATTGTTTCTACTATATAGGTTATACTGGTAACCACATTTGATGCCTGCTTTCAATAAAAAAAGACATATTTGCTATTAAAATCATTTTAATGAAAATTCACTTCCATAACGCACTTGCTGCGTCCAGACTTTTTTAAATTAGGTTTATCACTTAAGATTTCAGTTACAGTTGTTTTAAAATTATATACTACTTTTAGGCTACGACCTTGTTCTAGCGGAGGATGAAGAAATGAATCGAATGGTTGAATCAATGAAGCTTTTTGATTCTATTTGCAACAGCAAGTGGTTTGTTTCCACGTCGATTATTCTTTTTTTAAATAAGAAAGATCTGTTCGAAGAGAAAATTGTAAGGAGTCCCTTGACCATTTGTTTTCCTGAATATACTGGTCCTAACACTTATGAAGATGCATCAGCCTATATTCGGATGAAATTTGAAAATTTAAATAAACGAAAAGATCAGAAGGAAATCTACCCACATTTTACATGTGCAACAGATACAAATAATATTCAGTTTGTGTTTGATGCTGTCACTGATGTGATTATAAAAAACAATCTCAAAGACTGTGGCCTTCTGGTGTAATGTTCTACATTTACTTATAAAATTACATATTGA
Organism: Tillus elongatus; assembly: GCA_964006375.1. Classification (NCBI taxonomy): domain Eukaryota; kingdom Metazoa; phylum Arthropoda; class Insecta; order Coleoptera; family Cleridae; genus Tillus; species Tillus elongatus. Next base: position 80,506,210 of record OZ023269.1, on the reverse strand, counting down.
ACACAAGTCTTAAAGGTTAAATAAATGTTTATATGTAAAAGAGATCGATGATAACAATATGCAGTGGACTACTGAAATTCTCATACAAAAAATTCATTTTGGTTATGTTGAAAATGTTTCAAATTTTGGCTCTAATCTCAGTTGTGTACAATCTAAGCTTTAAATTTGAAGTAACGTATGAGATTTTTATAATTTCTGATTTTGACTTAATGTAGGTACATCATTTTGAACTTAAAATTTATGTAAAATGGAATTTAAAATAAAAAGTTCACAATTACAATTTAAATATATGTCAGTTCAGTGCCTTTATAATCATATTTGATTAATGCTTAATAGGATTAATTTATATTTTTTATATAAAAACTCATCACATCGAATGTTAAATATGAATGGTGATTAATAAATAAGTAAAATTTATTATTATACATCAGAGCTTATTAATGTTAAAGTCTTATATAAAACAGATCTGAAAATATTTTGTCGTCATTTTATAGTAAATAGTATTAAGAGTAACGTATTTGTTACATACAGTTGTTATTTTTTTATAAAATGCTTATATACATACTGACTGCACTCAGTCAAAATTATGTTTATCTAAATCCACATGAAAATAGCACGTGTGCCTAGTTCTACATAGCATTTTTTAAATTTCACCAAACTGATTAATAAATGTCATATGCAGTGTTAGAAAAGTATGCTTATATATATATATATATATATATATATATATATATATATATATATATATATATATATATATATATATATATATATATATATATATATTGTAATATATAGATATATATTGTAATGATACAGTCAATATTTACCATTTAAATCTTTATTAACACTTTCAGCTCCAGCCTAAGAGTCAGTGTGAAACCATGTTGCCATCTAGGTATTGTAAAGAATATTTAAAATAATTACCCTTACTGAGTGCTATTACGGTTGGTGGAACAACATACAAGACATATTCATAAAGTAAGGTCCGTTTGATCATTTTAAAAAAACTTAAAAAAGGTTTTTATTAGCAGTTTTAGTTTACAACATATCTACTTCACTATTCCACATAATCGCCATTCAGTTCTAAGCACTTTTTGTAATACTGCACCAGTTTCATTAACCTCTCTGCATATTAGTTCGCCTTGTGGGAATAAACCCGTTGACAACGGCAGTCTTGCGTTCCTCTCGTTTTCAAGCCGTTTTCCACCAAGCCACCGTTTCATATGCCAGAAGAGGAAGTGGTCGCTAGATGCAAGGTCTGGGCTATGGTGGGTGGTCAATAAGTTCTCAACGAAAATCAGCGGTGTGGGGACGCACATTGTTATGAAGGAGGATTATGCCGGACAACAGTTTCCCGCGTCGTCTGTTTTGGATCGCACGTTTCAGTTTGGTGAGCGTAGTACACTTCAGCTATGCTTGCGATCATATTCCATGAAATCAACCGAAATGACCCTCTTTTCGTGCCAAAAACGGTAGCCATCATTTTTCGACTAGTACGGATATTGCTTAAACTTTTTGGTTTTGGTGAACATTGACTGTTGTTTCGATTTTGCGTTGGCGTACGATATCCACGTTTCGTCGCCTGTAACAATGTGGAAAAACAAATCATCTTGTGGATAGCAATCGAAAAACGCTCGTCCACTGCACATTCTTTGTGCTGGTTGGTGAGCATTTTTAGTACACACCTTGCACACAATTTGTGATATTCAAGCTTTTCTGTGATAATCATGTAGGTAGAGGTGCGTCCCACTTGCGGAAATTTATCAGCCAGAGCACTGATCGTCAATCGCCGATCGCATTTTTCAGTTGATTGGTTAAGCAATTTCGTTGGTTTGAACTGAGCATGCTACTACGCTCTTCATCATGCACATTTGTGCAGCCATTTTTAAAGTCTTGACACCACTTTCTAATCTTTCCTTTACTCATTACTATAAGTCCATACACAAGACACAACTCCTGATGAATTTCAGCATGTGAAGATCCTTTGCACACAAAAATCGAATCACAGCGGGTGCTTGACAACTGGCAGGAGAAACGATTGTCATAGACGTTGCTAACATTTAAATATAAGCCAATGGCCCTTACTTTATGAATATGCCTCATATAACTTCTTTTTTAGCACACACAAAAATTGGATGTGGGAGCAATGTCGGCAATAAGATATGATTTTTATCGAGTATGTCCGCAACTCAACGGCCGCCTTGATATGTTCAATTATTTTTTTGACAAAACGAAACACTGCTAATGAAATAGATCACTTTGTTTTCAGATAAATGAAATCAATATTGACAATTCTAATTCAATGTGACATGGATAAAAAGTTGTTATTCATCATGAAATTTCTGGCAGCATTTCTCTAAACTCAATCCTGGTTGAGTTGGCCATTTTGAACAGCAATATAGATGGCCTTTCCTTTGCTTTCTGCTGTCCCAGCAATACTTGCACCGTCTTCGCTTTGTATTGCCCTTCTTTAATCTTAAGACAATGAGATGGCAAATGAGCAACCGAAGTTTATTGCTGTTTCATCATTAGGTCACTGTGAACAACACCAGCCTTGCCTTCATTATACTCTTCTATTGATTGGGGTTTTTCTTTCACTGCTCCTCCTTTATTGGTAGTATTCACCATCACTACATCGAACTTTGAAGATATGGGTATATTTACTGGTTGTATGCTGTTGGACTTTATTTAAATAAATAAATTTCTTTTGGCTTTCCGTTTGGTCAGAGATAATATGCCTTCCATATTATATTCACTATAAGACTGTTCTACGTAAAGTTTTTGTGAAATTGTGTAGGTTATCAGTTCTTCTAGACCTCAATGTTCCAGTTATGTAAGTTTTAGCTTTCAGTGGGTTTTGGCATAATGTTAGACTTATGAAAATTGTCCGTGTATAATACATGGCCAGAATTCTGATTAGAATGCACTAGCTTCATAATTTTTCAGCGTGATTTTTGTTCCCCTACCTCTGAATCACAGGAACCACCATACACTAAAATCTATTGAATCATTCCAGACATTTCTGGTAGTACATATAATTTAATACCATATTTAAGGTGTTTTCTTTTGATTTACTGGAGAAAACCCGATTTCCCTTTTCATAGGATCTTCTCATCAAGAACCAATTCTTGTTTTGGGTAATAATTAGCTTGCATTCGGATATTGAAGAAATCCACCAAATGAGATATTTTCAAGAGCTTACTTCATACATCTTGACTGAATATAATGCGTGTAAAATAAGGAGAAAATGATTTCTAGTCATAATATTTGAAAATGGAGGAGAACTACAGATGACTGTTTTTCCAATAGTAAGTTAGAAGATTGATGATTCCCATGTGAAACAAGATACCAAGAAGTATATTGAATCGTGCACGGTGAAATCTTTCCTTGAACTAACTAATCGTGTGTTCCGATTCACTTTGAGGCAGAATTTCAACAGAGCATAAGTTAGAGTTGGATTCAGACTTAGCAAATTGAAGTAATCTATAGGATTACTGCCACCTGCAGCAATTTTTAAACCTGATGCTGCAGTAAAGTATATAGGAAACAGTCGGACGATTAGTTGACCAGGAGATCACTTTCAAGTCTTGCCTCATTTAAGTTCTCTTCCGCGTTCCTCGGCTGAAGTTCATAATTTTCATCGTTGTTACTACTACAAAAAATGATCCACTTCATTATCGTACTGTTCTAGAAGTCACACTGATTCTGCTTTCTGATTAAGAACGTGCGACTCCATTTTGATGTGGACAGCCGAGAATTATTATTACTCATGTTCTAGGCAACTATTTAAAGTTTTACAGAATATATTATGAACATGACACTCGTTCGTAACCATTCCTCAAGACAACATGCAACTGAACATATATGTACAGCGTTATGTGAAACTCGTGCAATGGGGAAATATAAAAATCAATTGATGTTGCAAATCAAGTTATAATTATGGGACTACAAAGTTTCTGGAAAAGAATACTCATAAAAATAACATTTATCTTGTGTGATTCATAAGTACTAGTGACAAGAAACAAATTACTAATGAGCTATCTTTAATTTGGGTCAGTTCTGAAACCAATGCTGGGTGTGGAATGTTTATGGTCTCTCCTCGTATGCCACGTCATAACATTGACACTAGAAGCAGTGCTGGTTACAGTATCTTCAATTGAAATGGTTCAATACATAAATGCGGGAGTTTCGGTGGCAGCTTACCGAAAAGTAAATAAGTGTTAATTTATTAACTTTTTCTTCAATTGTCAAAATTTTAATCTTATTGGTGGTTTTTTTTTTCTTTTTTTTTTTCACAATTTATGTGGCGAGAATTGAAACAGCCCAGGCTTGTGTGTTGTGGAAAACAATTCAGCTGATAGAAACGTAAGTACTAAGTACCACAGGTTCAAAGAGGCGCGAATTTTTAATTCACATTAAACAAGCGACATATATATATATATATATATATATATATATATATATATATATATATATATATATATATATATATATATATATATATATATATATATATATATATATATATATATATATATATATATATATATATATATATATATATATGAAAGAGAAAATTAATCAAATAATAATGCAAGGGCATGTCAAAAACCAGAACATGACCGCCCCTGGAGCGGATGTTTTTCTTATCTTGTGAATCATTCGCTACTTGATGTTAGATCTAGTTCACATTAAACAGTTATTGATCAACTTTTCAATTTCAAGCGTGAACTCATGGAAATTGACACTGCAAGCCATGAAAATTTGAGAGCTTTTTATAGGCCTAGTCTAATGATCTAAATGGAATTTGGGGAAGATAATTTGACACTAACTTTGGCCTGACAATAGTTGTTTTCTATTTTCATAATATAAGTGCAATTAAATATCAAGCAATTATTCATTGACTTTACCAAACATTATAGGGACAATAATTGGCTAAACCACTTCTGATAAATTTCTGCTATTTATCCTCTTGTCGCAGTCATTTCGCAGAATGTCATCATCTATTCCTATGCTTTCCTCAAATAAATTTGCAAGTATGGTAAGTAATAACGCATTAGACTGATATATATGTTTATATTTCACCAACAACTGACAAACCAACCAACATTAAAAATTGTACAAATTAAACGCACAGAAAGAAATAAAACAGCTGGTTATTAAATTGGCCTTGTCAAAACGCATTAGACTGATATATATGTTTATATTTCACCAACAACTGACAAACCAACCAACATTAAAAATTCCACAAATTAAACGCACAGAAAGAAATAAAACAGCTGGTTATTAAATTGGCCTTGTCAATTACAAAACGTGTGTGATAGCGGTACTCAAAACTTCATTTTCAAATTGGCCCGAAGCAGTTCTTAAGATTCTATTAACAGGTATATTCTCCATAACAGAAGTCTGGGCTGTTTCAATTAACTTATTAATGTGTGGCAATAATTTACTGTTGCAGAGAAACAATATTCTGTATCTATGGATACCAGCATTGTGAAGGCAAGCTGTAAGGTTATACAATGCATACTTTCCTAAGCGAGCGTACATACCATTTTCTGTAGGTGTATATATCTTAAGGAAAGTGTATGTGCATGCACAAGAGTGTGCACCCACTTATGTTAGTTTAATTAGTCTTATTTGCATTTAAAGTAAGGTAAAAATCTGTTTTGAGCGAGTAAGGGCCATAAAAATGCATTTACTGCAATTGAATAGTTTTTTGATAGGACACAAGAATCAAAAAGACCACTAGGATTATAATAGTTGTATTCTACAGTATACTTGTATCTGTATGTGTGAGGCATGTGTGTAATAAGTACATTTTGGAGTATCCAATTTTTACTATAACACAGTTTTACAATTGAGTCATTTTGCCATTGGAGTTGTCTTCAGATTATGAATTTATATATTTTACTTTAAGTTGTCATATGTTAAATTGTGTTTTGTATTTGGTTAAGCAAGTGGACTTATTTAAGTTTATCCTCGATTTCAAATTTTATTCCATTCCGTTTTGTATGCATAGATAAACAGAAAAGTGTGTTCGTAGTTAGTCTCTGAAAATTAATGTTGCAAATAGGGATTTAAATTACTATACAGTTTGAGAACTTATGTGTTTGATCTTCTCTGTAACATTGGTATTCCATATTTGTAAGCATCATCTTGAATCTTATGTAAGTGAAAATGCATTAAAAAGAATCAAATAAGTTCTGGAGGATTATGTTAAACGTACTGGTAACCCTAACTATAAATATATTTCAACTCTTTTTATATGAGACTGTCAGTTAATTCGTGTAAGATTAGATAAATTTATATAAGTAATTTATATTGATTGTAAAGTATGTAAGGTATATTTTTTCAGCTAAAGGAAATATGTATTACCTAGTGTTTTATACTTTTATATGTTTATTTTATTAACATGTACTAAGTGAGCATTTATAAAATTAAAATATTTGTACAAAATATATTTAAATATTTGTTGATATAATTTTTAGTTTTATTATATACCTTTTAATGATAAATTATAATTTTCATAAACGAGTATGACATGGTGGTTATGGTTCAATTTCCTGTATTCATTCATTGTTCGGTTTTTCTGGCTGCGGTTTAGGTTAACCATTCGCACAATTACTGTCGTTCGATTTTTCTATGTCGCCGTTAATTAATATCTACCCTCATTGGGTGTAGCAAACTGTGTATGAGATCACTATACTTTACACATTACCCAACACCTACTTTAACAAACTTATTACCTACTACATATTTTACCATCTATTATTGCCATAACTATTAGTATTTTTTCCTTATCATTTTTATTGAGGGATATCAGACAGGGAACACACATCTTCATGCCCTGGGGCCTGTCAGAGCAACTTATCTACCACAACACAGAAGGGCCACGGTAAGTAAAGGTATTACACTAGGACAGACATTAGGTGACTTATATAACTATACATATAGTGATCTTAAATTAATTTGATTAGATTGTTTCCAACTCACACAAGCACCCACACGTACACACATCTGTACCCACTCCTCATACACACACCTACCCCTAAAACTAAATATTCACTACGTATATCTATATCTTTATTTTTAGATATTTGACATGGTTGGTGATTAATTTATATATTATAATGTTTTTGGATTCTAGTAGTTGCGGCAAATTAAATGGTATTTGTACACTTTTTAGCCCACAAACCTTGTCTACAAATGTTGTTATATACGCTGCGGATAAGCTGCAATTCAGCAGGGTGTGCTCTGGGTCACCCAATTCACCACATCCACAAAGCGGACTATCAGCTAACCTTAATTTAAATAGATGTTTTGGTACAAGGGCATGATTAAACCTAAGTCTACATATAATTTTAATTTCTTGCCTGCTAAGGTTGCTTTTGATGAACCATGGTTTTTTAGGTATTGTAGGTTGTATACTCCTATAATATGCCCCATTCGTATCTCTAATAAATTGATCATGCCATTCTTTTTGGTGCAGTGATGTCACATAGGAGTATACATCCTTGTAAAAATATTTGTAATCTAACATAACGCCGCTAGTCAATGCTTCTTTTGCCTGTTTGTCGGCAATCTCGTTACCTGCGATTCCACAGTGTCCCTTAACCCAAATCAAAGTTACTTTTTTATTTTGTTTATGTAAGGTATTAATCCTCCGTGTGTAAATCTCATGCAAATAGTTACACTGTGAAGTCACATTTAACTTGGCTAGCTTTTCAAGTGTACTTTTACTGTCTGTTACAATTACAAAGTTGGTATGGTCAATGGTCTTAGCAATATCTAATGCTTCTATTATAGCTATGAACTCTGCAGTGCATATAGGAAACAGTTCTTTTACTTGCATATTTTTACTAAGATCTTTTTGTGGGTCCCATATGGCCAATGCTACTTTCTTCTCTAACTTGGAGGCGTCTGTAAACAGGATGTAATTGTCTGGTACCATATTTTCCAAATCAAAATCAAATAGTCTGTTTCTCACTTCTATCGGAAATATTGAATAGTCTGTCAGAAATATAATGGGTGTGTCTGGAATTTTCTCTGGTAGTCTATAAATGCTGTTGTATTTGTCAACCCATATGTCATCTTGCAGCTTTATTAGTATATCTCTATATTCTTCTACCAATGCTGGAGCTTTCTTATTTTTCCAGTATGGGTGTGTAAGGTCTAGAACATTTAGATTGCATATCTTGTTAATGAGACTGCTTTGTTTGGCATGTATTTTCAATAAAAACCTGGTGGACAGCATCGACCTTCGAATGTTGATTGGCGATTCGGAACACTCGGCTAACAGGCTACAAATTGGTGTGCTGTTTAGGGCGCCTATGCAAGTTCTCAAGCATTTGTTCTGGACAACTTCGAGCTTTTTAAGATGAGTTTTTGCTGCTTGGTTATACAAAATGGATCCATAATCTATTATTGATCTGATGAACGATCTATATATCATTAATGCGATATCTGGATCTGCACCCCAGGCTTTGCCAGCTAGTACTCTTAATATGTTTATCCCCTTTTCGGTTCTTGCTATAATAGTGCTTATGTGATCTTTCCACAGGAGTTTTCTATCCAGAACTATGCCTAAAAATGTTACCGTGTTATGTACTGGTAGAATCTTATCGCCTAAAACAACACTGGATGTTGGATTAGCGTGTTTTTTGTTGAATACACATACTTTGCTTTTATAGGCTGATATACTTAGACCATTAGCTTCCGTCCAGTTATTCAAACTATTCATTGCATCATTAAGTTTACTGAAGCCTTCATTTACTTCGCATTTTTTGACATATAGACATATATCGTCTGCATATTGCAATACGTTTACTTCGTTGCCTATGATCTGGTCAATGGGGATTGTGTAAATTAAATAAAGTACTGGACTCAGTATACACCCTTGAGGTAAGCCTTTATTCAATAATCTTGGTCCTACCAGTTTGTCCTTTACTTGTAAGTAAATGATGCGGTTTTCATATAGGCGTACTATCCTATGAGCAAAACTACTGGGTATACCAATGCTGCACATTCTTTGGGTCAATATGTTTAAGCACACGTTGTCGTATGCACTCTCTATGTCTATGAAGGCGGCTGTTACAGACTTTTTGCTGGTAAAGGAAGTGTTAATGTCTGTTACTAAATGGGCGACACTTTCTTCCGTTGAATACCCTCTTCTAAAGCCTAGTTGCGTATTTGGAATCTTGTCATTTAATTCTAACCACCTCACTAATCGGTGTTTAATCATTCTTTCGAGTGTCTTAAGTACACAGGAAGCCAAGGATATTGTCCGGTACGAATTTAAGAGTTGTGGGTCTCGCCCGGCTTTCAAAAACGTAATCATTATGTGCGTTTTCCAGGATTGTGGTATATTACCACTCTTCCATATATCATTAATTATCTTAAGAAGGATATGCTTCTGTTCTAGTGGTAAGTTGCTTAGCATTGCATAGTGAATGTTGTCAAATCCTGGAGTCGATAATTTCTTATCTTGGACGGCCTTCTGTAATTCGTCAATGGTGAACTTTTTTGAGAGTGGGTGCCCTTCTGTGCTTGGTATTGTGTGTTGATCAATCTCTTGAAGCTGCGGTACCCAGGATGGTGCCAATTTATTTAGTAGCTCTTCTGCTATTGCTTCGGTAGTCAAAGTACTCCGGGGTGTTGATAACGTACTACTTATCTTCCTTATATGTGACCATACTTCTTTTATTGGGGTGTTTCTATTCAATTTTTGGCAAAAATCCCTCCAGGTAATTCTTTTGCTGTTTAGTATAGTTCTTTTAGTGATGGCCACTGATCTATTATATTGTTCATAATTGTCTTTCGTGGGATTGTTTTTATATCTTCTATATGCTGCCTTTTTATTAGATATTGCTAATTTACAATCTGAATTCCACCACACTTTTGAAAAGAACTGACTTGCAAATACCCTCTTCAGTGGTATCGATTTATTTGCGGCGCTTTCGATTTTTGAAATAAAATTATTATATTCAACATTTTCGATATCTTCGGTTTCCTCGGATATCACTAAAGAAAACAGTTGCCAGTCTGCCCTTCTCAAATTAAATTGACTTCGCCTTTGCATATTTGGAATGTGTTCCTTGTTATTATTGTAAGTGGTATTTGAGATACTACAATTTATTTTATACACAATAGCATAATGATCTGACCCTAATGTGTCTTCATTTACGCTCCACTCAAAATCCGCGGCTATGTCAGCCGAAACTATGGTCAAGTCAACGGCCGACATATTACTTGAGCCAGGACAGCGAACAAGTGTCTCTTCACCTGAATTTAGAAAAACCAAATGACTATCCTCTACCGCAGCCAAAAGATTATTTCCTTTGCTATCATTCCAGTTGCAACCCCAGGCAAAATTATGACTGTTAAAGTCCCCCCCTACAACGAATGGTTTTTCCAAACTGGAAAAGAAATCTTCCCACTCCTCTTTTGTTATGCTTAAATTGGGCTTAACATATAATGAATAAAAATTTATGCTTTTGCATTTATTTAACTTAATTTTTGCACCTATACACATAACTCCACTAATATTATGAAAATTTGATAATTCAGTAAAAAATAAACTATTTTTTATCAGGATGGCTACTCCACCCCATCCATCGTCTCTGTCTTTTCGGATTGTGTTAAACCCTTTTATTCTAAAATTTACATTATTTTTTAGCCACGTCTCGCATATCAATGCTACCGTTACGTCATAATCAAAAATAAATTTCTCAAATTCACCTTTATTTGAAACCACTGACCGTGCATTCCATTGCATTATAATGGGTGTGAATTTTGACTTAATATAAATTTAACCTTTTCCCTTAACTCTTCATATGAAAATGTTTTATTTTGATTATTTACCAAGTCTCTTAAACTATGTAACAAAACTGTGCATGAATTAAAATTAGAATCACTGCTATTACCTAACCTTTTCCTGGAGTATTGTGGAGAATAAGGATTCTGAATGGGTTTAGATGGAAGTGGTGGGAAATGTATAATTTGTCTATGCGCTTCTAACGTTGGACTTATACTTCCCTCTGGTGTGGAGACGGTTGCTCGTTTTCTTTTTATTTGTGTAAAATAGTGTCCGGTCTTGCTATCGCCACTGGTATTTGATGATCCTTGCACCGTTTTTAAAACGCCTGAATAACTAGACTCGTATTTCCTAATAGCTTCCTTGTATGAAACATTTTCTTTACCCATAATAATTTTTATATTTTTTTGTCTACTAAATTCTGGGCAAAGTTGTCGGTTTGTGGCTTCGTGTTCTCCTGTGCAAACAACACATTTTGGCGGTTCCTGTGATGTGCAATTTTTGTTGTCATGTTCACCACCGCATCTCTTGCATCTCTCGCGACCCTTACATTGCGCGCTAATGTGACCGTATCTTAAGCATTTTAGACATTGTACAACTCGTTGTACATAAGGCTCTACATCAAATATTAATTTTTCTATAACTATCTGTGTAGGCAGTACTTTACCTTTGAATGACACTAATATTGTTTGTGTAGGAATAAAGTTCAACTTCCCGTCTTGAAACACTCTACGATTCATACGCCGAACGTCTAACACTTCTACAATGTTGCCATATCTTGGTTTAATAAGTTCTTTTAACTCTGTTTCTGAAATATCCACATCGACGTGTTTAATTATACCTTGCCTTCTTGCTAAATATTGGGGCATGTATGCTTCGTAATCCTTGTTGGATAGTTCCTTTGAATTTATTAATTTATTGGCGCTAGATGCGGTTGAAAATTCAATTTTTAATTTATTAATGCCTACACTAGCTATACAATTGATAGAGTCCTGTATATCTGGCTCGCAATTCCTAATTAACCTTGCTACTCCTATTCTATGCAACCGACCTACATTTCCGTTTTTATTTTGTACGTAGACTATGTATGGCCCTGTATCAGCTGTTCGATATAAATATTTTTGTTTTGGGAATAATTGATTATTTATATTTTGGTTTGTTTCTTCCGTGACCTTCTCTTTTTCTTGTGATAAGCCCGTGCTGCCAAGAGCTGATAAACCCGACTGCGATATTAATTGAGAGTTGTGGAAAGAATTTTGATTTAAAATTACTGGATTAATTAATAATTCTTCGCTTACCTGTTCCCTTCTAATATTATGTGGTAGTGTAATTTGTGTCTGTGTATTATGTGTAATCTGTGGATTTTTTAATAATAGGTTTCTATTTTGTGATTGTGTATTTGAGTGTATCTGTTCATTTTCTTCTCCTATTCCTGTTTTTTTTGTCACCGTATCGTCTTCTATGTCCATCCATGTGTCATGTTCTTTGGCCTTATCTGGTGGATCAACTTTAATGTCTTTATTAAGGCTCATAATACTTATTTGTTTTCACTAAGAACGCACTTAAAATTTTCACGCTACGATCAGACGTCCGAACACTTCTGAATCCGCCCGTGAACTCTCAATTTCCTGTATGATAATTTAAAAAAAATACAGAAAATAACCGATTCACTACTCAGGCAAATTTCATGTATGTATTTTCTTGTCTTGGGGGTTTCCCTGTTATTATCTGGCTATCTCATGTGAACAAAACATTAAATATAAAAGTATTAAAGGTATTCTATGTAAATCCTATGAAGAAATAAATTTCTGTGACCATTGCAATTTTTATTGGCGATTGGAAATGAGAAAATGTAAACTCTGGAACTGTCCCTAACCTAAAATGAACAATAGCTACATGTTTTTTTTTTCCATATATACTTGTCAAAAAGGGCGAGTTGTAGATGAATGGTACACTGATTGTTACTAACACATATGTAACAAGTTTACTAATTATTCACAGTGTGTTCATAAATTTTGTCCTTGAGTTTAACTGTCAGTTCGGGAACTCCCTACTTTCTAGGCTACGAGTTTCCGTATATTCCTAGTAGGGGATCTCAGTCGTGCATTTGGAAGTGCATGTTTAGTGGGGCTAGCAGGTGGTAACTGTTTTGTTTCTTTAACGTCGATCTATTTCTGCTACTATGGCCAATCACCGACGCCAGGGAGCAATTTCCCATCACTATTCTGGAAATGATGCCGAGCCCCTGCACTTCTGTAAGGAGGGTAGGGATTTTTAACATCGCATGGACACGGAACCGACGGCTTTATGCCCCCTACGAAGGGCGGAACGTGCAGAAATTCAACTTGCTCAAATACAATGCCGCAACCTTGGTTGATGTTAATTGTATGGTAAGTAGTGAAAAGGTTAAAGGAGAACCCAGTACCCTTTGGTTCAGAGGCACACGTTCTTACCACTGAGCCACTTAGGGTCTAATAACTGTTTTCATTAATATTTATCAATAACAAAGTTGTGAGCAATCATATATTAGAAAATTCGAGCGTAGGTCTTTTCCCCGTCAAACTAAGAACATGTATTTTTCAACTCGAGTAGTAGGGTTTTCATTATAAATATGAAAAGTAGAGACAATGTCCATGAAGTTAACCTAAAATGTGTTATGGTATGCCGTTGTAATTTTGACATGAATAATAGATTGGCTACCTTGTCAACTCTGGAACGATCCTACGATTTCGCGTCCCTGAATTGACTTTCATGGTTTCCGAAGATACACTATATTGAATATACTATGTATTTTAATTTCAATAAATTTTTATTCAACGTTAGATATACCTACATTGTATGTCTGATGTTGAATAAATGTGTTTTAAGAAATCAGAATGATTTGTTTGTGTACCAAACTTGTATGTGATTATGAGCAAAATAAACTCGTAAACTTTTGAACGAAAATATATCAGATCCAAACCAATAATACTAGAGGTGTGCAAAGCTTCGAACCACACCTTAGGTTTGAAAAATTGTACGCGCCGGCGATGTTAAAGTAATTCGAAATACGTAATTCTCCAAAATAATTCGAAGTTCGTTGTTGAAAAATACTTCAATATTAAACATTACAGGCATTGAAAGCTGCCAAAGATATAGGGAGGTGTAACCCAGTAGCGGCCCCGTGAAGTCGGTAGCGGCGCTTTAAACTCTGTATCGGCCACATTGAGTCGGTAGCGTAATTTGAGGAGATTTCACTAATGCTTATGTTTGACAGTTGATTGGACACATTGAGAGCTGATAGAGCCATCTAACAATCGCATATGTATTTTTAGCGAATATTAAAAAAAAACGCTAATAAGGAGATCTGTGTTTATATATATATATATATATATATATATATATATATATATATATATATATATATATATATATATATATATATATATATATATATATATATATATATATATATATATATATATATATATGGACCAATATTGATCAAATTTGGTAAGTACCTTCCTTTTGCAAGTGGCTTGTAAGAGTTTTAGCCAGGAAAATCGGACCAAAATTTTGTGTTTTCTTTATAAAAAAATTCATATCTCCGGAAATAACAAAGTAAGAGCAACCAAATTTGGCACACCTGTTTGCATTATGAAGAGTGAACCATGTACCAAAATTTAGGTTTCTTAAGTTGAAAGACAAAACAGTTATAGGCTTTTAAAGAAAAAAATTTTGGAGTTTTCCTCAAAACGTCAAACTCGCAATTTTAAACGTCAAAATTGGCAATGTTTAGGCAAAGAACGTGAAACAAATACGGATGTGAAAAGAAAATGTTGCATGAAGAGTGTGCTGCAAACCCTTAAGTTTCAGATTCAACCGTCATTGACCTTCATTTTACTAAAATATTTACAGAAAATTCATTTTAAATAGACCCTTTCTCTGATGGTTTGGCTGTCGGTTTAGTTAAGTTTATGGTTTAGTGGCCTATAAGTTTTTTTTAGCTAATTTTCGTAGAACAAATTCGTTGATGCATTTTTGCATTTTTCATCGAAATATGATGCGTTTGTAACAAAAAAAGCTGGACGCAGTAGGTGCGTTTTGGTAGCTTTTCAAAAAACTGTTTTCAGAAACCTGCCTAGGGCCCCCCTGGATCCACAAACCCCAAGAAAAATTTCTTGTTCACAGCACCAAAGGAAGTTACCGGACCAGGAGTGAGTTGGGGTGTCTAATTTTGTAGCTAATTTTTGTAGAACGAATTTGTTCATGCGTTTTTACATTTTTTGTCGAAATATGATGCGTTTGTAAGAAAAAAATCTGGACTCAGTAATCGCGTTTTGGTAGCGAATTTTCGGTAAATTTGCAGTTTAGCTCCCGAACGCTTTTCAAAAAACTGTTTTTAGAAACCTGTCTAGGCCCCCCCCTGGATCCACAAACCCCAAGAAAAATTCCGGGCGTGGGGGTGAGTTATGGGTGTAAGGGTGTGAACAAGAAATTTTTCTTGTGGTTTGTGCATCCAGGTGGGGTCCTAGTAATGTTTCTGAAAACAATTTTTTGAAAAGCGTTCGGGAGCTAATCTGCAAATTTACCGAATTTTCATTAAATCCTTCAAATTTCAATAACTCAATTTGCTATTAACGTAAGCTTTGTTGCTTAGGAAACCAACATTTAAGTTTATTTTCGGAAAATTTTTGTATATTTTCAAACCAAAAGTAATTTTTATAAAATATAGTACATTTGTTTCTACTACATAGGCTATACCGGTAATCAGATTGATGCCTGCTCGCATTTGCTATTAAAAACATTTTAATGGAAATTCACTTCCATAACACACTTGCTGCATCCAGACATATATATATATATATATATATATATATATATATATATATATATATATATATATATATATATATATATATATATATATATATATATATATATATATGACGGGGCAATCCTCCAAATTAGCTCTCCTTACTGGCCAGATTCTTGAATTCTTGGGCACACGAACTCTATATTCGAGATACGCACGGTGCCTCCACTTCCTTTCTCTTTAGCGTCTTCATAAGGTATTATAATGCGTATTATGACTTAATTATTATTTTATGGCAGCAAACTATATATAGTTCACTGTTTTATGGTAACTTTATTATTCTCCATTTACATAAAGAAAATCGCAGCAACAAACGGGGTAGAACTTGGCATACATTTAGTTTTTGTGTAAATGTTATGGTATAAAAGTGTACACACGTTAGGTATTTTATAAGTTTCCCTTTTTATGACAAAAATAAAAAATAAAAATATTCTCAAGGAATAATGGTAAGAATTGCATCTGTGATTCAGCTAATGTATATATATATATATATATATATATATATATATATATTGTGAGGGGTCAAATCGGGATAAGATTATCTTTCCCTAATATGGGGAGGTTCCCACGGGATAACCTTATCAATACGGCTTTTTACGGGATTTGCTCAGGCGCCAGCAGCGTGGGTTTAAAGGAAGACGCTGCGCTCCCTCAGGACTATATATCTGTCCTCGGTTGCTATTTACAGCTACACGGACCCGGGGTAAACTTCAGTGGAGACAGGGTTCACCTAAGTCCTCAGGCGAAGTCCCTCGGGACTCCTTAATTATGGCCTATGTATTAGAGATCAGGATGTTACGTATTACGTTGGGGTGGATTGGTTGGGAAGCTTTAAATGAAATACCGTGTAAAACAAATAATCTATTTACAAAAGTATTGGTGGGGAAGTATTTACAAAATATATACAAAGAAATATTTACACAAGGGATTCTCCCGGTGTACCCCCCGTTTAAACTAACTTATTTGACAACAAATCAATTTATTAGAGACTAGAGGCAGAAACTGAAATATTCGCGAGTTATACGGACGGTATCACGAATAGGGGTGGTAAACTCGCGTCTTGTAAGCGGGCAGAAGCGTCCCGGGATCGCCGAAGCAAAGCACCGGACAGGTGGTCGGTTTAAGCAGGCATGCAATATGTGAATTGAAAGCCAACTCTAGGTGCAATATCAAGATCAGCTAACGGCTTGTTCTACTTTCTACTATCACTTAATTAATTACGGACCCTCAAGCATGCGTTGCAGTCATACAGACTCTCTACCACCGGAGGAAGCGTCTCCCTAAGGAGACGGAAATTTCCCCTCGACAAAATAAAGGAGGTCCTCGCTATCAAGTTAAAAGAAAACACAACCTCCCAACGGTGTCTTCAGGACGGTCGGGATACCGGGTATCGCCAGACTGTTTCGGTCGCCAGGAATGCTGGAGACCTACTGCAGCCCGAAATATCCCTGCTGTCGTCCAGATCCAGGAGCACGAGAGCTGCGCCACGGGAGACCGCCTTGGGGTGATTTGACCGTGGCTAGACCGCCCCCTGGTTCAAATCAACGTGCAGTCAGCCGCTTTGCTGGTGCTCTCGCGTTCTCGGGAAGACTCCAGCCCAGGAACGCAACCCTTTGCGCCTCCCGACGGAAACAAAGAAAGCTTTTCCCCCGAATACTGAAAACGACAAGGTTTTCCCAATAATGTCAGTCGGACGGTCGGGACACCGGGTATTGCCAGACTGTTTCGATCGCCAGGAGTGGTGGAGACCTACTGCAGCCCGAAATATCCCTGATATCGTCCAGATTCAGGAGCACGAGAGCTGCGCCACGGGAGACCGCCTTGGGGTGATTTGACCGTAGCTAGACCGCCCCCTTGGTTCAAATCAACGTGCAGTCAGCCGCTTTGCTAGTGCTCTGGCGCTCTCGGCAAGACTCCAGCCCAGGAACGCGAGCCCCGGCTCCCCCAGGGCGCTCCGCGGATACAGACAGAAGCGAACGATGGACCTATTTATCCGAAGCTCCTTTGCGGCCGTCTCTCTGAAATAAAACCACTGACAAACACAACCACATTCAATATCTTTTCCACACCTGGACTTTAACGTCGCCTCTGGCGAAGGCCACCAAGCGCGCCCAGGTGTCCGCCGCCAGAGAGAGATGTCGATCCGTGGAAAACCCCTTTCATACAGGCCCTGCACCGTACAGCTATAGAGACAACGACCTACCTCGAACAATTGGACAACGAGCGGCCCGCTGAAGACGGCGTTGGTCGTCGGTCACCGCTCTCAACTCCTCCCAGCCGGTGCACTCAACAAGTGGCTGCTTCTCACTCTCTGACGGCCGGCCTGCTGGTTCCGTCGTCGACGCGACGTACTCAAAGCTAAAAGAAACACACAAAATTCTAGACGAGACCTGGACGGTGGCTGGTTATTCTCCGTGACGGCCCCTGCGACTGCTGAAAGAGAACTAAATTGTTCAACGGGTCACAGCCGACCTGCCGGCTCTCGCACGGTTCACAGTTTCTACGCCGCGAGGTGCGCGCAGGTCGATGCAGTGGACCAGCCCACCTGTCCCTGCTTTCATCGCTTCGCATACCGAAGGATTCGCTTGGGCGATAACACACCGGTACCATGCCTGCCCCGCTCTCGAAACTATATTTTATCAAACATTTACGAATGTTTTAATAACAAAAATAAATTAAATTAAATACAGATGGTACGGATCTATTCCCCTGTTAACTAATTAGATTATCTAATGGCAATTACGTCACTCCGTGACTATATATATATATATATATATATATATATATATATATATATATATATATATATATATATATATATATATATATATATATATATATATATATGACGGGGCAATCCTCCAAATTAGCTCTCCTTACTGGCCAGATTCTTGAATTCTTGGGCACACGAACTCTATATTCGAGATATTACGTCACTCCGTGACAATATATATATATATATATATATATATATATATATATATATATATATATATATATATATATATATATATATATATACGCGTACTAGTATAAAAAAATCTAAAACAAGTCCCAAAACACATAAGTGAATCAAATTTCATTTGCATTTTAAATATTTCTGATTCTTATTTATAAATTTCAATGTAATTTTATTGGCAAATAAATTATTGTGTGCGGCCGGGCGTGTGAGTTCATGTGTGCGTGAGTGTGTATTGTAATAGGTACCTTTAACACACTTGCTGCGTCAGTACTTTTAAATTTATTAGTGCCTTAATTAAGTCGACAGAACTGGTAACACCGCGTAAACTCATACACAGAAATACGTGTGCGCGAGAATCTGGCTGATATAAGGATGACGGCTAAATTGTATGATTACTCTGACATCGGATATGAGTTTCTAGGGGTTAAGTTCACACTCATCTGCAGAAAATGTTCAAAAGTTTCAAAGTCGTGATCCCCACCTAGGTAAGCGAATTTTTTCGCTGCCAATTCACTAAAAGTGTTTGCCACGAAGACTTGACAAAAATTCCACAAGAATGTGCTAAAAAAATTGTTTACAAAAACAATTTACAAAAATTGGTTGAAAAAAATAAAAAATTCTACGTAAAAAATTCAATAAATATTTTTCACCAAAATTCCCCTAAACAATTTTTTCTACT
This sequence comes from Tillus elongatus, assembly GCA_964006375.1. NCBI lineage: Eukaryota > Metazoa > Arthropoda > Insecta > Coleoptera > Cleridae > Tillus > Tillus elongatus. The sequence continues at coordinate 80,486,898 of OZ023269.1, read as the reverse complement.
AAAATTCATTAAAACATTTTGCATCAATTTCTCAAAAAAGCCTACGTAAGTTTGCTAAACACAGATACACACAATTCGAAACAAATTTTTCTTTCAAAAAAATTCGTCCCAACTTTTTATAAAAAAATTCGCTAAACAAATAAATAACAAATTTTACAATCTTTATCTAAATACAGACGTAGAAAAAATTTCTTTCGCCTGACGATGCCGCAAAAAAGCGAAATCGGTTGCAGAGAAAAAACATGCATTTGTGAAGCTACAGAAAAAATATCTGCGACTGCATTAATAGCATGTAACAGTTTCACCAAGTTGGCAACATCATGCCGCCTAATCTGCTATAAAAATTGAATTATTAAAAGTTCTCACCTAGATTAGGTAGTGAATTTTTTCTGTGAAAATTAGTAATTTGAATTATATTATAATCTGATCAAATGACGCTAAAATTGAATCAGACCAAAAAAAATTTTAAAGTAACGATTTCCCCAACATTGTCGATTTTATATGAAAATTGGCTAAAATGGAAATTGAACAATCTCAGTAGGTACACAACATTTGCTTTTTAGTGAATTTTCATTAAGGAAATTCACTATGAGAGAGGTATCGATGGTAAGACTTTCGGAAAATTTCTTCAAATGAGCGCGAATTAGGGCCTCTGGAACCCATGTCCATGGTCAGTTATAAAATGTTTATATATATATATATATATATATATATATATATATATATATATATATATATATATATATATATATATATATATATATATATATATATATATCCAACCGATAACTCAAAAATACTTCACCGATTTGGACCAAATTTGGGAATTACCCTTATTTTACTAATGGCTTGGATGAGTTCGTTCATCAAATCTTAACGGCCAATTTTTCTTAATAAAAAATTCAAAAATATTTTTTTAAACGCAATATCTCTCAAATTGTCTAAGTGATTGAAACTAATATTTACATCTTAAAATAACATAGACAGGCGTGGTTGCGTACCAATTTTCAAGTCGTTTTATCAAAGGAAAATAAAGTTATTCGAAATTAATAATAAAATAATCCTCGACATCACTTCAAATTCTGTAGTGCAATATCTACAATGTTGGAAAAAGACAGATGACATTTTCTTTACTGCTATGCTATTTAAATAAATCGTAAACAAAAATCTAAACAATTGAAGTTGGCGCCAGATGTCAGCCTGGAGAACGTTGTGAGAGATACGACAGGGACGCCACCTCGGTGCAGGACCAGGTAGTATGTTGTCACGATAACTCTAATTTACAAAAAAAAAATTATAGATAGAGCTGTGTACAATGTACAATCAACTAATAATAATTGTGTAAATTGCCAGCCTTGGACCATTTATTTCCTAAAACCGGGACAAAGTTTGCGTCCAAAAGCGCTCAATTTTAGCATCCGAATGTATACTACTTATAAAAAATTTCGGGGCGCAGCAAGTGCGTTATAGTAGTGAATTTTCATAAGAATTGTACACTAGTAGTAAAATATATTATTAAAACTAATTCTTTAAATTTAAATGGACCTTGGAGGTCGGTTTTAGAGTCCCAGTTAGAGATTATTTGAAAGAATGTATATTTTATATGCAAGCTAAAAAATTAAAATTTGGTCTTAGATATAATATGTAAGTAGTGCAGGTGTCTTTAAAAAATTTGTGTTACAAATTTCATTAAAGTTACAAAAGTTTTTTAGAAAAAAATTATTTATTTACAAAGGGAATGTACCAGTCAAATTATAAATATGGCAGGTATTTTTCCTTATTAATTGCGTGGATCGTTTTGTTTTAGTCAACCCATCCAGTTTTTGCAAACAATAAACAACAAAAAAGGTTTTTTATGTTATGGTAGAAAATTTTCGTAAAATTATTTCAAATTCGATAGCTCAATAAAGTTCCCATTAAGCCAGAATCTTCAATCTTGAACCATAGTAACACCTATGTAAACGCACGTGAGTACTAAATTAAAGAAAAATAACATAATGAGCTTCGCGGATAACTAAAAATTAGTTTTAAAAAAACTTTTTTGTAGTTTATTGTTTGCAAAACCTGGATGGATTGACTAAAACAAAACCATCCAAGCAATTAATAAGAAAAATACCTGCCATATTTATAATTTGACAGATATATTCCCTTTGTAAAAAAATAATTTTTTTCTGAAAAACTTTTGTAACTGTAATGAAATTTGTAACACAATTTTTTTAAAGACACTTGCAGTACTTACATATTATCTAAAATACCAAATTTTAATTTTATAGCTCCATATAAAACTTTTTTTTTCAAATACTCTGGGACTCTAAAACCAATCTCCAAGATCCATTTAAATTTAAAGAATTAGTTTTAATAGTATACAATTCTTATGAGAATTCACTACTATAACGCACCTGCTGCGTCCCGAAATTTTTTCAATTAAATAAATAGCGTCCCAAATCACTACATACGCATAATGGACATTGAAAAAAAGTAGATTTCTCAAAATTATTCTCCCATGAATATACAAGTTACATCTGTAGTAGGTAAAACTACGTAATATCACAATAATTTTTCTAATTTTGAAAATCTGAAAAATATTCACATGTGTTTATAGGCAGGCATTTTATTCTATATTCCATTGCGTTAATCAATAATGTGCTGCAGCTTTGTGTTTTGACTTGCAAAAAGGAGGATAGAGTTAAGAAAGACCGGGGCAAGTTGCAACAAATTTTATAAATTGTTCGGTAATATTTAAATTCAATGTACAATTTTAAAAGAGTCAGTTTGATGGTTTAGTCTCGTATATAAAAACAACTTAATTAAATAGCAAATGTAATATTTTCTTAATGATAACAAAATTAAACGTACTTTAATATGACCATAATTTTTTTCAACGTGCCCCAGGTTGGGGGTAAGTTGTGACGATATACGGGGTAAATCGTAACAAGCGTTTTTTAAATTCTAAATAATTTTATTTATTTATAAAAAATACACATACTCAACAATCAACCAAAATAAACAGTATAACTGAAAAGTCAGCAAAACCTAAACCTATATAATCATTATTGTCGAGGTAAAATTTTAAAAAATATTCGTTTATGGAAAACCAAGTTAACAGAAAACATGTCTAAAAACTACTAATAATAATTGTGGCGGTGGTTCCGACCGCAGTGTTTTAGTCAACACTACCCTATGTTTCTCTTGACAGCTAAAACGTTGCGTTACGTTATTCGACAGCAAGCTGTCAAGAACTACTATATAAGAGACACCAGGGACCTCTCTCGCTCTCTCCTCGCTACTAACCGACACAGTGAAGATACGTCTCTCCACGCTCGGTCGGTTATCTGTTATGTGCTGTCTGTGATTGTTTTATAGTTAAATGTATAGTTTATTCAGTTAGTGAAATAATAAAGTATATTAAATGTTTACGTATGGATTTAATATCAACAACTGCAATTAACAACCATATTGGTGACCCCGTGCCGCAAGCCGAAGATGCCCAGCCTGATGTTCCAGCCGACGTCGCCTAACTTCCACGCACGTGCTCATGCCTACAGAAAACTAATATCTAAACAGGTCAGTCTTTTCTAATTTAAAAATTATCTGATTTTTTTCACAATGGCCGAAGATTCTTCAAGCAGCAATATCATGGCAAGGGTTGCAATAAAATTACCTCCTATATGGAGACGTAACGTGAAAATCTGGCAAATGCAGGTTGACGCCCAGTTTGATATATCGCGGATCAGTTCTGAAAAGACAAAATTCAGTCATGTACTCGCTATACTCGATCCTGATGTCGCAGAGTCAATTTCAGATTTTTTAACCCAACCATTATCATCAACCCCCTATTCAGATCTAATGAAACGTCTTTTATTAGAATTTGAAGAGTCCGATAGTCGCAAACTAAATAAACTTTTAACAGAATTAGAATTAGGCGACAGAAAACCATCGCAACTTTTACGCGAAATGAAGTTTTTAGCCGGTAGTCAGATTGGAGAAAATTTCCTTAAAATTTTATTTCTACAACGTTTACCAGTCAACGTTCGTTCAATTTTGGCTTTAAGCAACGATTCTCTAGAAAATTTGTCGGTTACAGCAGACAAAATCGTGGAATTTTCCAGAGATAAATACAACGTGGCTGAAATTCAGTCACGCGAGCCCGACAAGCTAGCCAAATTAGAAGCGCAATTAGAGAAGCTAACAGCATCAGTCAACGAATTGCGAACGCGTTCCCGATCTACCTCCCGAGAAAGACCCAAGCTTTCTCGAAACTCCATAACCGCAAATTCCACAACCTCCACGTGTTGGTATCATGAACGATTTGGCAACAAGGCCAAACGTTGCATCCAACCTTGCAATTTCAAAGCAAAACATGTGTCGGAAAACTAATAAGGCACTCCCTCCACGCGGCAGGAGACGAGAGCCACCTAACACGCCGCCTTTTTATTTTTGATAGACGCTCCAATATGAAATTTCTAATCGACTCTGGAGCGGATATTTCAGTTATTCCACCCACTCACGACCAACGGAAATTTCAATCGAAACGTACCTTGTATGCTGCAAACGGGACCCCTATTCATACCTATGGCGAACAACTATTAGATTTGGATCTAGGTTTACGCCGTAGGTTCTGCTGGCCCTTCACACTTGCCGATATCAAGCAACCAATTATAGGCGCTGATTTTCTAGCAGAGTTTGCTTTACTTGTAGATATGAAACATAGACGTTTAATCGATACAAAGACAAACCTCTCTAAGACCGGTGCTAACCCACCACCAGGATTTAATTCTAAAATTCATCTCGTAGACCCGACACACCAGTACTTCAAATTGCTACAACAATTTCCTGACCTGTTTAAGGAAACTTCTTCTAGCAACCTTCCAGAGGTTGAGTTCTTCCATACTATAAGTACGGAAGGACCACCTGTCACTGCAAAAGCTAGAAGATTGCCCCCGGAAAAGCTAGCTCAAGCAAAGCTAGAATTCCAGCACATGATGGACTTGGGAATTTGTAGACCCTCCAAAAGTCCATGGTCAAGCCCCCTCCACATGGTGCAAAAAAAGGATGGCTCATGGAGACCATGTGGGGATTACCGAGCACTAAACGCTAAAACAATCCCAGACAAATATCCCATTCCAAATTTGCAGGATTTTAATGCCCAGTTAGAAGGCAAACGTATTTTTTCAAAATTAGATATCATTCGCGCTTTCCATCACATCCCAGTAGCACCTCAAGATATTCCCAAAACAGCAGTCATAACTCCATTTGGGTTATTCGAATTTGTTAAAACCCCATTTGGCCTTCGTAATTCAGCACAAACATTTCAAAGATATTTACATTCAATTTTAAGACATCTTGACTTTGCCTACTCCTATCTTGACGATATTCTCGTTGCATCAGCCTCTGAAAAAGAACATCAAGAGCATCTAGCAAAACTTTTTCAGACACTTCAAGACAACGGCATCCGTATCAATTCATCTAAATGTGAATTCGGAGTGGCCGAAATTTCATTTTTAGGTTTTCGTGTAAATAAATCTGGATTATTTCCACTTCCTGAACGCATCAAAGCTATTACCGACCTACCTCTTCCCGATACCATTGAAAAACTCAGAAGATTTCTAGGTCTCATAAATTTCTACCGTCGTTCTCTTCCACGTGCTGCGGAAATTCAGCAACCACTATTCGACCTCTGCCAGAATCCCAAAAAACGCGACAAACGTAAAATCGAGTGGACTCCTCAGACTCGAGAAGCATTCGAACGTTTGAAAGAGGCACTAAAAAACGCTACACTAATAGCTCATCCGTCTTCTTCGCTACCACTGATTCTCCATGTGGATGCTTCTGATTATGCCGTAGGCGCTTCCCTCCAACAATTACGTGATCAAACACTAGAACCCCTAGGTTTCTACTCTAAAAAGCTTACTTCAGCCCAAAAATCTTACAGCACCTACGATCGCGAACTTCTAGCTGCTTATCAGGCAGTTAAATACTTTAGATATACCCTAGAAGGTCGCCATTTCACCATTTATACGGACCACAAACCTTTGACATACGCTTTTGAACAACGCGTCGATAAAGCATCTCCAAGGCAACTACGACATTTAGACTTCCTAGGTCAATTTACCACAGACATTCGCTACATACCAGGTCCTACAAACATTCCCGCAGACTATTGTTCTCGCATTGAAACAATTTCACTTTCTTCCACTGTGTCACTCCAAGAAATTGCGCAAGCTCAGTCATCTTGTGAGGAACTCAAACACCTTCTGCAGTCTAAATCTTCCTCATACAAATTTCAAAACATGCCTCTTGACAATGGAATGAATCTTATTTGCGATTCTTCTTCAAAGAAACTTCGCCCATTCATTCCGCTCAAATTTCGCCGAAAGATTTTCGATTCTATCCACAATTTATCTCACCCAGGCATATCAGCTTCAGTCGATCTGGTCCAGGATAGATTTTGTTGGCCCAAATTGAAACGCGATGTATCTCTTTGGTCTAAAACTTGCATTCCCTGCCAGAAAGTCAAGATATGGAGACACACTTCCAGTGCCATTGGACAATACACCCCAGCCATGAGAAGATTCTCGCATATAAATGTTGACATTGTGGGACCATTACCACTATCACAAGGTCAACGCTATCTGTTAACAATAATAGACAGATTTTCTCGATGGCCCGAAGCAATTCCATTGTCAGATATTACAGCAGAAACAGTAGCGAACACTATTTTATCATGCTGGATCTCTCGTTTCGGTGTTCCGCAATACATCACCACAGACAGAGGTAAACAATTCGATTGCCACCTTTTCACACACCTCACTAAAACACTAGGTGCAGACCACATCAAGACCACAGCTTACCACCCAGCAGCAAATGGTGTAATCGAGAGATGGCATAGAGTTCTGAAACAGGCCTTGAAAGCTCATATGGACGAAAACTGGGTCGCTAAATTGCCAATTGTGTTACTAGGACTCAGATCGTACATAATTCCAGAATATCGCTCAACACCCGCTGAAATAGTCTATGGAGAATCAATCAAACTTCCCACCGACTTTTTCAACAGCACACAAGCTCATGATGTTCCACCACTTATATCTCAGCTGAAAGAAGACATAAGGAAACTTCGACCAGTACCTTTTAAACACCATACTGCAAAAAAGGTATTTGTCCATCCTAAGCTTATGGAAGCTCCTTTTGTTTTTATTCGCATTGATATTCCGCGAAAAACTCTCGAACCAGTTTATGACGGCCCCTTTGAAGTGTTATCCCGAACTGACAAAGTCTTCAAAATCAAGAAATCACACGGAGAAGAGACAATTTCTGTTGACCGTCTTAAACCCGCATTCATTCTTTGTGATAACGAACAGACAACTTTCCACCCTCAGAGACATCCTAGTGAAACTGAAAGTGACAGTGAAAGTCCAACACCTAGTGAAACTGAAAGTGACAGTGAAAGTCCAACACCCAGTGAAACTGAAAGTGACAGTGAAGTTCCCGTTCCCGTTCAAACTACACGCCATGGACGTAGAGTTCGATTTCCACGAAGATACTTGAACTAATAGCGTTGCCACTGAGAGGGGAGTATGTGGCGGTGGTTCCGACCGCAGTGTTTTAGTCAACACTACCCTATGTTTCTCTTGACAGCTAAAACGTTGCGTTACGTTATTCGACAGCAAGCTGTCAAGAACTACTATATAAGAGACACCAGGGACCTCTCTCGCTCTCTCCTCGCTACTAACCGACACAGTGAAGATACGTCTCTCCACGCTCGGTCGGTTATCTGTTATGTGCTGTCTGTGATTGTTTTATAGTTAAATGTATAGTTTATTCAGTTAGTGAAATAATAAAGTATATTAAATGTTTACGTATGGATTTAATATCAACAACTGCAATTAACAACCATAATAATCTTTTAATCTATTCATCGTCTTACTTCTGAATAATTTGACTTAATAAAAAAGACCACAAAGAAAACAACAAAAATAAACGGTTTAACAAAAAAATCAGCAAGGACTAAACCTACAATCATTAGTGTAAAATAACAAAAAAAAAACCATAGGTATCCAAGAAACGACTAAAAGTAATCTAAGTAATAATTTCAGTCTCTTCATCGTCATCCGAATCGCAGTTATGGCAAATATAGGGAAAAGTACCTTCCCTGCATTTTTGATGTGACCAAAGTTTGCAACACCTAACCCATTTCTGTCTAGCTTTGCTGTTTCTAAAAGATTCTGTACACACCAAACAAAAAGCAGTCATCTTCTGAGGAGGAGGAATCTTCAACCATATTTTTTTCTTGATATTCAGAACATTAATTTTTTTTTGATTTCCCGTTTTTTCTTTGAATTTTTCTTATTTTGCTCTTCTTCTAATGCGTCTTTTTCCGGAGTGTCAGTTAGAACGGCTGATTTTCTTCATTTTCTACCTCTTGTTGATTGGGTTTTAACTTCTGCTTTTAAGAGTGGCCGTACAAACTCCGGAGCGAAATGAGTGGCATTTTTCAGAGTTTTTGACACTTTGTTCGTGCTGATTGTAATATTCGATGTGGATGTAGAAGGTTGACCAATCGATGTAGATAGTTGACAAACTGATGTGGACGTAGAACTGACAGAAGGGGAATCACGATTCGCTTGGCCTAAGATCGATTCAGGTGGTTCGGTTATGGTTAATTCCGGTGGTGTGACAATAGTTGAATTATTAGGAACTAGTTATAGGGTCGATCTGTTACTGAAGCAGGTAAACAGTCATCGTCTGTAAAAATGTTCCTATTATAAGGTTCAATACCAGAAACTTTAAACCCTTTCATTATGTCCAAAGGAGTCAAAGCTTGTCGTAACGCATTTCTGACTGAAGACGGAATATCGTAGGTCGACATAGATTTGCTGGCGTTATTTTTAAGCAAGAAATCTTGGTAGTTAGACAGATATTTCTTAAAAGGACCATATACACTAAATTCTAAAGTTTGCAGTCGGTGCGAACAGTGCGGTAGGAACAACAACATGGCACTATTCTCTTTGGCGTCATTGATAGTTTTTATAGCCAAGTGGGATTCATGGTTGTCTAGCAGAAGAAGTACTGGGTTGTCTCTAGTGGGACGAACATGGGACACAAAATAAACCATAAATTCATAGAACTTGTCGGCAGTCATCCACCCTGATTTATTTCCTGCACCAATGCACCTAGGGGGGCATCTCTAACAAAGTGGCTATGATATTTTTTTCTTGGAAAGATAAACTGCGGCAGTATAGAATTTCCTATAGCGCTTACGGCAACACATGGAGTCACAAGAGCCCCTCTTTCACTTGAAGTTATTTCACCCACTTGTTTTGTGCCTTTTACCGCAACTACTCTGCTAACTTGCTGAACCGTTGTGACACCTGTTTTGTCAAGGTTCAAAATTTGGGCGGCCTCGAATTTATAGCGGTCTCTTCCCACTGAGCAAGGTAATATTGCATTAACATTGCAGAATATTTTCCAAAGCAAGTGTAAGTTTGATAGATTACTTGCAGAAAGCCTCCTGCAAGTTTGTTGCAAATGGCAAATCTTCCCCCCAGTGACTTTACAAATGCAAGTGTTTCTTTTATAACGTTACTGCGAGTTTACTGTAGTAAGCTGTTACAAAATTTCTTTATACTTACAAATGTTACCTTACAGCAAGCTTTAATTTTAAGAGGGCATAGCAAAGTTGTAAAATTTAAACTTACATTTGCAACTTATCTGCAATTGTATATATTATATATACAGTGCAAGTTTGTAACTTGGAATAATTCCAATTAATCTACTTCAGCTTTTTTTTCAAAAATGCTCGGAGTCAGATAATATTCTCAGTTACAATCTTTTCAAAAATGTATTATATAATTTGTGTCAAATGTCATTGATCATTTTAGTAGATGACAACCTTAGATTTTTGTTGGATATTTTTTAAGTACACATCAAGCGATACAAAACCACAAAATTTCAAATTTTTATTATAGATCTTGAGTTGAAAGCACGAAAAAAAATTTGTGTATCAAATTTCTACAACTTCACATGCAAGACCTTTAAAAATAATCAACAACAACCCAGGGTTGATTTAAAGAAATTATTGATTAAGTCATTTTTCAAATATGGTACATACCGTATAGATTTTTTAAAAGACTGCAACTTAAAATGCTAATCAATGTGTCCAAGCATTTTTGAAAAAAAGAAACTGTATTTGATTAAGTGAATTTATTTCAAGTTATAAACCAATACTGAATATAGGTATAGGTGTATTTATACATAATATATATTTCTCGTAAAACTGTGAAAAATGACTTACGACAATGTTAATTAGAAGAAAATCTTTATTACATAAAAAAATTAAAGACTTCCATCACATTTCATTTCTGCTAATAGATATATATATATATATATATATATATATATATATATATATATATATATATATATATATATATATATATATATATATATATATATATATATATAGACTTTATTGACCATCAAATGTACATGGTAAGTCACTGTCTTAATAAGTACTGACTACAGTTTTAGATAGATATAGTTAAGACATAGAGCGAGAGTGTCACTGGTTAGGCTAAAATGCAGTTCTAGTCAAAACTCAGCGACAAAATAGATAACTTGAACTCGTGATATCGTTTATTAATTGACCGATTTCAAAAATTATTTTTTCTAAGGGAATACCAATTAATTGTTTTTGATATTATTTTACTAAATAACTTTTAGTCGTCTAGGAAAACGTGTGAAACACCAATAACAAAAACGAAGTCTTCTGCAGCATTACTTATTTTGAGCGGCAATAATTTTTTTAGCTTCTAAAATATATGGTAACATATGTGACATAAAATCAAGTCAACATATCAAATACTATTGTGAAAAAAGAAATATCTAAAATGGTGCATTCGTTTCGATTTTAGATAAAGTTTCATTAAGCAAACGTAAGAATATGCAATGGATAAATCAAGCACAGGGAAACGAATACACCTTCAATGCGAAAATAGCCTAAATATGGCGACAGTCTCTGAAAGTGTTCACGCATGTCTTAACTATCCCTATCGAGTAAGTATAGTACCGTCAATGTCTGTGTACCTTCAGAAACATTGAGTTAAAATAAAGCAAAATTATGACTACAATGAATTACGTATATATAATAAAAAGTCTGTGGCTAGTGAAACTTACATTCCAAAGCTTTTCCCTAACGCGCACACACACAGCCACACACACTACAAAGAATGAATACAAATAGTATGTAACACTATACACATTAGTTAAGAGCGTCAATAAATTCCTTCACCTTGGTTTTTTGTTTTATAACATCCGATAGTGCCCACTTTAATCTTGTTAGTGAGAGCATCTTAATAACATTAGGTAGCAAATTGAGGAATTTGATTCCCAAGTAATCAAACATCTGCTTTGTTTTCCCTTTTTTGTGCAACCGTATTTTAAATTCATGCCTGCAGCTGGTATTGATGTTGCGAGCTTCACCATTCACTGGATATTTTGAATACATATACTGAAGAAGAATATGGCTGTAAGGGTAGCTAAGTATCCCATTGGCCTCGAACACACCAGGGCAGCTTTTCCTTGGACCTACGCACACAATGTCCCTATTGCTCTTTTTTGCATGATAAACACATGTTCCGTTGCTGACGAGTTAACCCATATGAATGTTCCATACGATAGGATACTGCGACAATGTGCAAAATAAGCAATCCTGGCAGCTTGATGGGTATTGTACTGTTCCACTGTTCTTATGATGTCAATTGCTCTGGATAAGCCTCGTGCTTCCATAAGTCAATCATGTCTAACGTTTTAAAATGAATTGGTCTGACTAGGTAAGACATCTCCAGGCTGCTTCTAAGGACATAACAAAATTCGTATTTAACAATTAGGTTTTCTTTTTCGTTGAGTAGATTTCATAAAAAGAAACAAAAATATAAATAGGAACAGCCATTTTAGAATAATTCGCCAATAGCGACATACCAAAATTTAATTATGCTACAGAAAAATAACTAATTTTATTGAATTCACACATGTATTTAGTATATAGCTATTTTAGGGATTCTTACCTGACATGTTTGTCGATATACTCCATGTTTCATTATCCACACTACAGACCACGAATTACTTAATTACACGAAAAATCTAACAATTCAGGCTACAATAAGATTGTTCAACCTTTAAAACTTCCAAAAAATAAATAGATATAGATCAAATAACAGCTTATGATGATGAAATCATAAACAACAATCCGCCATTAATCATTAATGCCGGGCGCTTTGTCGGAATCAGTTCGCCGTTGGCGTTGGTGCTGCTATGTTGCTGTTGGACGACGATGACATACGATCGAACATACACGAACACGAAAACGGAGGGGATTCAAATAAATGTTTACAAACTTAAACAAACTTTTAGAAACATTACAATTGTAACTTTACGTGAGCTTACAAATGGAGAAAAACAACAAGCCGGCAAAGGAGATATTACATTTGAAAGTTATGTTAAAGTTTCATTTGTAAGTTTGCATTGGTTTTTTGGCTGCAAACATTTAGAAATGTTGCAAATTTAACTTGCTAAATTGTAAATTATCTAACGTTGCGGTAAGCATTTGTAAGTTATCATGCTTAGTGGGTCGATTCAGTTTGTTTGTACTAATAAAATTTGCATTCTGCTTACCTGTACCTGTTGCATGTCCTCATTATGAAGATATATTTTAGCCGAAACATTGCCTCTTATTAGTCACTTATCCATTTTAAGAAAAGCCGTGTTAAAGTAAGTAATCACTACAATCAATAACCACAGTATAGTATTAATTCAATAAAAGATTAGTATTAGGTATTATACCATAAAGCATAAGGCGAATAGTTGGGCGAGTTTGACGTTAAACTTATTAGTGTAAATCACACAAGGTACCTAGTACAAAACGAAAGAGTATCCGAGTTGCTGCGACACCTAGTGTTGTAAGTTGCAATATCAAACTCACAAAGGAATCACTACTTACCTTACTTATGCACTAATACTATTGTTACAAAGCACTTCAATAGATGTAGGTGCGGTGTTGCCACATCTCCAGAACTTCCCCAACATCTGGGATTTTTGCACAATCTGGCAACACCGCCGCCCCACCCCCTGGGGGTGTCTGGGGTGACCCCCCACAGGCGAAGTCTCAACCCTCTAGGACCAGAAATAACGAAGTTACCAACTTGTACCCCGTCGGAACGGATAACTGAGGTCTGCACATTCCGAACATCCTGTATATACACCCTGTATGCGCAGAGAACCCTTACACCCTGTATACGCAGAGAGATCTTATATTACGAGAAACACCTCTTGTGTAACATAGGAGTGATGACCACATTTGGATCACCCTGTATATACATCCCCCTGTATACACACGGGACCGATATGTATTCACAGAACCTTCTAGTAAAAGAAGGTCCTGGAGCATTCTGGAATGGAACGCTCCAGAACGAGGTGGAAGGTACGGCGAGTATATAAAGGCAAAAAAAGCAAGCCAGCCAGAGAGTAGTTCAGTTAGAGAATGTTGAAGTGACTTGAAGGAGCAGTAACCAGTGTGAAGTATTAAAGAGTAACCACTGTAGTGCCAGTATAATAACTTGTGTGCAGGTTAGTGATTGTAAGGCCAGATAAACTAAGTGTTTTGTGGGAGAGACATTCTAGAACTTTTATTGTATCCATATTTAGACAGTAAATTAAGTGTTTGGTGAGAGAGACATTCTAGAACTTTTATTGTATCCATATTTAGAGAGTAAATAAAGTTGTTTTGTTAAAATTAAAAGTCTCACTTATCCAGAACCCGGAGAAAACGCAACACTATTATATTGGCCAAGCAATATAGAGGACGCTGCAAATATTGAAAATGCACAATTGTAATGAGAATGAGTGCTAGAAGTGCTAGATCGGGTAAAATTAAGATTTTTAAAAACAATACGGTTTTAATAAATTATCTGATCGGAATTTTACTACGCCGACCTCCTGATTACTGACAAATTATTTACAGTTGCACTTTACTCACAAAATTACTCACAGACTAGTAAGTGACTCACAAATGTGAGGAATTACTCACAGATTGGCAAAGACAAGCGCGCGCTCCTCTAACGAACTTCTTAAAATCCGGCGTTGTCGAACTTTCTCTTTTTAGTGAATAGATACCGCGTGTTACAATCTGTCCCGGTCTCCCCTATTGATTTACGACGAATAACCTAATGGTTGGCTGAATTCGCGAGGCGCCAACAGTTGAATAATGTCAACGTATGCTTTTACCAGTCCCGCTGAGTATCTGCTGGAACTCAATAACTGTTGCCGATTTGTCAAAGCGGATTGACAAACAAACGTCACAAATTAGTGCTTGAAGTTAGCGTGTTCATCACTCTCCTACCGCTGAAATGTTTCAATGTCAGCAGATAGAGCTTAAACTCAGCTGTTGGGATCTGGTGAACTCGGCCGTTGTTTATATAATATTAATGGCTGCTTAATTATTCAATGGGCGAGTTCACCAGACTGCCAGCAGTTCGATTGTTATGTCAGAAAATGTTGACAAATGTCAACGTTTTTTTGAAATAATGGAGCTGCTGTCATTATGCTTTGACAAATTGGCAACAGTTTAGTTACAGCAGTAACTCAGCGGGACTGGGGAACTCATTCGTTGACACCACTATTCAACTATTCGCGCCTTGTGAACTCGACCATTGACTACTCTTCCTCACATAAATAAAGAATAGGTTTGTTCCGGCCAGCAGTTTTTGAATCGTCATAAAACTGGTTTCAAAATTTTATGATCGATTTCGCGCCCAGGCTATGACCTTGCACGGTGTAATAACGATACGCAAACAACACGGAGTTGGAGCGGTTCTCTGACTAGTTTTCTGTACGGGATACGGGATTTGAATGACGTTCGGCGTGTGATAGTTGAGAGTTTGATGGCCTAACCTGGCATATTAATTTACTTACTTAGTTAATTTTGAATTTTTATTTTTAATATAAATAACTTGAGGTATAATTAAGACATCTTGTGACGAAATTCTTTTGTATTTACGTAAATAATCATGCATAAAAATACCGAAAATAACGCGCATTTCGGTTAGTGTAAAAATATATTATTTGTTTCTAACTGGTAAATCAAAGGAATTGATAAATTAATTTCCCGTCCTTACTATCAAACACAAAATTAATTTAAATTTAATAAATTTAGATATGCAGGAGTTGATTGTGCCTAATGAAAATTTAATAGTGTCCCAATATAGGTCTCTGACTGCAAATACAGATTTAAATAAAATGGTTCTTCATTCTTAATCCAATACTTATTGATTGCAAGTCATACTCTACTTTATCACTCATATATTGTTTAGGAAAAGTTGAAAAAAGTGTTATTTACAAAATGTATTATTAAACTTAAAATCATATACTATATACCCATTTGAGGTTAGTTTAAAAGCATAGAAATAATAAATAATAACAAACCAATAAAAAAAGCTGACGAAAGTGATCTACTGCGCAAGTCAGTCCACACAGTTCTTGTATTGGACCAAGTATCGAAATGACCGTCTTAAAACCGGTTCATGAATGAACAAGTTTGGTTGGAACGTCGTTGTGATCGTCCAATATACGATAATCTCTGGATTGGAAGGCGATTTATGTATTGCGCATGATTGTAACTGTTCTTGAAGGGTGTCCTACGATTTGCGGGGTTGCCGGGTTGGAACAAACCTAATATGTGACAATATTTCTATGTAACATCAATCAGGGTTTAGGTCAGAACATACTAACACTGAGGTAATGCTGGTCAGCGGCATATTCTTTCACAAAAGTCGCAGATAAAATCTTTTTTCCTCTTGGCGCTACATGCCTTGACGGCCCATCCGCCACACATAGCACACCTTAGCCATATTTCACCCGTTTTACCGAACTCGCCACAGATTAGGCAAATGAGTAAATCGACTTCCTCTCTGTCTGAACATCCGCCTTCTTCATCATTTCCGTCGTATTTTTTTGTGATGGTAGTTCTTTTAGATTTGTAACGTGGGGGAATATTTCTGGTGTGACTTTATTTCCTGATGTAGTAGGACTTGTTTCAAAAACATTTCTCTTCGCTCTCTTATATATTTTTTTAAAATAATTTTCTTTGCCTCGTTTCATCTTGTTTTGTTTTCCATTTTATTTCTTTCTAGAGCATCTTTTAGGCGTTGACGTAAAAATAACGGAGTGTTGATGTTGAGCATCTGCAGGGACAGGGATTATCTCCTGGAACGATATGTTTTGTGTCTTTTTTTTTTTCGTTGTGGAGGATCAAGTATCCTAGGTTCTATTGTATAAGGTAAGGGTGGATCATCTCTATCTGCAATTTTAAAAGCAGGCGCATCAATTTGTTGCAGATTTGCTACTGGCGTCCAATCTTCTTCTGAAAAAATGTCAGGATTGACGGAATATATCCCTGTCACCTCAAATCTTTTAATAGCCTTCTCAATTGTTGTTATTCTAGCAAAATCTCTATTAAATAGCTCAGCCATATCGGTTGGCGTTATTTTCTGTCCTGGGTTATTTGTCACATTTAGAATTTGTTTCCGCTTTTTAAAGGGCCATAAAATGTACCCTGTGTGATGTGTGTGGTGGTATGGTAAGTATTACTATTTGCTTTTCTCTACAAAAATTATATGCAGTCAGTGCGCAATGACTTGTATCATTGTCGAGAACTAACAACACAGCGTCTTCCTTAGATGATTTTACAGGGAGTTGAAAATGTTTGAACTACTCTAGGAATAATTTTTTGTTTATTCATCTCTTATCATAGTAAATATACACTGCTTCTGGTTAGTTTTTTTAATTTCATTTGCTTCATTCTTTTACGTGCATAAATAAACATTGGGCGGATGAATATTCTGGATGCAGTGAAGGCGTACACAACTGTCGTAGTTTTTCCTTCCTCCAAGGTTGATAAATATGCCACCCTTTTTGGAGTAAGTTTTGTTTGGACCTTGAACAGTCGTGATACCAGCAGTTCGTGATGGGGGAAACTTGTATTTGTCCATAGTTTTATTTAGATTTCTGTATAATATGCCAACTTCCTCCTTATTAAAAGCGGTCACACTATTTCGGCTAGTTTCATATCTGGTTTGCGTAATCCAATCTAGGAATTGCGCTTTATAAATCCAAAGAGCCAATCACGACCTGCAGCTATATTATTAGCTTGAAAAAATGTCATCAAATTATTAGTTATAGCATAATTGTATGCACATTGCCTAACTTGTGCAGATGTCAGTTCAAAGAACAGTTTCGAGAGGCGAATAATAATCTGATCAAGCAATTCTTTTTCTTGAGTGTCATTAAACACAGGTTTTCTTCCAAGACGCGGTGTTGAAACATTACCTTATCTCAATCTATCTTGTAATGTTGCTCTTGGTTTATGGAAACTTATTGATATTTCTCGTATACTACAACCACCTTCTATTGCATTCAGAGTACCTTGAAGAGTTTTTGTAGCCCATGAAGCTTTTTCTGTTTTCCTGTGGTATTTGCGTGGCATCTGGAAATTAAAGTGTTATAAGATATATTTTATTGGGGCAACTTAAGTGTATTGAAGGTCTAAAGCTTTTCATACATTTCTGACGTTCCACACGCATTATCTAGTGCATGTCTTAGTAACTATCGAAAATTAAAGGTCACATGGCTGCTGGGGGTAATAGTGGCCAGGCCGCTATTGCCCTCAAGGGTCTCTCCGGTATTGCCTGATTACCCCTCATATCCCATTAGTTAAGCGCCACCAAAAAAAAGTGTAAGGTTAGAAAGTTTTTCAAGCCTTATTACTAAACTAGATTATTTCTATTATCCATCGCACTATATATTATTATTCATCATTCTCAACCCCGGATCTAGGGGGCGGCAAACCGGGGCACCCACCCTGGGCGGTTGTTTCAGGTGGCGCCAAAATCATAATATAAATATATGGTTGAAAATAAAAGACTTGCTCCACAAAGCGCCTAGCATGCAGCGCAGGTTGTTCTATCAATTATTCATTTGATTTTACAACACCCAGTTAGTTTTTGAACATATCCTAAGGGCTCATTCTGAACTCCAGAGCGAGCAACTGCAGCTCACCAGATTGTTGGCAACATCTAATGGCGGGAATTTTCATTTTAATTTATTTTTTCCAAACTTTTTTTAACTTATTTTTTTTTACTCATTGGAGTAAAATTTTTTTTTTAAAGTTAGGAGTCTCGATTCTACGTAACTACCAAAAAATTTTTAGAGAGGGGGCGCAATTTTTAGAGAGGCGGTGCCACTATCAAGTTTCTGCCCCGGTTCGAAAAAATCGTAGATCCAGGGCTGATTATTCTACTAAATTTTCTGGTGCTAATACATACCTTTAAAGTCTCTGAGACCTTATAGGCCGGTGTCAATTTTCGAAAAACCCGGCGTAACTTTTTTGCAACGTGTTGCTGTGCTGCGAAATTCACACTATGGATTGAACTAGTCAGCCCTGGCCTATTTCTACTCCAATATGGGGACAAAGTATGTAAGGCTAGATGCATTTTCGCAATTTGGAGCTGGCGTGACAACATACTACTTGGTTACGCAACTAGGTGGCGGCACGCCCACCACTCACTTAGTGATTTAAGGCTGGCTATACTATAGCCGTATTACTTTTGGTGCATTTTTGCTACAATTAGTATGCCGTACTGAAGAGCTCTAATGAGAGCGAAACCGGTCTACGGTTCTAATTGTTGCGAAAATGCATCTATAGCCTTACATACTTTGTCCCCATATTGGGGTAGAATGGGCCAGAGCTGACAATTTTCTAAATTGTTAGTTAGTTGTATACAGTCTATTTTTTTAACACTTTGTGTTATTTGGAGCTGGCGTGACAACATACTACTTGGTTCCGCAACTAGGTGGCGGCACGTCCACCACTCACTTAGTGATTTAAGGCTGGATATACTATAGTCGTATTACTTTTGGTGCATTTTTGCTACAATTAGTATGCCGTACTGAAGAGCTCTAATGAGAGCGAAACCGGTCTACGGTTCTAATTGTTGCGAAAATCCATCTAGCCTTACATACTTTGTCCCCATATTGGGGTAGAAATGGGCCAGGGCTGGCAATTTTCTAAATTGTTAGTTAGTTGTATACAGTCTCTTTTTTAACACTTTGTGTTATTTGGAGCTGGCGTGACAACATACTACTTGGTTCCGCAACTAGGTGGCGGCACGTCCACCACTCACTTAGTGATTTAAGGCTGGATATACTATAGCCGTATTACTTTTGGTCCATTTTTGCTACAATTAGTATGCCGTACTGAAGAGCTCTAATGAGAGCGAAACCGGTCTACGGTTCTAATTGTTGCGAAAATGCATCTAGCCTTACATACTTTGTCCCCATATTGGGGTAGAAATGGGCCAGGGCTGGCAATTTTCTAAATTGTTAGTTAGTTGTATACAGTCTCTTTTATTAACACTTTGTGTTATTTGGAGCTGGCGTGACAACATACTACTTGGTTCTGCAACTAGGTGGCGGCACGTCCACCACTCACTTAGTGATTTAAGGCTGGCTATACTATAGCCGTATTACTTTTGGTGCATTTTTGCTACAATTAGTATGCCGTACTGAAGAGCTCTAATGAGAGCGAAACCGGTCTACGATTCTAATTGTTGCGAAAACGCATCTAGCCTTACATACCACATTACTGAGAAAAACTTTCTAAGTTGGTGATGTAAACTGTAGGCATGCAGACGTTTTGGTAGGTATATTACATATTATGAGCACTTGAAAACGTTTGGTTATTTTTTACTATGTATCCGCATAGAATGAAAGAATAAATAACTATTTATAGTTTAAGTTGACATTATTTTGCTGTTTCCATTAAGCTTTGGACAAATGCATAGGAAAGGCTTCCCTCTTCTGGACCACAATACTATCAAGCTTATTTTAAAGAAAAGTGGGCTTATACTGATCTTCCTGAAAAAATGTTATATGAGATTGTTGACCTAAGTAACTGATATTTATGTTTTTAGTTTATACAATTCATTTATTTTTTTATAAGAATATTGTTTTAATTTACGTATTTTTTTAAAATATTTTTACACAATAAAAAGCTCTACTTTACTTGTTTTCTTTAATTTTAGGTACCTCAGAAAGAAACCAACATACACGCATAAATCGCCCAACTATAAAGGTGTATTAAACTAAAAATGCGACACAAGCATGACAGTTTTATGATTACAAGTAAGCTGCTTTATAACTATGGAGAGCACAATACAGTTTTATATGACAGTATAATAAATATTGTGCCAAGAAGCTGTATAAAATATGTTAACGGTGTCATACTTTCACTGCCTGTTCACCAAAAAGTCCTTGTATCTGAATTGGGTTATATTTATTGCAACGTTTCTTTGTCGGAACCGGTGGTCGATCAATAAACTATACATAGGCAGAGGTGCTGAATTTATACAACTTTTATTATTACAATATTTAGTGACATATGCTTTCGAAAGCGTTTAGCTGTCCTGGTTGTCTAATATTTTTGATTAATTTTAGATTCTCTTTACCTACGTGGTGATTATTATCCCAAATATGTCAAGCCATGCATCATCTATCTATAGTAATGTATCTTAGTTATGCTAAATGTTCTCTAAATTTAATTTTAATAGATATTTTAGTTTGCCTGGCGTATTTAAAATTACAATCTATACAACTCATAATTTTAGGGGTAGTACTATCCTTGTCTTGTGGGTTACCTAACAATTTTTTTTAAATATCTTTTGTCGAAAATGTTAATTGCAAATTGGCTTTCGTAAAAATCTAGACCCCTCGTAATTCGTGGTTCTAATGGTAGGCGAACAAATATTTTTTCGCCTTCTCTTTTCTAAAGGTCATTGAACATGATGTTCTTTGCACTCTGTTTGTTTATTAATTCCTCCACTAGACAAGCAGTGTATACGTTATATTCAGCAGCGTTCTTAATATACCCCAATTCTTTGTTGTTGTTAATATCTGTTTTTACTTAAAAGAAAATTTATTAACCTGTTTACTAAAAAAGTCACACTAGCCATTTTTTGTGCGTACGTATGATGTCAGTCACTCGAAATGTAACTTAGTGTGGTGGTTTTCTTCCTATGGACGTCGAATTCTAAAAAGTGTCTTTATTTTTGATGAATAGTACGTCTAGAAAACATAGTTTATTATTAATTTCTAATTCGTGAGTAAATTTTATAGAGTCAAATTAACTGTTCAGTTTAGCAATAAAATCGTCTATTTTGTGAATGTTTGTGCTAAACACTGCGAAAATATCATCCACATAACAAAACCACAGTCTAGGAAAATACTTCCTTTTACTTTCTAGATTCGTTTCAAATCTATTTATGAAAAGTTCCGCAATAAATGGAGATATGAGGTTGCCTATTGCCGTGACTTGTGTTTAGTAAACAAACTTATTATTAAATTGAAAAATATTTTGTTTAATACAAAGATTTGTGAAAGTTAAAAATTCTTTGTAGGCCTCTCCATTTATCTTATTCATTTTTAACAACTGTTCTAAATACGTTAACGATTGTTTCGTGGGTGCGCTGGAAAACAAAGAGGTTACATCAAACGAAATCAAAACCTCGCCTTCAACCAATTCAACATTTTTAATTTTGTTAATAAACTCAAATGAATTTGATATTGAAAAACTTTTTTACTTGACGGGCAAGCCTCCATTTGTCAACTACTTCGTAATTGTATGTCAGGGAATCTATAGCCGAAACAAAATAGGTCTCATCGACTTTTCTTGTTTATGGATTTTTGGGAGACAATATTTTGAGGACTTTTGGATTTATAACTTGTAACCTTCTTCCTAAGTCTTTTCTTATAATGTTATGACAACTCTTTAAACTATACTTATTTTATTTAGTCTTTTATACGGTCCCTCTCTATTGCAATATTAACTATATCTTTATAATTATTTTTGTCACAACCTTATTACCTTTATTTAAAAGAAAGTTTGTTACTAATTCAGGTTTAAGGCAGACTATTACTACTGGAGTAAATCACAGGTGGTACTGGCCTGGCTGATTTCTGATTTTCATCTTTACAGACGTTTCTATCAAATCGTGTTGGTGAGATTCAACGTAATACGATAATCAGTTGTTGAAGATATGGAATTGAGTGAGAGAGCAGAGCACACATTTATGTGTTGCACTGAACTTCGCCCCTATACTACATTGAAGGTTTATATTTTTTGTGAATTTTGTATTTTTTTCTTTTGGTTGTAGTGCAAATAAAAACATATTATTATTATTATTATTATTATTATTATTATTATTATTATTATTATTATTATTATTATTTGATATAAGCGTTACACTTTCTCAGTATTACTACTGGAAACCTTTTGACCGACCCCCCGCGCGCGACATTGGGGTTAGGCTCGGTGGATGGGGATGAAATTCATCATATCCCATTATGTCGATATTATTATTACAGTCTGACTTCCGGTGCTTCAACACAGCAGACATGTTTGAGGTCGCCACTTAACTGAGGAATTTTCGGACTATGTGACATGTCTGCAGCAGAACCGCCCTCTGCCCCATATTTAGGATGTTATTTGGTAATCCGAGTTCCTTTAGATTTCCGACGAAATTTTTGGTGACTATTCCTTCCGCCGACATTACGAAAGGATATATAGCCACCTTCTGGAGCTTCCATATGTTTTTTATTTCATATGCCAAGTTTTTATACTTGGTGATCTTTTCAATTTCAGTTTTCTGAATGTTATGGGACAGCGGTACAGCAATGTTTATGATCACAGCAAGCCTCATCTGTTTGTTTATCAGGACAATATCTGGCCTATTGAAGTCCACAGTACGGTCCGTTATCATGGGTCGGTCCCAGTACAGAAGAAAGTCCGCCGACTCCAGCACCGCCTCCGGAGAATACTTGTAGTAAGCTGGTGTTGTTGACGGGTTCAGGAGGCTGTATTTCAAAGCGATTTGTTGATGGAAGATCTTGGCGAGCTGGTTATGTCTACCTAAGTAAGCTGAATCTAAGAGAGCAGGACGTGCTGCCATGACGTGTTCAATGGTCTCTCCAACAACTGCGCATTTTCGACATTTATCCACCACCTCTAATTTTAGGCAATGCTTCTCGTAGTTTTTAGTTTATTATTATTATTAATATTATTGTTATTATTATTGTTAATACCAAGGACAACCGCACTGATGTACTATTACTTCAACTAGACGCAGTTACAACAGCAACCTCTTTTGTGGCACGGTCCATATTAGGTTCAGGTTCAGTAAGACAAGGACATTTGGCCAACGGTGAGTGTTGAAACTGCATCTATAAAAAATCCAGATGTCAGACAATTTATAAGTCAAGAACAATACTTTCTTTTCAATCGATATTCGTCACTCAAGTTAATGACACGAATTAAAACTATTTGTCTTGGATGTCTGTACAACTGTTAAATTAACCCAACAAAAGCCACTGGTCCAGTAACGACAGACGAGTATAAATCAGAAACTTATCAAACTGCCACAGCAACAAACATCCAGTCAAGATAATAATCTATTGAAGAAACTCTACAGTGAAAGCTACAAGGGGCCACTGCAGCTATTATGTCCTTTACTAGATGAATATGACATTTTTCGGTTTTGAAGTAGTTTTCAGAAATTCAGCTTACTATACAATGCGAAACTTCTTGTAAGGTGGGCGCCAAATGCTTCTATATACAGTTAAAGAAAATTTATGGGTTGTGGGAGGTAGAAATTTAGCGAAAGGACTCTACGTGAGTCTATAAAATGTTTATAAAGGATCGACCTAGTTTTCTAACTCCACTTCTGGGGGAACTACTAGCCTCAAGCGTCAATCCTAACCTACCATTTTTAATTACTGGAACATACTTCGCCGGACCATTCCAACTTCGTGAAGAGACAGGGAGAAATCCGGGCATTTGTATTTTCATTTGGTTGTAGTCGACAAGCATTCATCTTGAATCATTTACAGTTTTGACAAAATATTAAATTATTGCTACACTTAAGAGCTTCCTTTCCAGAAGAGGTACGTTTACACATATATCCAGATAACGGATCTCAACTTATGCCAAAGCAAGTGAAGAATTAGCTCAATTAAGTAATTTTGTGCAACAATATCACAATTAGTTAAGCAACGAAAAATCTTTGCTAGGTATATCTTGGCATTTTATACCGGCCTATTCACCAAACATTGGGCAAATATGGGATGCTGTCATAAAATCAACAAAATTTCATTTTGACAAAATAATCTGAACATTTTTTGACTTTGCTTGTAATAATTGCGCAAATACTAAACTAATGTCCTTTGAATCACATATTTTTACATCCTAATGACTTACGACCTTTAACTCGTGCAATCTTTCTAATTTGTCGACCAGTAATTTCAATTTCAGAACGTATACTTACCAGGTCATTTCCGAAAACAGGTTATCTGAATTCTAACGCATTCACCAATTGAAGGAGTCATTAAGGTGACAGGTGTACCTACTACACTCAGCTACAGAGCAGATCCAAATGAAACAGCGCCTTCCCAGTGCCATCTTGAGTTCATAGTAGAGCAAATTCATGGAAGTGATGGTGTTATACGTGTAGTGAAGGTGAAAACTAACACTGGTATTGTGACAAGGTCTGTTAACAAGGTTTTTTCTCTACCTCCAGATATGTAAATGACTAACATAACTTACCTTATATATACATTAACTTGATTTCCTACATGATTTCAGACTTTACTCGCACCCTTATTTATTTGATAATAGATGGGTACTGACTATTTTGCGGAACTCATTTTTTTATTTGTTTATTAATGTTATTTCAAGACTTGTAAGATAGGGGGTTGTGTTAAGTATTTGGCGTTTAAGATGCAATTAAATATAAATAAATAATTAGTATATTTCTATAACCTATATGATTTTTGTACAACTGTACCTACTTCGTAGAAAACAGTTCAAGGTTACTCACTCTGCAACCCTGACAGTTCATACACCGAGAGAAGTAAGTTAACAGTGAGCGTTCTGACATGATGTGGTACCTATAATTATTATTGTGAATAAACTGTTACTTCTTAATAGACAGTCCGATTTCAGAATTTTGAACTTTACCAGCACTGTAAAAATACTGAGATAATGTTATTCAAACCTTGCAAATGAAGCCTTATAAAACTCCTGGCTCATCTTTGTAGTATATTCTTCCAAACTGAATTATTTTTTTGATTAGTTAATAGGCGTGTGCATATATCAGTATATAAAAACGGCAATAAACTTGAAGTTTGGAACTACAGATAAGCAGATAAGCCTTCTCTTGAGGTATCTGAAAGATAAAGGAAGTTTTTAGAGGTTAGAAAACATAATTTATTCTACATAATCACATAGCTTTACTACCGGAAGATCCATCGTCACAAATTTTCTTTGGTCTGTCATTGAGTGGATAAAACTTATTGACGCAGAAACTCATGTTAACATCAACTTGGAGTTTCCAAGTCTGTTGTGGAGAAATAGAGGGGTCGTATTTACTAAAACAATGTTTTTACTGTCAGACTAATGACCTTAAATAGGTTCAGCATTATTTTTCTCAGCAACAAAAAAAAACTTCTATTTACAGAGTTCTCGGGCCCAGCCAAGACAAATTTAAAAAAAAAGAGGATTAAACATGACCAAATAGAAAAATTTTGTGTTTGAAAAAGTTTGTATTTAGGACATACAAAATCAGGCATCTTGAGTCCCTTACATTTGCTTGGTTCTCTAAATCTGGATCAGCGACTCTCATATATCTGTTATCTAATCTTCTCTCCAGGGAAGCGTGGGTACGAATATAAAATGGTGAGAGGTCATTTGAGTGGCTGTTACCAACACCCCCCTTTTTAATTACCTAGTTGAAACTACTCCAAAATAGATGAATAGGACTTTCAATCACTTCTGGATAAACTTTAGTACGCTCTTTCTCGTTTGTATCACCTAGTATCCAGACAGCACAGGCACGTTCTGAGAATATACAAGGAATGTTTCAAAAGAATATTCAAACATCCCCAGAACATTCTCACAAGGTAGAATATGTATTCATAGAACATTCTATGAAATGAGAATGGGACTGATTATGTCACACTAATAAGGTTCTTAGAATGTTATTTTAATATTTTTAGGAGCTCCCAGTATGTTCTGAAAATGTTCCACGAACATTCAATGAATCTTCTCAAAATGTTCATATAAATAAATTTTTCTTACATTGTGAGAACATCCCGAGAATATCTTGTGCTGTATGGGTATGAGCTAACAGCTCCCATACAGCTATTGCAAGTCCAGCTTGGCCATGATTAGGCTATTTTTAAGGTAACGTCTCAACAGTCACAAGCAAGTAGAGTACGACCAAGAGTAAATACCCTTCAAGACGACATATACGTATATAGGCTATAAACACTATCCAAATTTTGCGTAACTCGCACTCTTATTATAAGCAGTACAATTACTGACTTTAATCGGTCTTAAAGGGATGAAAATGAACAAGGAGAATGAACAACAAACAGATAACTTAAGACGAGCGAGCAAGGTAATTGTACTGTATTAACAATTATTTATGGGACAACCTTTTGTTGTGCTATGATAGTAGTTGTCCTGCAAGAAGGGTACTTATACATTAGAAGGCAACATGCTCTGTAGATATCTATGCGTCGTCACCCTGCCACATCAGCCGAATTATGTGTTTTATCAACGTCGGAGATGATACATATTAATCGCCAGTGAAATCACAACATCACTGCAACAACAGTATGGGAGAAGTGCGCTTCGCTTTCCACTAGAGTAAGTGATAATGTCTTAAGTCAGCAGGCTGTTCTTAAAGTAAGATTTAAGTAGCAGTAGGGCTGGACAACTAGTCTAAATGGACACTCCTCCTCGATGAGGAACTTTCGGAAGACGCTGACGTCGAAATTATCAACCGTGCTTTATAAGCTGTTGCTTCTAGCTTTTTCGTGCAGGGCAGGGTGATAAAACTTCTTACAGTGTCTGAAAGTTTAACCGGCGTGTAGCGCAGTTCCAAGCCGGTTTCAATGCGTGACTTGATAAATAAAGACCGGGAGATTTAAGTAAACAAGCGCAGTTTGCGGCACCCGTTGTGACGGACAAACATTTGTTCTAAATATAGCAGTACTGTGGAACATTAAACAGTACGCTGTGGACAATATACAGACACTGGCAACATTAAAAAAGTCGTTAGTAAGACAGGTGATAAAGAAATCAAACTAATCAATCATTCGAAAAAATCCTTCTCGCATATTCCAAGATCCTAGGTGATTTGGCAGTAGCCAGCAGGATGTCCAACAGGTCAAAGGTTTCTGGCAAGAAATCTATGAAGCTGGGCTTCACTTTAGAAATTGTATTTCTAACATGGCATACTTTACAGCTTACTGTAAAGCCGAGCTATCAGATGTGTACGCAACAATTACCAAGGGTCACGTTACGGCATTCATTCATTTGGCGTCAAAGATTCCCGTTGGATTGTCGCCATCTTGTTTGTTTTTTCAACCGCGGGTTATATGTAAGGAAACCAATTTTTTTAGTGGTTTTTCGAAGAACGGGTCGCACTGGTTGCTAAAAAGGGCGATATGTTCGAGCTAAGGAACACCTGCAAAAATATCTTTCTTAGAATTTTGAATTCTAGATTGTCACTAGTGGAAACGGTGCTTTCAGGAGCTTAGTAAGTAGAACGTCCTGCAGATGTTTTAGGTTCACATCTCACCGCAGCCTCTACGTCTTCAAAAATTATTAATAATTAACTAATTCAGTACATATTTAAAAATGACAACCACTGAGACCGTGAAATTATGTCCAAGCAAGTTGAATGCCTCCACATGCAGCCATTGCAAGGAGGTGCTAAGCTGTCGGTCCTGTGTACTATACATCGTTGTCACGCAAAAGAGTTGTACTTTGTTTACAGAGAACTTCTGTAACATTTTTAGGTGAGTGAGGTAAAACTGTTTCCTAGAGCCGACAATTGGACTAGTCGCTGATATAAGCCGATGTTAAAGAAACAAAATACTTACATACATACCAGTGAAAACAATATTTGGATAATTATGTGAGAAGTACGGTTCAAGGCAACTATAATGGACGGTAAAAGAGTTGCGCTAACTGGATAGGGATGCCTGCAAAATCTGCACCAACATAAGATAATGCAATTTAAGTCGTTTGTTACCTGATTATATATTGATTCTCACATACCTGTATTTATTTCGCTGTGCTACCTACGGTAGACATATAATCAGTCATATATGTTTTATCTGTATGACTTGAAAATATGTACCTGTAACGAGAACTAATTCGAACTAGTCTTCGGAGTGTTGGTGCAGGAGCTAACGTGGGATGGGTACTGAGATGTAGCTAGACTTTAGGTGTACCCAACTGATCCACAACTTGTTGATTAGGACATAATACAAAAGATATATTGATGCTGACGGCATCTATACGTACTTGAGTTACGAGCAGTCATGCATTCAGGACACCGCACAAATTAAAGAAGCTCTTGGCAACAGCTATATGCTCCAGCTTTAACAGGTTTCCACTTAAACGGTGTGAGTTTAAAGGTAGGTGAAAGCCTCTAACGTGCTTATTATTGAAGTCATTGGCAACAACTTTGGAATGATGAAATTGACAATGGAACACAACTGTATAGAATACCCGCAGTATGCTAAATAAACATAGAATAGAAACTTAGATCGAGGTCATCTGGTACCTTCATTGTGTTCCCTATCAAACACCATAATTTTTTTGTCCCTTTATTAATATGTATATTCATTTCTAACACACCCTGCATTTCTCGCTGGGCTTTACTGAATAGTACCGCATTATTAATACACAGTATAAGTTTGACCATACGCACAAGTACCCAATCACCAGCTACGTTACCTATTCATTGCGCTTCTTTCATTTTGTCGTCGTTAGGTACATACATCAGGTTCCGGTGCCTGTCATTTTCTTTACCTTTCGTATCCTGTACCTTCCGAAGCGCCATTTGAAGATGATGCGCCTAGTTTACTTAGCATCAGTCTTCCCAACTGACCATGGGTATTAGAGACTTATAACATATGTTTCGTGGGGTGTAAAGGAAGAATAAGTTAAATAAGTCATAAGTTATTGGCACACCTGCATTCAGTCACTCACGCTAGGCTGCGGTAAACCCACCCACCAAAGCATGTTGAGTATTTTAGGTGCTGCAGCAGAAACAATTCCAGATACGCGCATATATTTCAATGTAAGTATATTAATACAATTTTATTTTCGAGTACTATCTAAAGCCGCTGTAACATTTGGGATGTTTAATTTTAAAAATTAGTGATCGTGGTTTGAATATTTTAATATTTCTGACGAAATGGAAAACACCCCGACAAAAGAACTAATTTGTAAGTTATATTAACAATTGACATTGAATTTATTTTAGTCAGCACCAATTTCTTTTCATCATCATCATCATCATCAATCAGCCCTCTGCGTCCACTGCTGGACATAGGCCTCCCAGAGTTGAGTCCATTATTTTCTATCTTGAACGCTACGAATCCAGTTTTTTGTAATTTTTGTAATGTCGTCTGTCCAGCGAGTTGGTGGTCTTCCTCTGCTTCTTTTATCGGATCTGGGTCTCCATTCAAGTAGTCGTTTTGTCCACCTGTCATCTTGCATGCGAGCCACATGTCCCGTCCACTTCCACTTGAGTTGCCACATGTACGACCACATTAGTCATTCCTGTTTTTCTGCATAATTCTTCATTTCTAATGTGGTCACGTAACGAAACGCCAGGTATCGACCTCTCCATTTTGCGCTGTGTTACTTTCAGTTTCTTAGCAGAAGCGTTGGAAAGGGTTAGTGTTTCGGCTCCGTAGGTCATAACCGGTAGAACACATTGGTTGAAAACTTTTCTTTTCAAGCATATCGGAAGGTCGCTTCTGAAAACGTCTCTAAGTTTGCCGTAAGCCGCCCAGGAGAATATAACTCGTCTGTTTATCTCGGATGTTTGGTTGGTTTTGGATAGGCTTATCTCGTGGCACAAATATGTATACATATTTGTCTACCCATTCCACCTCAGAGTTTTCAATAATTAGGTTGTTACTAGAGACGAGGTTTGTCATAAATTTTGTTTTTCCGATGTTCATTTTTAGACCTACTGTTGCACAGACCTCCTGAAGTTCCTGTAGCATCACTCTAATATCTTCCAAGTTGTCAGCTAGTAAGACAATGTCGTCTGCGAACCGTAAGTTTGACAGACTTTGGCCGTCTATTCTTAGACCTTTTTGGTCCCAGTCTAGCTTCTTGAACACATACTCCAGGACGGTGATAAACAGTTTTGGAGACATCGTATCTCCCTGGCGTACTCCTCTCCCAATTTTTATAGGATTTGTGTTTTCATGGAGTTTTACCACAAGAGTAGCATTTATATATATATATATATATATATATATATATATATATATATATATATATATATATATATATATATATATATATATATATATATATATATATTGATTAGTTTGGTGTAGCGATAGTCAATACGGCATGCTTCCAGGGACTGAAACACTGTGTCCAGCTCCACAGTGTCGACAGCCTTATGAAAGTTCACAAAAGCAAGGACAAGTGGTCTGCCATATTCGATCTTTTCAATCACTGTTTTGTCTAACTTCTTTTCAAGTCGTGTGGTAATTATTCTAGTAAATAATTTGTAGGGGTGGCTAAGTAGACTTATCGGCCTGTAATTTTCTAGGTTCGAGATGTCTCCTTTCTTGTGGATCAGTATTACGATGGTGTTGTGCCACTTTTCTGGTATCGTACTATTGAAGAGACAAAGGTTGAAAAGAGATTTGATTTTTTGGAGCAAGCAAGGACCACCAATCTTTATCGCATCGGAAACCACGCAGTCCTCTGCGGGCGATTTTTGATTTTTCATCTTTCTTAGGGCTAGTTTAATCTCATCTAGTGATATTTCCATCAGTATTTCCGAGCCTTGGTTAACCACGCCTTTTTTACGGGTTAGTATGTCAGATTCTGGATGTAGATTTATATCACTTTGGCTTTTATATAGGATTCCATAAAACTCTTCCACTATATTTAGAATATCTCTCCTGTTCGTCGATGTGTGCCCTTGTGCATTTTTAAGTTTTATTATTTGTCTCTTTCCATTGTCAAGCTTTCTACGTAGAACTTTCATACCTTTGTTGTTCTCTATGGTATCTTTGATTTGGTTGTGTCTAAAAGCTCTTACGTCGCGTCGGATGCTTTTTCAAATTTGTTTATTTATTTCTCTTAATTCTCCTTCAGATGTATAGTTTTTGGACCTCATATCCCTTATTTTTTCTATGAGCAGTTTGGTCTCCTTGCTTAATTTTTCTTTCCTTTGATTTGTTGAGCAGTGTCGACTTTGGGCCTCAGTTATTGTGGTCGTGATGATATTATTCAGTTTGTTGATGTCGTTAGCAATGGCGTGTTCTATTTCAACCTTGGCTAACTTAGTGGTGATCCATTGTTCAAAGCTATTTACATCTGCTGGATTTATTAGCAAATTTAATTTATTGCTCTTCTGGATCATTTTTTGTCTTTCTTTGCCAGTGTCAATACCTACTTTTGCTCGAACAAGCCTGTGGTCGCTTCCAGTAGCAAACCTATTTAGGACAGTTACGTCTTTTATTCTGTGTTTTTTATCTGTCATGATAAAGTCTATTTCGTTTCTTGTTTTACCATCGGGGCTTTTCCACGTCCATCTTCTATTTGGTTTTTGTAAAAAAAGCTGTTCATTTGAAACAGATTGTTTTGTAGTAGAAAGCTGAGCAACGTTTCTCCCCGATCATTTCTACCTTCCAAGCCAAAGTCTGCAAGTGCTTCTTCACTTTGGTTTATTTTTCTGCCTATTTTGGCATTGAAATCACCGCATATTAGAGTAAAGTGCTCTGGGTGTTCGTTTAGAGCAGTGTTAATGTCCTGATAGAACAGATCTATCTCCTCATCGTCATGATCCGTTGTAGTCGCGTATACTTGTATGAGCTTAATATTGTATCTGGTATTGAGTTTTAGAATCAAAGAGATAACTCGTGTTGATATTTTATTTAGTGACACGATGCTTGATTTGTGTCGCTTGTGTATGAGAAATCCTGTTCCTCCCCAGGGGCTCTCTTCTTCACCCACGTTATAAAGCATGTGCCCAGATTTAAGGTCTATGAGCTGTTCGCCTCGTCTTTTTACTTCACTTAGTCCGACAACGTCCCATTTTATATGTTCCAACTCGCCTTCTAGTTCCATTAATCTTGAACCGCCCTCGGGGGAACCTGTAACCCCTAGAGGGCGCGTCCTCAGGTGGCGGATCGAGGAATGCCTCTCAGATATGAGTGGTAGAAGGGAAATGAAATAACTCCCGCGGACCAACAGGTACAGTACCGTCTGACCCAGAGTGGGCGACTACGAACAGCGTCTGACCCAGAATGGGCGGCTGAACTTCCAAACTCACCAAGACGTCTAGCCAAGGTGGTGTTTTATGGCTAAATACCCCCTATGATCATGCCAGATGTAAAAACTGAACTGCCCCAGGCGAGTAGAAAAGTATTTTCAAAATCTCGCACTAACAACAAGTCAGTCTGCACCCAAGGATTGTGGGGGGGGGGGCAAACATATGGCAACGAGTATCAAACGTACCAACAACAAAATACTACATATTGCAACCTACAATACCCGATCACTGTCAAATTCTTTTACTCTCTGTCAAATTTGATGTAGAAAGCAGCAACTAATTGTTTTTCCAGAGGTAACATAAATACAACTAGTTATTATTTTTGAGGTCGTGAAGGTTTTTTATTTTTTTAAGAAAAATTTAAGAGAGCTGGTAAAATTTTTAGGCGTAATGAAATCTACACAAGCAATTGATGCTAATAAATTATGTTTTTATAAGTAGGTACCTTTTTTTCATAGCTAAACATCCAAAAACGTTAAAGTGTAATCAAGGAAGCGCCACACTTTGTCTCTGTATTTATCTAAAAATGTATGCTTACCAATGAGATTTATAATAGGTGGCTACTGCTTCACCTAAAATTGGCTCCTTTTCTATCCTTAGTTGTGTAATTTCATCTAATATGTACCTCTAATAGTTTTTGAGATTCCTCTTAGTCTACATTTATTTTTTCCAGTCTCTATATGTAGTGTGGTGATACAGTTCTGCACAAAATCCATAATTCTTAGTGAATGTTTATTTTGAAAATGCTGAAATAGGTCGGCATTATCTATAAAAAAACTTCTGCCAAAATAAAGACTTTTTATTGTGCCTCATTTTTGAGCTGTGACGTCATGATAAATTTTCTTAAGTAGCAATTCCTTTTACCTGAATACAATAATCTCCTATACTAGAGATATATTGTTTGCCGTTTACAAGATACAAGATGTTTTGTGAAAAAAAAACACTTTAATTCAAAATGTAAATAATCAGCTTTTATTGCGAGCAAAAAATAATTCCAAATTCAAAAACTGATTAAAATTAAGTAATGTAGTCGGAAACGCCATAGTATTGCTTCAACTTAAGTTAAGTACACACATGAACGAATTAATTTCCAAAGTGTTTGAAGTTCTTTTTTAAAATTACTAATAAGTTCTTAGGCTAAAGCTTATGATTTATTAATCAAGAAAATATTGATGGACCGTGTATTTCTGGATCCATAGTGAGCAGGATAATTTCCAAATTTGCTGAAACTGGGAGCGTGAAAGATTTATCTCGACAAGGTCGGCCTCAAATATCTAAAGAACGTACTACTACAAAGTTCAATTAAGCCATTAAAGAAAACAAGGACGATGCAGAACGTAGAATGCAGTTCTGTGAAGAATTCCGGTTAGGATGTGATGAAAATTCCAACATTTTAAATAATACCATTATCTGAGATAAGGCTACTTTTTGCGGCAATGGTACAGTAAATCGCCATAATTCTAGATACTGGTCACGAGATAATTCTCACTGGACTCGAGAGTTTCCCACGCAGAGACAAAGAGAAATAATAAATGTGTGGTATCCCATGAAATAGTCTGGTTTCAACGAGATGGAGCTCGTCTTTATTTTGGTGCTAAAGGTAAGTTATTTCTCAATGACGTATTTCCGGGCAGGTGAACAGAACGACAAGTATTGATGAAAAGGGATGTGCGTCAACCTGATTTGACACCATTAGTTTTATTTCTTTGGGGTCATTTAAAATCGCTGGTTTATTTTAACAGACCGAACATTTTAGAAAATCTGCAGCATCGAATTTGCGCCGAAATTGAAAATATCGCGCCAGATGGCATTAAACGTGTAATACTAACAGTTTACGCACGTGCTGGATTGTATCAGAGAGGCGATGGTGGAATTTTTGAACAGTTTAAATGTGCCAAATGATATCAGATTCTTAAAATTACCTACCTCTTTAAATTTGAAATGAATTTTGGTTTTTGTAATAGAAGCTAAATATTTATTTTGAATTTAAATGTTTTTCTCACAAAACACTTTGTATCTTGGGAGCAATAAGCAATATACTCCTTCATTATGCGTTATCCTTGTATCCAAAGAAAAGCGAGGAGATCGATTTCAATTTTAAAAAATGAGGGTTGTCATTTTTTTTAAAATTGCATGCAGTCACAGCTGAAAAATATCTGCAATTAATTTGTATGTTGACAGAAACCTTTTTTATGATTATAGTCGACCTGTTCAGGATTTTAAAAATTAAACAGTCACTAACAAAATTGTGAATTTTGTGCATAACTTTAAAACCACACTGTATACATATACAATGTATCCGTAAAGTTGGGACCAAATTCATTATTATAATACTCGTGAGACTAATTTTGGACAAAGTTTGTGTATCGCGGTTTTAAATTATGAAAAATTTTATTTTTACATCGTAGCGTTGTTGTAAGATTTAAAATTTTCTTAGGAAAGCTTTGATGTCTTTTTATTTTATAAAGACCACCGTATATGTTTACTTGGCCTAAAAGGCAATTTTAATATGAGTTCAACGATATAAGAGTTGATTGGTTTGTTTCTGAAAACAAATAAGAATGGCGAATAAATTTAAATCTGCAGGCATATCAAGTTGTTTGATAGATAGCCACAAAAAATATTATTTAGGTAAATTTGATAACAATCACTCTTGCTGCTGATGTATCTTGCTGCTGATGTATGTATTCTTTAGTACAGTACGTAAGTTACCTCTGAATTGGTTGCTATCCTACTACAAAAAATTATTAAACCAATTATGATAATTAAATGCTGGTGAAATTCATAAGTACTTAAAAACTCATAAAAATATTAAGTAAAAACAACGTATCGATTAAACGGTGAAGAAAGATACAAAAAAGTAGGGCATGTTCGTAATCGTCCTCAGAACTGACAGCCCCTGTATCAGAAAATATACGCTTAATTCCAATAGCCACTACATTCGACAATCCATACACAAGCATTCGATAACATGCAACTAAAAGAATAAATATTTCGTGGAAAATAGAATTTCTGCGGGTAAAGCAACGTTTACTCTAAGCAAAAACCAAAGCAATATCCATATATAAATTGTGGATATTGATTAAGACATTGGATGAGGCAATTTTGCATGCAATACCCTCAAAAAATAAATCTATGGACTGGTAGAGTTGCAAATCATATTATAGTACCATTTTTTTTGTTTGAATAAAATATTACAGCAGAGTAGGGATGTTCGATATACATCGATGCATCGAAAATATCGATATTTTCGATGCGATGATCGGTATTACGCGATGTATCGAAAGCATGGAAACGTATTCGATACATCGATGTATTTTTCTCGATATATCAATTGCCTAATACAGCTAGGTTCATACACTCGCGAATTGCGAAACTATTTACTATTGGTCTATTTTAAATAATATAACGATATTATTTAAAATAAATCAATAGGGATACGTTTTGAGGCGATTTCGCAATTCGCGAGTGTATGAACCTAGCTTTACAAGTTTCTACTTGAAATGCAAACATCTCGCCAAACATAAAGTACTATATACATATAATAAATCCGCACACTCTTAAGTCAGCAAAGAAACAAACTTATGGGTAAACGACTAAGCAAAATCCGGTTTTTACAGAGTTTAGAAAAAGAATATTGAAATTTATAATTTTATTTTTATATTATTAGTGAATTTTTATTTAAAAAAGTTCACTAATAGAAAGGTATCGATGGTGAGACTTTGCCAAAATTTTTTCAAATGAGCGCGAATTTAGGCCCCTAGAACCCATATCCTAGGTCAGTTTCGATATTTATATGTTTATATATATATATATATATATATATATATATATATATATATATATATATATATATATATATATATATATATATATATATATATATATATATATATATATCCAACCGATAACTCAAAAAATAATTAACCTATTTTGATGAAAATCGGACAAAGTTTTCCGGGAAAATTTTGAGTTTTATTTCGAAAAAAAATTTTTTCTCCGAAAATTACAAATATATTTCGATGAATTTTGGTGTACATATTGCTTTGGAAAAGGCCTAACAAACTATGTGCCAAAATTCAGCTTTCTAGATTTACAGAAAATTGAGCTATTCAAATTTGAAACATTTTTTTTAATATCACCGTGTTTCATTGACAATGGCAAAGCTGGCTCATCTAGTATGTCGTTGCCTGGCCACAAAACATTTGATATTATTGCGCAGGTCTGTTAAACGCTGTAAGTGACGTTTATCGTTTGGTATTAGATTGTTTATATGTTTATCTGTTTGAGTTGGAAAATTATTTGTTTTATTTGGGAAATTTTTATATACAAGTGCAAATTATTCCTTTATTAATGTTAGCGGGTGGACTAAACAGTGTTTGTTATGTTTTATCAACACATATAAAGGATGGAAGTTTTACAAAAAGGACTGATATGCAACAAGTTAATTATTTTCTCTCTGATGCTTTGGCGGTAGTTTTAGTTAAGTTTATGGTTTAACGGTCCATAGTTTTTAGCTAATTTTCGTTCAAAAAATTCGTCAATGAGGAGACCGCGACTTCAGCATTTTAAAAAGAATTCTTCAAATGAGCGCAAACTAGGCCCCCTGGAATCCATATCTGGGTTTACGTTCAGTTTTGATGTGTTTACATATGTACAGGGTGACGGATTTTTGCGGTAAAGCTCAATATAATTATTATTATACAAGAGACGAGAAAAAATTGTATAAGTTAATTATAGGGTGTCTTGAGCTGCAACTTATAAAATTATTTTGACAATTACCGGCTGGCCCATAAGTCGTTGGTGACCACTACAATTATTTTTTTCGAACAGCCTTATTTTATTGCATTTTCCATCGAAATGTGTTTGTAAGAAAAAACAATCAAGACGCAGTAGGTGCGTATTGGTAGCAAATTTTCATTAAATGCTTCAAATTTCAATAACTCAATTTGCTATTAACCTAAGGTTTGTTGGCTAGGAAACCAACATTTAAAGTTTATTGTCGGATTTTTTTTTGTAAATTTTCAAACAATTAGTTATTTTGACAAAATATGGCACATTGTTTATACTATATAGGTTATACCGGTAACCGAATTGATGACTGCTTGCATTAAAAAGACATATTTGAGATTCAAAGCATTTTAATAAAAATTCACTGCCATAACGCACTTGCTGCGTCCAGACCTTTTTTTATCTTGTTTTCAGTTTTTTGTATAATAATTTAGTGGAAATTAAACTTTTTTTGCATTTTATTTCTTATTTTACCGATTCGATACATCGCAAACATCGATGAATTTTTCCGTACTACTGGTATACATCCAGAAAAACATGATGTATATTTTCGATGAACTTTACACCTAACATTGCTTTAATAAAAAAAAATGAGTTTCAAATATTGATATTTCCGATGCATCGCAAACATCGATGTTTTCCCCTGATGTATCGAAAAGAATCTTTGCCACGTAACGAGACATTACATTGGAAAAAACATCGATGTATTTTTTCAGCAGAGTGCTACCAGAACTCGTTTCTGTCCTAATCAGGCTGTTTCCGAGTCAATAATATCAACGTACATTTTACGAGCAACTATTATGCAAGCGGGATGGGCCCCGGCGCGCTACGGAATTAATGTTCTCCGTTATCTGGATAAAGTTTTGGATTGCTAAACAAGATATCCTTGAAGGACCGACTAGGTTATAACACCCCAACCCTTCAAACATTTTTTATGGGACTTATTGAAAAACAAAGTTTATGTAGGCAAACCTCGCGATTCAGAAAACCTTAAAAAGTTCGAAATGAAATAAGCTCAATCACGGTCGACACTATTTAAAATGTATAAAATAAATTTGGAAATAGACTTGGATATTGACAAATAATAAATGGGACAGCAATCTGAACACAACTTCTAGCTCATTTTTCTTTTCTCAATTGCATTTGTTGTTTGTTTACCCAACAGTACGATTATAACTTAAATTACTCTTTTATTAGTTTTAATTTTAAATAAGAATTAGCTATTATTTTACTATTTGTTGTAAATAAACTAATTACCCTTTACATCGTTGAACTCTATTGGAGTTACCTTTCAGACTAAGTAAACACATATAGTGTGGACCGCAGTTATGGAATAAAATTTATTTTTCGAAGAGAAATGATGATTTATGAAAAACGCTCGGATACGACAAAAAAATTTTTTCACCGCTTGTAGAATTAGTTTGTAATTTTCACCCCTCACCATTTCACCACTACCGTTTCTTGATTTTTCAAATAGCGACCTCATAATTTTTCCACTGAATTTCAAAAAGCATATTTTTCTCTGCTTGATGGTATCAAAAATTTGGGTCCAAAAGTTATAGACCGCTACACAGGGTGGAAATTGAATGACTGACAATAAGACTTAAATCGTTTATTCTGAAATTCACAATTATTCAAAAAGAAACATTTTTTCTCCTTAAACATTTAAATTGAGCATGCCTTAAACATTTGGATGTTTAAAGTGTTCCCCATTTTTTCGCTGACAGCGGATTAATCTGATGTAAAACTCGTCTCTAACTCTATTTAAAACCTCCGGTGTAATGTTTGTAATTTCCGCGGTTATGCATTGCTTTTAGTAGTTCAAATCCAAAGATTGTGTTTTGTACACTCTGTTTTTTCAGATGTTCCCACAGGCCATTTTATGAAAGCTCTTCTTCCTACCCACTTTTGTGGAAAGGTTTTATTTAAATACTCCCGTGCAGGAAGAGCATAGTGGGGTGATGCACCGTCTTGTTGCAACCATATACTTCCATTTGGAGGACTGCGAACAAGTGCATTGGGAAATAACTCTACTAAGGCTGGAATGACTTGTTAACTTAGCTTGATATCTTTCTCCGTTAAGGTTCTCAATGAAAATAGATCCAATCACATGACCCCCAACGATACCAGCCCAAACGTTGATTTTCTCAGGAGGTTGGATGTGGGTTTTTCGCATCCAATGGGGGTTGTCCTCTGCCCAGTATCTGCAGTTGTGCCGATTTACCTCGCTATTTAAAACAAATGTTCCTTCATCAGAAAAAAGATCTTCTGGGGAAGAAATAATATTCGTATTTAGCATATCAAACATCTGCTCGAAAAATTGTAACATTCTTTCCGAATCACCGTCAATCAGTTCTTGTAAGCGTTGTAGTTCATATGCATGCATTTTCGCTGTTTTTACAGTTCTTAAAACAGCTGAATAAAACACCTGACGCGTTGAAAATGTTGGATTTTCTTGAAAAGCCAATAAAACACCAAGTTTCATGTTATCATTAACATACTTGGGCTTCCTGCACAATGGTTTGTTTACAGATCCCCGAGAAAGTGGTGATAGCACGGGGTTCTTGGTAATAAAAAATTCACAATTTGTGCTTGGCAACGACCTTTATCTCCCAAACCAATCATCATTAATATTTAAATTCGAAGGGTTTCAGTTAAATAACGCATTTTTGTAACCTAAGGCGCAATAGATTTGATACCTAGCTGATAATTGTTTTAAAAAAGTTTGATTTCACTAACGCGCACCTCTAACAGCTGACGCAATGAAGATGAAATAATTAAGAAGTATTTTCGAACCTGCAAGAACTGATAAACATTAGTGAAGAAGATAACAGGTTTCCGATAAACAAAAATCTGGTCCGGCATGCAATGTTTTTTGATAGGAGATAACAGAACCAAAATTTGTACTGACTATAAAGCCCATTTAATGATATTGAATAAAATTAGAACCAGAATGTAACTGGAACCTTTGATGAGCACTAATAAGTACACTTTGAGAAAACCCAAATCACCACAACACTTATTTCAGAGACCTTACGATCGTTTCGTTGACAAAGTCAACATCTTCAGAGGAAGATAAATTCTGATTTAGAATTTATCTTCCTCTGAAGATGTTGACTTTGTCAACGAAACGATCGTAAGGTCTCTGAAATAAGTGTTGTGGTGATTTGGGTTTTCTCAAAGTGTACTTACCAGAATGTAAGTTTTGTGTACAAGTCAAATCATTATGTAGTAAACCTGAATCTGCAGATGAAAATGTAACAAATCTATTTTTTGTTGATTTCTAATTAAGATCCAACATTATCCTCGCTGCAGATCCCATGCAAAAATTAGTAACTATCATGGACCATTTAATAAATGTGAATTTTAGAATAAACGGTTTAAGTTTTATAGTCAGTCATCAAATTTCCATGCTATGTAGCGGTCTATTACTTTTGGACCCAAATTCTTGGCAACATCATAAAAAAATACGCCCTTTGAACTTCCGTCAAAAAGGATGGGGTTGCATTTTGAAAAAAAATTAAGGAGTGGGGGTGAAATTATGAGATGTTAAAATTACAAACTAATACTACAAGATGTGAAACAAAAAAATTATTGACGTGTCCAAGCGTTTTTTATAAAAACATTTCTCTTCGAATTCTGAATTTTATTCCATAACTGCGGTTGTAGGAGTTGTATAAGGTGTTCCATTTAACATAAAAATATTCGTAGCTTTTCTAAGAAAAATGTATTCCTGACAACAACGATGATGTGAATCCTCACTACACAAACTTTAGGAACGTCTAATTAATGCTCCAAACTTTACAGACACAGTGTGAAATCATTTTAATATATAAGTATATATATATATATATATATATATATATATATATATATATATATATATATATATATATATATATATATATATATATATATATATATATATATCAGGAAACACCGACCGGTTTCGCCTTTTTTAGGACTCTTCAATATGCCATACCTGCGCTCCAACATGTCGGCCTTAAGACAGGCGCCATTTTTAATGTTGTAAAGGTTCTAGGCTTCCACAGTAACTTCCACGTACACACAGTATAACAACTGTATATACAATATATATATATATATATATATATATATATATATATATATATATATATATATATATATATATATATATATATATATATATATATATATTTAACTGATTTTTTCATCTTTAGTGAATTTTTCCAATGTAGTTTATTTAACACTTATAAAGATATAATAGAATAGTTCAATGTGTTCTTTAATCCGTGAATTAATAATAAAACAAACTTGAACTTTTAAAATTTTAAAATATGCATTATTAAGACAAATAAAATGATTGAATAAAACATTATTGTCTACACTTCGTAAGATACACGCACCGAATATCCTTGGATTTATATTTTTTCACTTTTATTTTTACTGTACCATCAGTAGTTTCAGTTTGAGCATTTGATATAGTAGGTTGAATTTTAAGTTTGTTATCACCAAAGATAAGTAACACCAACTGTAAATTCTAATTAAGTTTAACAAGGTTATCAAATTTTGTGTAAAAACTGAATTTACTGAAATTTACAAGAGCATATTACGACGAACGATATTTTATAAGGTTTACATAAAAAATGTTAAGTGGAATGAATAGATTGCATAGTTCTTATTTTTTCAGTTCTTTTTCACTAGAAAAACTTAGGATTCTTCTGCTTCTTCTCGTAGTAAATATGTAGACCAGTATATTACATTAAAAAGTGCAAAAACTAGAGGGAACGTAATCCTTGAAATGACGTCAATTCTTTTAGATCTTGTGGGAAACTTTGATAACCAAGATCGGCAACAATTTGGACGTGCTGGCTGCATATGAATCTCACACTGTCGTATTTTTTCCATGCTCATGGGATCACCAGGGTGACGTACTAACGGCTTCTGAAAATGTATACACATTTTTTACAACAATATTCAATACAAAAATGGATAATTATGATCTAATTAATAAATAATAAATCAGCATGTGTTTGTCCGTGTAGGCCGTAATAATATACAGGCCTTTGTTGACATTTGTCAACATTTGTTGACATTTGTCAACATTTGTTGAAATTTGTCAACATTTCTTGATATAACAATTCAACTGTTGGCGCCCGGAATACCAACAGTCCTAAGACCAAGGGTTATAGTTCCGACAGGAAAAAGCAAATTGGTCTTGTAGCTTCGGCTGAGATGAGAGAACTAATTATCTATGTAGGAGTTATTAGTGCTACGGAAGATGCACTTCCAGCCGTTTATATATTTCCAAGAGTAAGAACTATAGAAGATTATTTAGAGAATGCTTCAACTTTAAGTGCAACACTTGGGAATAAGTCGGGGTGGATGCGAACAACCTATTTAATAAAACATTGAAGCATATTATAACGAATACAAAGTGCAACAAAGAAAACAAAATGTTGTTCCTCATGGTATGAATCGCATACAACCTTGGCAGCTAGACTTTACGTGAGCAAAATGGGCTCGTTGTTCCTCTTTACCACCACGCACTCGCATAAACTCCAACCCCTTGATCTTGGAGTTTATGGACCTTTTAAATTCAAGCGTGTGTTTTCCTTAGACGACTGGATCTAGAGTAATCCTAACAAAACAGTATTAGTTAAACATATTTCTAGAATAACAAAAAATCCATTTTTGAAAGCCTTTTCAGCCCGCAATATTGCCAGTGCATTTTCAAAGAACGGCTATTTGGCTAGTTAATTCCTCAGTTTTTAACGACGATGCTACTTTGGTTATATGAGCAATCAATAATAAAGCCAGTATCTGATAAACCGTTAAAGAAAATGATTATGGGGATACAAATGTACCCAATAAAATTACAAAGGTAGAGGATCTTAGAAATCAACCATCAACTTCAGAAGGTACCGTAATCTTATCAGTTCGAAGCAAAACTGATTATAAAATGTTAGATTATAAAGATGGGGGAAAACTAGACTATCAAAACCAAGCGTATATACTCCCGACGCTGTGAGGCCTTTATCGAAAGTTACGAAAGAAACAAAATCTCTAAGACAACCAAAAGCAAATCA
Source organism: Tillus elongatus (assembly GCA_964006375.1). Taxonomy (NCBI): domain Eukaryota; kingdom Metazoa; phylum Arthropoda; class Insecta; order Coleoptera; family Cleridae; genus Tillus; species Tillus elongatus. The sequence continues at coordinate 80,443,547 of OZ023269.1, read as the reverse complement.
AGGAAAAGCGTGAATATATCCTGAAACTCCAGAAAAAAAAGGTGGAGAAAATTGAGGAAGAAAAAATAGGACAACAAACGGAAAAGTCTGAAGATCAGAAGAGAAAATTAAAAGGAACATCTGAAAATATAAATTGTCAAAGTTCCGGCGATTTAGTGACAATGAAAAAAATTAAGGAAGCCAAAAAGAAAGTATTAATTGATAGCAGCGAGTCATCCCGTTCAGATTTGAATGTAGCAACGATTCAGATGATAACTTAAGTTTTGGTTCTCTACAAGAAGATGATAACATAAAAATGAACAGTTTTTATTTAGTAAAATTTGCTTACCGAAGTAATGTTCCACATTATATTAGGTGTGTGCAAAATATTGTTTCTGAAAATTCGTGTCAGGTTAAGTATCTTAGGCGCAGAGCTAAGAGTAATAAATTTTATGTTCATCAAGTGGATGACATGGAAATATGCACCAGAAATAATATTTAAGCAAAGCTTACAAATCCTGCTAAGCCCAGGAGATATCATATTTTACATTTTATTATAATATTACTGGTCCTATCGTCAAATAAAAAATCTTACTTATATTTAAGTTTGTTTTTTGTTTTATTTTAAAACAGCCGAAACTATCCCGTTACCTAGCTGCTGCAGCCACAACTGCCATTTTGCAGATGTTTGGTTATTGGCTTGTAACTTTTTAGCTACCTTCAACAAATTTTTCATAAGAAATAACAGCCCAAAGGTTCAAACAATTACCAAGGTCGGAGTAATTCTGAAATATTTGAGAAACTATTTTTTTAGTAAACGCCATTATGTGGAAGAACCTGTGCCTCCTCTTACATACGCTACATCGAATAAGGGATACGTCAGGGGTTTCAATAAAAATGAGAACATCGCCTTTTGTTAATGATATACAACTGTGAATTTGTATCTCAATTTGACTCAGAGATTAGTTTTTTGTTGGTCATATTTTTGTAAGCGTTACCTAAGGCTGTATGATTAAGATATTACAGTCGTTTAAATGATACACCCATATCTCAATATGATAAAAGTAACACAATCTTAACATTTACATTCTAAGATTTTATAAGGAATGGTTTTGCCAAGCCACAAGGACTACAATAATCATTGAAAAGCAATTAAGTAAAAATAAAGAAAAAAATCAACGATTAGATTTACTTTGCGTGGGAAGAGCTATTGACTTTTTTGTCCGAAGTAAGTCGTACGATGATGTTTCAAATGTGATTGCTTTGTTACTATAGGATGAAAGCAAAGGACACAAGAATTACGAAAAAAAAATATAGCTGATGTTGCTGACATATTTTTTATGCAAATTTATTCTCAAGTACTATTTCATGTCTTTCTGATAAACTGCGCCCTATTGATAGAAATCATTCACATACAAAATGCCTGGACTCGGCCGATAAATTTTACCCCTCTGATTTCATTTATGATACCAGTTTAAAACAATGGTAGAATTATATTAAATACCAAGTTGAAGCATAAGTTTGTACCGTTTTTATTCACTTAAGAATCTATTTACTTTTACAAAGGAAATACATCATTTATTCAGAAACATGTTTTCCCATCGTTGTAAATCGGCTACTAAGGCGACACTGGAAGTCTTTCTCTTGAAAAAACCTGATGGTTTGGAAGTGACGGAACAGAATCATAGAAGGATATTCGATGGATATCGGACGAGATTGAAATCTGATGAAGCAAAATCGGGAAAATTGGGCAGAGGTGAAATGACCTCCGACCAAATTTCTAGATAATAGCTTTTGTGGTATCATACAGGTATTTTTCTTGAATTTTATCTCAAAACTACAAAATTGTTGTCAATAAACCTTAGCGGTAATGGTTAGATTCCTCAGAAGCAGTTAACGTAAACAACAAATCTTTGTCCCACCCAATGCACAACATCAGCTTACGCGATTGGGTACCAGCTTTACTCGCGGAGTTGCCTTTCTGTTAGGGCTAAGTTATTTTTTCCTCTTTTTTATGTTGACGCAAAGGTATTATGTTTCGCCACAGTAATAATCTGGAATAAAATGGTCAATACTTTTGGAGAGCTAAACGATGATGTGATAGCAAGGAGGCACAAATGTTGACACGCTGAGCTTTGTTTTTTTTTTCGTTTAAAATTTGCGGCACCCTTACACCTGGTATTCAGACTGTGCCTATTAAATGAAAATGTCGTTCTTAGACCGAAGGGCCACTGTCTTTTACACTGACCGATACCTAAGTTGATTGGCGTGACGATCCTCATAAATCAAAGGATTCAAAAGATCTTCCTTGGAGTAGCAACATTCCTCAATTGCGTTCTCTTCATAAATGGCACAATTGTTTCTAGCAGCATACAATGCTTATATCTTAGTCACTCTCTTTGCACACGTTTACAAACTCGAATTCTATGCAACTAAATAATAATAGGATATTAAAATGACTAGTCTAAATGGTTGCATTTCTGAGCCCGAGAGAACTCCGGCTATATCGGAAAAGCTTTGACCACATGTGAAAATAATCCAGTGACAATTTTTGACCCAGTGCAAGGAAACATTCACGATTTTGAACAAAGCATCGTCCAAAAATTTAGGACGGATAAAAAATACTTACTTGAGATCAATCAGTGGCTTCCAGGATTTTTCCTTTAGAGCTCGCAGATTGACATCTAGAAAAGTTACGGCCAATCCAATTATAAGACTATATCTTACAATCCAGGATCCGGACAAAAACATGAAACTTTTGGTGGCATATATTCTGAAAGTTTACGCTCCTGTATGGTTCGAAATAAAAAGAAATCCTTGCAAGATGAGAGCTTCTCACTTTTTCAACTTGGTGAGTTCTCGATACCTACCAAATGACCTGAAGTCAATAATCGATCCCATGTTAGAAGGTAATGGGTTTTTCCTGCACTCTGAAAATCAGCTTTTAACAATGATTTCAGACAACTGAATACATATTAGAGAACTTGCCGCCAGGAGAATCATTCAAGCCAGAAAATGCAGTAAGTCTACACCTCATCGGAGTGTTTAACCCACAAAAAATTAATTTTTCTCTATGTGAAAACTGGAACCTGTGATGAGCACTAATAAGTACACTTGGAGAACACCCAAAATCATCACAACACATATTTCAGAGACCTTATGATCGTTTCGTTGACAATGTCAACATCTTCAGAGGAAGAAAATTCAGAATTTTCTTCCTCTGAAGATGTTGACATCGTCAACGAAACGATCGTAAGGTCTCTGAAATATGTGTTGTGGTGATTTTGGGTGTTCCCCAAGTGTACTTATAAATTTTTCTGCTACGGATTATATCGAGATGATATTTTGGGCTGATTCGCAAGTTGCTCCTCCACCTATTCCGTCCTTCATAACTCATGAAGACTTAAAGACAATGCTCACAAAGAGAAACAAAAGAATAGAGGAATATTTGGTAGACGTTTTGCCTTTACCCTGCCACACACAGGCAGTAGAATGCTCTGTGCGAATGGTTACAGAAGCTGCCCTATCAATAGCCGATGAAGCCTCAAGTGATAGTATAATACGGGATAAATTGAACTCGAGGTAAGAAATGCCCTCCTTCGTGACAAAACAACAGTATGCAGTAATATAAATAAATTTAAAATGTTAAACGCAACTTTTAAGTCCTATTACAGCCAAATCCATTACACTTTTTAACTTATGTACAAAGGGCCCCCCATACTGTGCATAGTCCAAAGAAAAAGTTAATTTATTTGATATATATTTCTGATTTTTATTTTTTACCACAGTGCCACGAAATAAAAATCAGTTTTATATAACCAGGAGGTAGGAGATCCTATAACCAGTTAAGCAGGTGCATATTGCTAAGTATACAGATGTGTTTTGTTAATTTTATAATTTATTTTATGACTATCATACAAGGGATGACGATGCTCAGTATGTCTTTAGTACCTAAAACACATTTTAAGTGTCAAATTTTACTTAATTAATTGTTGTTGCCATTGTTGGTGAAACCGTTCCATGATAAATACAGAAAAGTAATATCTACATCTGTATTTAGCTTTAAATTTTACATTACCTATGATAAACTGAGTTGAGTAGGATTACCAATGAATGCTTGAGAAATAAAGAAAACCTTATTTTTTGGTGACTTGACAAATAATGAAAACCTTATTAGTGAATTTTCTTTAAAAAATTCACCAATTAAGAGATTCCAACTTTTGAATTTTGAAAAAATTTCTTCAAATGAGCGCGAACTAGGCCTCCTAGAACACATATCCGGGGTCAGTTTCAATATATATATATATATATATATATATATATATATATATATATATATATATATATATATATATATATATATATATATATATATATATATATATATATATATATATATATATATATATATATATATATAACCCAAAAAATAAATTGTCGATTTTGATAAAATTTAGTGAGTAAATTCTTTTTGCAAGTGGCTTGGATAAGTTCATTAGCCAGGAAAATCGGACCAGTTTTTCCGGGAAAATTTTAGTTTTACTTTTGGAAAAAAATCATATCTCGAGAAATAACAAAGCTATGGCAACCACATTTGGCCAGCTAGTTTATGTTGTAAAAACCAAACTGTGAACCAAAATTTAGGTCTCTATGTTGAAAAGAAAAAGGTTATAGGCACTTAATGAAGCAAAATTTTAGTGCCACTAAAAGTCAGAGAAGACGAAACACCAAAATATTGTATGTGTTAAACAAAATCTATTAAATACTACAGACAAAGTTTAAGTTCAAGAAGTACCAGAAATATTACTTTGAGAATGTTATAGTTTTTCTCCTGTAAATGTCAAACTGGAAATTTGAAACGTGAAAATTAGTATAACGATTGCTATTTATGAATGTATAATATTGCATAAAATGTTTATTAGAATGTTCTACATTTATGCTACTCTTCTGATTTGTTAAATAAATGCAAAATCTACCTCTAAAGACCTTACATATTACAAATAAATAACTCAGAACCATTATCTACCTTCTTCATTGCAGTGTGCCAGAAGCCTTACGTAGTATAATGGTTAGGATGCCTGTCTGATGAGCGAAGGGGATGCGGGTTCAGATCTCACCATTGACTGAATTTCCCTTTTACCATTTTTTTACTTTTTTTCGTCTTTGATTTCATTTGAACGTTATCTGATCAGATTGTGTATTTCCAATATATTTTCAGCGAATTTTTGTTGAAAAGGAAAGATAAGCACTTTTAAGACTTTTAATTAAAGTTTAATAGTAACTGTTGTTGCCCTTAGTTGGTAAAACCGTGGCACAGTTAACATAGACGTAGAGATTTGTGACATGAGAAGAGATTGTTTTCTTCTCTACAACCGAATTTAATTTTTACAGCATCCACAGGCAGAAGAATTTTCTCTGTGAAGCCACAGAAAAAGTATCTAGTTCTGTGTTTAGTTCAGATTTTGAATATTTTTAAATTTATTTCATTTATTTCTATTTCTTTAATTTTCTTGTACAAAATGTTCTTTTAGTATCGAATTTTCTTATAAATGGATTTAATGAATTTTTTTGAAGAAACGTTTGTTGCAAATTTGTGTATGAAAAATTATTCAATTGATGGAACATTTTTTTAAACTAAATTTGTCGAAAATAAGCTTTTAATGGATTTTCGTGCAAACAAATTATTTTATTTTCAATTTTAATTACAGATTAGGTATATAATTTGAATTTTATGTATTCTTTTAGCAGAATTTTGTGTAAAAAATATTTTTCCAAATTTGATGCCTGCTTTCATTACAAAAAGACATATCGGCCATTAAACATATTTTTATGAAAATTTACTACCATAACGCACTTGCTGCGTCTAGACTTTTTTGTCTCAAGTGCGAAAAACATGTTACATAATCTTTGAGTTAAAACGACTATCTCTCGAATAGAATACATGACTCGTAGTTTTTACTTCTGATGTGTTTCTCGGAAAACATTTAAGTGGAGTTGAAGCCCTTGTACGATAGACCAAAAAGCCCTATCTTCAATGAAAATAATAATGCTTGGGATTTTCGGATTTGGGAGTGTAGGTACGACGATTATTCTATGACGCTTCTTGCAGAGGATTAAATTTTCTAATCTTAATTCATAATCGCTAAGAATCCTTCCTTCTGCACTTTTCTTATTTAAATGTGCCACTAAAGGGTCAAAAACATTTATGTAACTTATGTGGTAAATTTAATAATCGGCATTTTTAAATTAGATAACAAGAGATAGGTATTCGTTTATAAAGAATTACAACAAGCAACAGCAGTACTGCTGATGCTTTGAGGTATTATTTCTACATATAATCCTGAAAGCATGAGCAGTAACTGTCACGCATTTTTTAAAGCAATAATCTTATGTAATTTTTAACATATGATAACTTAAGATTGATAAATTATTAGCTTTACCTAAATAAAAAGATAACATACCATAGCAAAAGCGTTACTGTCTGTATCAATCAGATCTGATGTTGCATCCATAGAGGCAGCATGTTCGAGTTCACACTGCCTTCGCTGTTTCTTCATATTTTCTCTGTGCATATCTGATCTGGATGCATAATTGACAAGAGCAAATTCAAGCAAAGCCCCGAAGACAAATGTAAGGCAAACACCAGTCCACACATCGATTGCTTTTGTATAAGATACGGGTGGTAAAGATGCATTAATACCTGAGGTTTGGGTAGCCATTGTTAGCAAAGTAGTCACACCTTAAAAAATAACCACATATTTTAATAAAGATTAAAACTATACATATATTATTTGCAAACTTCCTTATAAGAAAATACACATGCACTATACGAAACATACGATATACCTAACAAATTATTTTCCACTCATTTTTATAAATAGGAATAAGTTAAAATTAAGTTATAAAGACAAATGGAAAAAAAGTATAAAATATAAATGCATATTTTATTATCACAAAAATTTTATGACTTTATTTTTTATAATAAATAATTAGCGACAAAATATGGACGCGTTGCAGAAAGTAGCTTGCAATTTAATGTTCCCAAATTCTTTAAAGTTTCATGTTATATTTTGTTAATGATATGTTAAACTTACTTATTTACTATACATTTCAGAACAAAACTTTTTCCAAAATGCTTCCTAACTTAAACCAACAATAAACCGTGTATCACTGCCCAAGTTAGATATAAGACATAATAACTCAATTTAGTTGGGCGAAAGAAATACGCTGCAATTAGACGGGTTATTAGTATGCAACATACGACTATACAAACTTCATAAAAGAAGTGTTATATCCTATATACGACTTATATTACGATATACTGAATACCAGACCGATTGTAATATTTCTCCATTACACAAAAGTTCCAGCAATTAACCAAAGCAAAGCTAAAGAAATACTATCAAACTTTAGAGACTACCTACATGTTTACACTGATGGTGCCAAGAATATTGATGGGTCAGCAGCTGCCTTTTATATTTCGCAGAATAGTATGGGTCGTATGACTGCGATACACAAAGTAACATCTATTTACACAATAGAAGCACATGCCTATGGATGCATAGATGCTTTGACATACATTAAAGAGCAACAGTTACTAAAACCATTTATTTTAAGCGATGCCAAGTCTGTTTTGGACAGCAGTAAAAATTTCTCGTGGAAGTATTACAATAATGACTTTATATGTGAAATCATGAAATTGGTACCCACACTGAAAACTAACAGACAAGCTACTTTTATGTGGATGAAAGGCCATGTGGGCATGAAAGAAAATTAATATGTGGACCAACTTGCACAAGTCAAAGAACACATACAACACAATATATTCCAAGAATGTTCTCATATGTCGCATATGAAGTATGGCTCAAGAGAACTGCAAATTGTCATCACAAGACTTAAATTAAATCATGCCAGATTTCCAGCGCATCTCTATAGAATAGGAATTCTTGATTCAGCCATATGTGATTGCAATGGAAGAGACCTGAACCACATATTTTTTGTATGTCCTCTGAATTATGACCAAAGAACCATAATCTTTTAAAATGCAAAATAGAACTACCCACCTACCTCAATTACAGTCTTATTAAGTAGTAACGATATATAAAGGTTTCTAGAGTTTTAATAGCTTTCTTACATTCTTTACAACTAGATAATGACACTCCTTAGGGGAGTAAAAAGATTTTAAGAAACAAACTCTGGTATTATTTCCATTAGTGTGTGTGTGTAGACATATATGTGTAGGTGTGTACATGTGTGTGAGTATGAATGTATATATATATATATATATATATATATATATATATATATATATATATATATATATATATATATATATATATATATATATATATATATATATATATATATATATATATATATTATGTTCCGCATAACAGGTACACAGGAAATTTTATATAAATAAGAATTTAGATGTAAATTGTTTAATATTTAAACAGAGTTTAAAACTAGGGATGTGTCGGTTTATATGGGTGTCGACGTGTGTGCGTTCAGGTGCGTGTATAGAAGTGAGGGCGCGAAAGAATATTATAGTTAAGTAAGATACTGTGTCAATAGAGATTTTGTAAAAAAAAGAATATATATATATATATATATATATATATATATATATATATATATATATATATATATATATATATATATATATATATATATATAATTCTAAACAAAAATTTTAACATTTTGAAAAAGCACTAAATAATCCATGGTTGTTTTCAACGAGAATAGTCCTTGGATTACGCCAGCCGCTATTACGTCATTCAGTATTGCATCATCCGGCACGAAGGCATCCGATATTGCATCATGCGTTGTTGCATCATCCGGTATTGAATCACTTCTTTTACATCATTTTTGGTGTACAACTTTCTGTTATTAGTTTGTGGTTTTTTGGGGTGATTCTGAATTTTGTTTTCAGTTTCCAACTACAGTATCCAACCTTCGTCTTTATGACGTTATTTCATTTGAAAATGTAGCGTCATCACCATTTTTTCATCTATACATATAAGTCCTGGATACAGAAGTATCATCGCTTTTTCTTTAGCAAATTTTCGAAGAAAAAAATTACTTGTTTGCTTACATGCTAAAAAGAAGGAAAGTAAATATTTTATGTTATCCGATAAAATTGCTAGTCTTGTTTATGACTCACATTAAGAATTAAAGTTGAAGCCTTTCCGCAGCTTGTCAATATAAAAGTTTCCAATAAACTCCATTTGAACATTTTGAAAGAATTGAAAAAGTATGCCTTTTCGTTGTTACGAATTGCCTTCTTAAGTACGTCAGTTTTTGTGTGATGGACTTTAGATTTTAAATGTCCCCAAAAATAAAAAGAAATTTTAACTGCTCATTGGTGGGCAGCCACTCCGTAGACACTGTTCTATCAGTCCATCTTTAAGGAAAATTCACATTTAGACAATTTTCAGCGTATATATATATATATATATATATATATATATATATATATATATATATATATATATATATATATATATATATATATATATATATTGCGATGGGGCTGGATCTCGTTTAAAAATCATTATCATTTATATACTCAGGAGTTGCGGAATTCGGGGAAAATGTACTTAATTTACATCATTTTGTGAGATATTTATTCGAGCAAAAAAGTCTAATAATATGGGTGTAGATAATATCAACACAACCATTCATTTTTTGTTGTGTTTTATATGTTATGGACCAAGTGACTAATAGGGCATTATTCATAATGTCCAGACAGTTTGAAAAGGGCCCAATATGATAAAAAACTATTGAAATAATCAAATTGACCCGGCTTTATGAATAATGTCAGTCACCTATTGGGCAGAGTAATAAAAATATGTGTTTTATTGAATTATTTTGATGTTGACATACATTATTATTATTATTAAATCAGTATGGTAGGTAAGTACGAATACTATTTAAGTAAGACATCCTATAAAAGGAGTATTATTTTAGTGAATTTTCGTAGAAAAAATTCACTAATGGGGAGATCCTGACGTTTGAATTTTGAAAAAATTTTTGCAAATGAGCGCGAACTAGGACCCCTAGAACCCATATCCGGGGTCAGTTTCAATTTTTATATGTTTGAGTTTTCATTCGAAAAAAAATTTATCTCAAAGAATAATAGGCCGATTTTGATAAAATTTGGCATGTACCTCCCTTTTGTAAATAGCTTTGATAAGTTCGTTAATCAGAAAAATCGGACGAGGTTATCCAGAAAAATTTTAAGTTTTCATTTGAAAAAAAATTTATCCTAAAAAATAAAAAATCTATGATAACCAAATTTGGTAGGTAGGTTTACGATATAAAAAGTAAACTATAGACCAAAATTTAGATTTCTATGTTACAAGAAAAAAAAAGTTATAATAAAATATTTTGTGCCAGATCATTTCTATGAAAATTCACTACCATGACGCACTTGCTGCGTCCAGGCTTTTTTATTATGCTTAATGAGACTTCTGTTTAACAAAAGGAACTAAAAAGCAAACTAAATGATTTTGATATAATAACAGTACTGTTCGCTCCTCGTATAGTGTAAAAGCAGTGAAATTTATAATCTTTATTTTGCGATAAGAAGAACAGACCAGAATTCCACGAATCGTCAAGAAGAACTCAACTTAAGTAGTCAGCAACGCAAAACCGCGATATCGTATAGTACCGCTACCTTAAAATTATATGTGTGTGTGATACAGTCAAACCAGCCTTAACAAATCCATTAAACGCACCAGCAACCCAGGATAGCCTTTTCCGGGACACGCACGAGTTTCTGTGAGTCCAGTACTCGACAAGAGAAGAAATTCACAAAGGTAAGTGGCTTTTTGGTCATTCACGAGTTTGCATCAATTTCCACTGCTTTTGCCCCTTCTCTTTTCATTAAAAACCGTTACTTAATTAACAAACGCAAATTACAGTCCACTTTGTTCGTAATAGCCCGCTTAACGCCTATTTCTTCGCCCGCTTTAGCCCATTTCTTGGTCCTTCGAGCCGGATAGTTTTTTTGTCTCGGAAATAATACGCAAGTAAATTTGGCTATTCAACTTTGTTAATTTTGAAAATAACTAAAGCGCGCTGGTTTAGCTGTATTCAATTCAGATTTTAAATTAATTTCCCGCAATTTTCATGTATATATCGCTAGAACCTTTATAATTATAGAATTTTTAAAAGTTATTTTCTTATCGCAAGAATCCGCCATTCAGTTAAATTTTGCTTTATTTTGAACAACGAGCACGGCTTTAGGAGTCGACGCATATCATTTCACGCATATATCGCTCTTTGCTTCTGTTTCATTCTTATCAATTTGTACCTGAATAATTCTTTGTTTCACATTGGTACGTATATCTGTTATATTTCCATATACGAGGCCTATTCAATTAATATCATGACTGACACTAAATTAAGGAAATACAAAAACCAACGCAATATTCAGCTATCTGAAATAGACACATTGTCTTCTCTAGCCCAGAAAGCCCAGTCAGATGTTTCGCTTTATAATTTACTTAGGGTTAGATCTTCCGAAATCGACTATTTAAGGGAACAGTTTATTCAAACGCACGAAAATATCGTTTCTGTAATTTTAAGTAGTGAACATGGAAACGCTTCTGATGAAAACACTATTTACGCTGGATTTATGGACGCTTATTTTGAAATTAAAGCCATTTGTTCTAGGTTATTCCCTGACAATAAAACAAATGTCCAGGAAATTCTAAATTCAAATACAGCTGGTCTTAATGAAGGTGCTAAAGCAAGGCTAGCTAAAATAGAAATTCCTAAATTTAGAGGTGACTATAAAACCTTTAACACTTTTATCGATTTATTCAATGCCTTAGTACATGACTGTCCCGCATATTCCGACATTGAAAAGTTTCATTATCTAACTATATCAGTAGAAGGCCCGTCGTTATCTCTAATAAGATCTTTGCCTCTGACCGCTGACAATTATCAGATAGCTTATAATACATTAGTCACTCGTTATTCTAACAAACGTCTGCGTGCCCAAGAGCACTGGCATGCTATAGATAGCATTTCGAAATTTAATTCTGATGACCACGTCAATATTCGCAATTCGCTAGACATTATTTCGGAAAATCTTTCTGCTTTAAGCACTTTAGGCTTTCCTACAGACCAATGGGACTTTGTTATGTTTATGTTGGTGTCAAAACGCCTTGACAGGAACATGTTGACGAAATTTGAGTTAGACCACGCTTCCACCGAGGTCCCTACATTTACGCAATTGCTTGACTTTCTAAATAAATATTGTATCGCTGGTGATGCTATGAATCAGAAGTCATTCCTTTCGCACTCTCAAAAGAAATATTCTGACAAATCGCAAGCTAGACCAACGCCTCGAACTTCCGCTTTTTTCGCTGATAATTTAAATTGTAAATCTATCTTACATACTTGTGTGTTTTGCAAAGATTCTTCGCATTCTATTTATAATTGCTCCTCATTTTGTAATAAAACTCCAAAAGATCGCTATAATTTTGTTAAATCTTCTCGTCTTTGCCACAACTGTTTAAGTAGCCTACATTATCTTAACAAATGCAAATCTACCAGGTCCTGTCGCAAGTGTGGTCAGCGTCATCATACGCTCTTGCATTTTGATAAAAGCTCCGCGCCTATTCCGTCGCCAGTGTGTAATAACCCTTCCAGATCTCCAGTTCCTTCCGCTCCGCTCGACCAAGAGCAGGTCTTTGCTGCTTCTGGGATTGTATCTAATCAAACCACGGTCTTATTGGCCACTGCGCTGATTGAAGTTCTTGATAACCATGGAAATTATCAGATTATGAGATGCCTTTTGGATGGAGGTAGTATGATGTCTTTTATCTCGCAAAGGGCTTTTAAGCGTTTGGGGTTGCCTAAGCAAAACTGCATGTTTGCAATCAAAGGACTGGCATCTATGCAGACTTCTTCTCAGAGTGGTTGTGTAACGCTCACTGGAAGACCGGTTGGTCAAGATTCTTTCAATTTTACTGTCGACGCATTGATCTTGAACGCCATTTGTGATAATTTGCCAGCAACCGCTATTTGCTCTTCCAATTGGTCTCACATTCGCAATTTAAAATTGGCTGATCGCCATTTTAATCGTCCAGGTCAGGTCAATATATTGTTAGGAGCCGACGTTTTTTCTAAAATCCTTTTAAATGGACGCATTTCCGGTGGGGAAGGTCAACCTGATGCCGTCAACACCGTCTTTGGTTATGTGCTCATGGGTAAGATTGGCAACACAGTTCATTCTTCTGCTGTCTCTTCTTTCTTGTGCAGTAACTTTGAATCAAATCTCGATCGCACCCTTAGGGATTTTTGGGAAGTGGAAAGTGTTCCGACTTCGTCGCATCACTCTAATGAAGATATTTTTTGTGAACATCATTTTAAGACTAAAATATCTCGCTCTCCTTCTGGCAAATATATCGTTTCGCTCCCATTTAAATCTGAGTCGCTGCCTATTTTTCCTGGCATTCGCGACCTCGTCGTCCAAAGATTTCTTTCCCTGGAACGCCGCCTTGCTAGAAACATGGACTTGTATACCCAATATTCTGCTTTTATGAGAGAATATTTGGAACTAGGCCACATGAAACGTGTTTATGACAATAAAGATTCTCCCGACGCATATTATATTCCGCATCATTGCATTTTGAAACCAAATAGCTTGTCTACTAAACTCAGGGTAGTTTTTAATGGATCGGCGAAACTTCCCAACCAAAGCTCTCTTAACGATTGTCTACATACTGGACCAAAACTACAACAAGATATTGCCACAATTCTGTGTCACTTTCGCCTTCATAATTATGTCTTGTGTGCTGACATCAAAATGATGTATCGTAACATTCTTGTCGACCAATCGCAGCATGATTATCAAAGAATTGTTTGGAGGTTTGCTTCTGATGAACCTTTGGTGGACTATAACCTGGTTACGCTTGTATATGGACTAACGCCATCCCCCTTTCTCGCGATACGCACTCTTCATCAGTTAGTGAATGACGAAGGGGGCTCTTACCCGCTAGCTTCTGCCGCCATTTTAAACGACACTTATGTTGATGATGTTGTAACCGGCTGCTCTTCTTATGAAGACGCAAAGCTTTTACAGTCAGAGCTGATCTCGCTTTTTGAACGAGGCGGCTTTGAGCTTAGAAAATGGTCTAGTAACTGTTCCGCATTACTTTCACATTTACCTCCGGAACATTTGTCGCAAAATCCGCTTATTTTTGGTTCACTGGCAAACGACACTCCTTTAAAAATTCTCGGTCTGCAGTGGAGTCCCTCTGAGGATACATTCTTTTTCTCAGTCTCGCCGTTGGGGAAACCTTGTACGAAACGCAACATGCTCTCGGAACTGGCCAGAATCTTTGACCCGCTTGGATTTCTTTCGCCTATTACTATTTTTCAAAAGATTCTAATCCAGTCGCTGTGGACTTCTAAATTAGATTGGGACCAAACCCCGCCCTCGCATATTGTTGAGGCTTGGAACCGTTATCGAAATGAACTCGGTTTACTAAGCAATTTACGCATTCCTAGAAAAATCCTTCCACCTCATTCTGGATGTGGTTATGAATTACATGGGTTCTGTGACTCTTCTGAAAAGGGTTACGCTGCCGTTGTTTATATACGATGCCTCCGCCCTGACAAAACAGTTTTTGTTCAGTTTGTTTGCTCTAAAACCAAAGTCGCTCCGGTTAAGAAACTAACCATTCCTAGGCTAGAACTGTGTGGTGCAGTTTTGTTGGCGAAACTCCTATCGTTTCTTCTGAACGTTTATCAGACTCGCATGACTTTCGAAAGAATTTTTGCCTGGTCAGATTCGCAAATCGTCTTGAGTTGGATAAAATCTTCGCCTCATCGTTGGAAAACCTTTGTGGCAAATCGAGTTGCCTACATTCACGAAAGGGTTTCTTCTGAATTTTGGCATTATATAGATTCTGCTAATAATCCCGCCGATATCGCCTCTCGAGGTGTTCATCCTTCTCAATTTCTCGCCCATGATATTTGGTTCAATGGTCCATCGCTACTATGTCGTTCTGAGCTGTCTGCCTGCTCCCCGTCTTCAGAGCTGCAGTCTGAAGAGGTCTCTGTTGAGGAAAGGACAGTTTCGCTTTTAACATTTACAGGTGAAGAAAATCTGCTTGATGATTTGTTAAAAAATCATTCTTCTTTACATTACATACAGTCTATTTTGTCATACGTATTACGCTTCGCTTTTAATTCTAGACATTCTTCTATTGCGAAATTTGGACCGCTATCTCGGTTAGAGCTTCATGATGCTCTGACCCTTCTGGTCAAGCGCACTCAAGCGGTCTACTTTGAAAAGGAGTTATCTAGTAAAAAATTCCCTAAGTCCTGGAGAAAACTCGCCGTATTTCAAGACAGTACTGGTCTTTTGCGTGTAGGTGGTCGCTTGACTCACTCAAGTTTGTCTTATGAGCGAAAGCATCCGCTCTTACTTCCACAAAAGTGCCGACTCACGGTGCTTTTAATTGAACAATACCATAAAAGGTATCTTCATATTGGCCCTCGCACTCTTCACTTTTTGTTGTGTCAGAATTTTTGGATTTTGTCTGCAAGACGTGCCATAAACACTGTTATTTCGAAATGTATGCCATGTTGGAAAATAAAGCCTCAACCTTATCAGCCACCTATGGGTGACTTACCCCTTTCTCGAGTTTCGCAAGTCAAACCATTCTCGCATACTGGGGTAGATTTTGGTGGTCCATTCGCGATCACTATGAATCGATACCGAGGTGCTAAAACCTCTAAGGCATATATTTGCCTCTTTGTGTGTTTCGCGACTAAGGCTATACATCTAGAACCTGCCTGTAGTCTTTCGACTGACGCTTTTCTCGCTGCCCTCCAACGATTTATTGCTCGTCGTGGTCGATGTGATAATCTCTATAGTGATTGTGGTACAAATTTCGTTGGCTCCGCCAAGGAGCTTAAACGCATTTTTTCTGATGCAACTGCTAGGGAAGGAATCCATTGGCATTTCAACCCCCCTTCTGCACCACATTTCGGTGGTCTTTGGGAATCTGGTATCAAGAGTGTAAAATCTCATCTCTCTCGTGTTGTTGGCCAACAAATCCTATCGTACGAAGAATTCTACACTGTCCTGACGCTTATAGAATCTGTCTTGAACTCCCGACCTTTAAATCCCATGAGTTCGGATATCGATGACATTCACGCTTTAACTCCTGGACACTTTCTTCATATGGAGCCAGTTTCTACGCTTCCAACTCCCGATTTGTCGTCTGTCCCCTTAACTCGTCTGTCAAGATGGCAACTTCTCCAACGTATGCACCATGATTTTTGGATTCGCTGGCACAAGGAGTACCTTCACACCCTACAACAACGAAGCAAGTGGCTTGACGCTGGTGCTCTTCCTACTATTGGGGCGATGGTGGCCGTGAAAGCTGAAAAACTTCCGCCTTCTAAATGGCTACTAGGTCGTCTATTGTCTCTAATTCCTGGTCCTGATGGTGTCGTAAGAGTTGCTATTGTAAAGACCTCGAATGGTATCCTTCGTCGCCCTTTGGTGAAGTTGTGCCCGTTGCCAACTAATGACTAGTAGTAGTAGTATTTGTTTCTAATTTAATTTAATTTTTATTTTAAGTCTTTTTATTGTTTTGTGGATTCTTGCTAACCGGGATAATCATTTATTTTGTTTCTTGTTCTCTTTTTTCTTATCCGCCGCATGTTATCGCTTCTCCTTCGCGTTAATTATTTTTTTTGTGTAGAAAAATGTCTTGCTTATAGCAGCCATTTTGGCCGGGCGGGATGTTCGCTCCTCGTATAGTGTAAAAGCAGTGAAATTTATAATCTTTATTTTGCGATAAGAAGAACAGACCAGAATTCCACGAATCGTCAAGAAGAACTCAACTTAAGTAGTCAGCAACGCAAAACCGCGATATCGTATAGTACCGCTACCTTAAAATTATATGTGTGTGTGATACAGTCAAACCAGCCTTAACAAATCCATTAAACGCACCAGCAACCCAGGATAGCCTTTTCCGGGACACGCACGAGTTTCTGTGAGTCCAGTACTCGACAAGAGAAGAAATTCACAAAGGTAAGTGGCTTTTTGGTCATTCACGAGTTTGCATCAATTTCCACTGCTTTTGCCCCTTCTCTTTTCATTAAAAACCGTTACTTAATTAACAAACGCAAATTACAGTCCACTTTGTTCGTAATAGCCCGCTTAACGCCTATTTCTTCGCCCGCTTTAGCCCAAGTACTATGTAATCAACGGCTCGTATTTAAGACTTATAAGTTCTATAAAATTAAAAATTTGAAACGATTTCAGCTTTGAAATAAATCAGACTTATGAAATTAAAACGTACGATAAACTAAGTAGCAAACAAAATTCTTTTTATATAGCAACAGTAGGTACCTACTATAAAATCAATGGCACAAAAATCAAATAAAAACAATATTAGCTTTAAATTAACCAGACTTGATTTGAGTACGATGCATTGTTCTCAGTTTGTAAAGGTTTGAGCCAGTTATTTTAGTAATAGCAGGAAGTACATTTCTTTCGTAGCTATGAGCTCGATCAACGCCTGGAACACGAACACTTGGTATCCCCTATTTTAGCCACATGATACGTAGCGCTAGAAGCATGAATCATTTTATTAGCTTGTTTTTGTAAATTGCTCGAAATCAATTTTCCAACAAGCATAACGTTATTTTTCCTGCTCTCCACATTTTGTTATCTTGAAGCCATTTCAGTTGTATTTTGATCTGAAGTTGTTACCGATTCTTGGCACTGTATATCCTCGGGTTTGCCAGAATCTTGGCTTTCAGATGGAGATAAATGTTAATTAGTTGTTTCATCTTGTTGATTATTGAAAACTTGCCTTGGGCTGGGTGAATGTGCATCTGTAGCTTTTTTTTCGGTGGTCTCAATTTGGTCTTCATCTGGGGCGTTGCTTTCGTTGGTTAATCGTTTTTCTAGATCTTGCTCTGAAATAATATCAATTAGATCTTATTGGGGTATAGAAGAAGTTTTTAATCCAACTTTTAACTTCGTCCCGAACATGGCTTTGTGTGAACTACAGTTTATGCCCGTGTGATGAGCTCTATTTTTCATTAACTGCAGGAAACGTATCGTTCTGACCATTTTTTTGTGTTTTTTCATCCAACCACGAACTAAGCATGTTTTAGATATCTTGATTTGCGCGTTCTACTGACCCTTAACTCTGATAGTGCGTCGGTTTTCCATGTACTATTTTAAACTTAGGCCAGATGTCACAAACTTTCTTAACCATTTTGTTGGCGAATTCCCTGCCATTATCGCTTTGAAGAATACTTGGTGCACCGAAGATGCTAAAAATATCAAGCAGTACATATGCAACTTCTCCGTCCCTTTGGCTCTTCAGCGGACGGAGTTGCACAAATTTGGTGAGTTGATCTTGATAAACAAGTATAGATTTATACTGATCTCCTTGAGACTGCATACCGATTGGGTCGACTTGATACCTAGCATTCAAAAGTTCTCCATTCCTGTATCACTGGTCACCACACCATCCCATGTCGAACAGAATGTCCTGGAAATATTACTCTAAAACCTGTAGTTCAGCAGTTCAAGCAGGTAATTGACAGGATAATGCTAACAGCTGGACCGGCAAATGAAACATGAAATGGTGTGGTACATGGTTGATTTCACTCCATGCCAATCTGTCTGATACCTTTGCACTGCTTCTCTGTGCCATTGGTCAAATCAATAGCTATCCCAGAACATTTGAATAAAGAAATAGACCGCCTTCTTGAATTAGACATAATTGAGCCATCAAATTCCCCCTGGTGATCCCCAATTCTAATGGTAAATAAGAAAGATGATACCACCGCATGTGTCTCGATGGTGGGAAACTCAATGGGGCCAGGATACGTGATGCTTATCCATTACCGCGGATGGACACTATCCTAAATAAACTGAGAGACTGTTGTTTTATTACATCCCTAGACATGCTTTTTTCAAGTTCCTTTGGATCCAGAATCGAGACCTAAATCTGCATGTAACGTTCATGGCAGAGGTTTATTTCAATTTAAAAGAATGTGTTATGATCTTAGCAACAGTTGATCTACCATGATGCGAGTTGTTGATAGTGTACTTGGTCCAGAGTTAGAGCCTTATGTTTTCGCTTATCTAGATGATATCATTATCGTAACTCCAACTTCCAAAAAACATCTGGAAGTTCTCGAAAATGTGCTCAACAGACTAAAATCTACAAACCTTACTGTTAACGCAGATAAATGTCACTCTTGCCGTAAATTCCGCTTCTTGGTTTTGTTGTTGATCGCGATAGCCTACATACCGATCCTTAAAAAGTTGAGGCGGTTATCGAATGTAAAATCTCTAAACCTTCTACCGAAGTGCGCCGCGTACTTGGCGTTTTTCAATGCTACCGCCGCATTATAAAGTATTTTGCCACTATCAGTGCTACTATATCATCTCTTATAACCACCCAAAAAAGGGCAACCTATACTTTGGGCTTCTGAGGCTGACCAACCATTCAAAACTCTGAAAGAACGACTATGTTCTGCACCCGTGTTCATCCTCAGATTTTTTAAACAAATTCTGTATTCAAACTGATGCTTCTGATGTAGGAATAGGCGCCGTCATTTTCTAAGAGGAAAATGGTTACGAGCATCTGATTGCCTATGCTAGTCGCAAACTGACCAAGGCTGAGCAACGATATTCAGTTGCTGAAAAAGAATGCATAGCATTTCTTTTTGAGTGGAGCATTTTCGTTGTTACGTTGAGGGTGCAGACGTTACGGTCTATACAGATAACGCTTCCATGCTTTGACTGACTAATCTTAAAGACCCCATGGGTTGTCTGGCCAGATGGTCTTTACGGTTAGGCTAGTTCAAATTTAATATCAAGCATAGAAAAGGTTCCTTAAATATCCCTGTTGATTTTCTCTCTCGTTCCATTTTTGTCCTGAAGTCATCGGATCTACAACCTGATCACTGGTATTCCGATCTGACAGTAAAAGTTACAAAGACTCCTGATAAGTACCCCAACTTTTCCATTCAGAATGACATGCTTTTTAAACACGTCAAACCTAAATTAATGTTCAGTCCAACATGTTAGATTGAAAAATTGTAATTCCTACCCCTAACAAACAGCAAGTTCTGGAGCAGTTCCATGATGAGCCGCTTCTGGACATCTGGGTCTCGAAGACATATCATCGTTTGGCTAAATATTACTATTCGCCTGATGAAAACTGTAAAAACTCATGTGCATAACTGTCTTGTTTGTGGTGCCCAGAAAACTCCAAACGTAGCTAGAGCTGCATTAATGGGCAAATACAAAAATATCAAATTCCCTTTTTAAATGATTTCCCTTGCTTTTATGTGCCCCTTTCCAAGATCAAAGAAAGGGAATAAAAAACTTTTAGTCGTCACTGACTGGTTTTCAAAGTTTGTACTCGTACGCTCAATGCCTAATGTCACCTCAGCAGCTGTCATTAAGTTTCTTGAGCAAAATATCTTTCTCGTCTTTGGCGTTCCGCAAATTATTGTTACTGACGCTTCTATTTTCAGAAGTTCTCAGTTTTCTAATCTTATCTCTACTTATAAGTTCCACGATCGTTTTACTGCTCGTCATTTATCTCAAGCCAATCCCACCGAAATAACAAATCACACTATTTTAACAGCTATGTCTTCCTACATCAAGCTTGACCGTCGGGAATAGGACGAAAATGTACACAAAGTAGCATTAGCTATTAATACTGCCAGACATGATGTCACAGGTCACTCGCCTGCTTTTCTAATGTTTGCTCGTAACGTCCCCGTTGACGGTACTTTCGATGAATCAATTTCTAAGGACAATTATATAGCTGATCCTATAATTGACTACTCTGAACAAGTGGCAGATGTAAGTGATATTCCCACTATATTTGGAAACGTTAGAAAACGCCTTAAGAAGGCCTACCAAACAAATCAAAATTATATGACCTTCGAAAGCTTACAGAGAAATTTAGGGTACATGACCTCGTTTGAAAGTAAACCTACTTGCAATCTGACGCCGCAAAGAAATTTGCAGCTAAATTAGCTACCAGATTCACCCTCTGTATGGCAACTGGGGTTGCCTCTGACCTAATATATGTACGCTCTAACCTTGAGGGTAACGGTCTTGGTAGGTGACATATTAAGGATCTAAAGCGATATTCCGTCATGGTACCTTCCCCTTCTATTATCACTAATAATAGCGTTGCATGTCGCCGTTTTTAGTACTGCCTAACTACGTTCACTTTATGACCCTGCATAATCTTATTCACTCTCCTACCTTATATCATTAACCTTATATTATAGTTTTTGGTTCCGTTGCCAAGGGTGTGGATGCCTTTTTAATCAGGGTATATTTATTGTCTGACTTGTACCTCATTACATAAAACCGCTGTATAAACTACCAGTAGGAGCGGCCTTACTAATGAATTCTCTAACCTCCACTATTTTACCTCATCTTTGTTGACATATTTTAGCTGGCATTACATTTTTATTAGTCGTTGATTATGTTGTGTTTGCATTGCGCTGCTAGTTCAATTTATATCTTCACAATTCTTTTTTCATCATTTTTGTAATATTATTACTTCCTTCCTTCGTCTGGCCTTTGGAGTACAGACGTTTCTTCTGGTAACCAAACAAAATGGCTATCCGGTTGGATGGGCTGTAACGTATTCACATCCGATTTTGGTTGATTTCACTCCATGCCAATCTAAGTCTGATACCTTTGCACCGCTGCTCTGTGCCATGTGTCAAATCACTAGAAATTCAATAGATTGGCACTACATGCCTAGCAACCGATACAAAAAGGATTTTATTTTATTATTAGAGTTTGTCGATAGTCTTTTTATTGTTTTGCGAACATAAAAAACGAAATTATCTTCTCTTTTGGGCATTATAGGATCAGCTATTTTGGAAATCAAATATCTCTTTATCGTTTTTATTGAAGCTCTAATTTAAGACCCCTATACATTTTGCAGTGGTTTTTCTCTTGGAATTAAATTATCTTTCCAGCATTTACATGATTGGTTTGATGCTACACTGCATGTGAATTATAACCTTTAGCTAGCTGAACGGAAATGTAATTTGGTGGAAGACGGACCCAAATTCCCAAATATATTTAAGTTAAAATTATGTATATTTTGTGAGGTGATTGGCTAGCCAAAAGCTATTATATTGAACCTGGCATCTAAGGTACTTTCTTACCAAGTGTAGATATAAACCTGACATTTCTTTCTTGTTATATATTAAATTTGGTATTAAAATTATTTGTTATAAAATAGTTAATGGGAATTCAGTTATTATATATATATTTCAATTAACCTTTCGTAGTTTTAGGATTATACAATAATTAAGACTCACCTGGCGCCATTTAATGTCTTTTCCTACCTTAAGCATTTGTTAATCGCTAGTTTTTATAGTGACAAAGGTTTTTATAGTGATAAAGATTTTTATAAGTTAAGGATCGAGTTTGATATATTATCTTTAATTACCGCCAGGGTAAATAATTCATTTAAATTAATTTTGGAGAAGTTGGAGGACCTTGGATTTAGGGGCAGTGTGGAGAGATTGATAGGGGATTACTTGACGGACAGAAGTCAGAGTGTTAGAGTGGGGGGTGTATGACTAGGCCAGAGGGCTTTTTGCATGGCATTTCGCACTGCACAGTTCTAGGGCCAATTCTGTTTAATATTTACATAAACGCGCTGTTTGATGTTTCATGTAGGGATGTTATTGTAGGTTTTGCTGGTAATACAGCGATTATTTACATGTAAGACTCATGGGGTTGCCTAAATGAGTCATTGGAGAGTGGATTTACAACTATTAAAGAATGGCTTGACACAAATTTCTTTTCGATTAACTCGAAGAAGACCACTTATGTAGCCTTTTCGGTATATAAGAATGGTTTGCCAGACTACGCCGAAGTGTCTTTCACCATCAATGGTACAAAATATGAGATAAACCGCTCGGAATCCTTCAAGTAGTTAGTGATCACGATAGATCAACATCTCAGATGACACAGTCACATATATAGTTTAGTGAAAAAACTGAGATTCTTACTATATATCTTTAAACACATGCAAGGCCTAATAGATCAACAACACCTAAGAGTGCTATATTATGCATTGGTAGCATCTCACTTGCGATATGGCATTCTAGTTTGGGGCAGCGGCGCACCGTGCACACTCATATATGTAAGTTAGGGACTATAAAAAAGGCTTCTGAAATTGATTTACCGCAAGCTTAACACGTATCTTACAGAGCAACTTTATTCAGAGACCGGAGTGATGGATATTTTGCGGTTATACATCTATGCACTGATAATGAATATTAAGAAAACCCAAAATTTGCTGCAGACAATTCAGCACGCATACAGCACTAGAGGTCACGAAAGCTTGTGGGAAACTTATCGAGCTAAAAACCTATTATCTCCACAATAATCTTAGACTCTATCGCTCTATTCTATCTACAAGAATGTCCCGCATTGACTTTTTGTAAGGTTGCCCGCCTTAACCTTACTTATATCAGAAAGTCAATCTCTTACTTTAGCTTCCAGCCTTCATAGTGACCTACAGTAGTCACCAAGTGCAGTTCTTGACGTCTCACGATAGTCATCCACCCAAAATTTTCAATATGTTCCAATACGTAATCATAAAACTTTCTCAAATCGTTTACACACCAACAGCATGAATCACAATCTCTCAGAATTCTGGCACTATCGGCAAATTTCAAACAGAGACCATAGACAAAACCACAATAATTAAATGCCGAGAGCATCAAACTCTCACAAAGATCTCTTTTGGTATATTTCTTTAACACATCTTTATTGCTGACTAAAATCCTTCATGAAGAGTGTGTTCTCTGGAGAAATCTATGAATATGCTGGGAGAATCTCAGTACTTCATCAAGCACCACTCCCAGATTTCTAAACGTGTCTTCTATTTATGCACCACTCCCAGATTTCTAAACGTGTTTTCTATTTATAACTCATAACAAATAAAAACCATCCATCAAGGTGGTTTTTAGAGTAAGAAATAATTAGAGAAGCTAGAATAATGAATCTAAATTCAAAAATAAAAGGAAGATGTCACATTTAGTTGGTTTAGATATAAACTAAATGTATAATCTCAGCCATCTGCTAATCTAACACCAACTATACACCTACTGTCATCTGGTATAAACGGTCGCCGATGCATGATTCTAGTATTCAGCTGTACCCATTCGTGTACTTGTGTCTGGGGATACCAATTCTACTTTTGATTTCGGGCTTCCGCACGCGCAGTGAGGTACCGGGATAATTAACATGTATCGCAATTTTGCCGTTTTAACGAAATAAAACGCCTCCCTGGCGTGCTGTTTACACACAATCCTTCCATCTGATCTTCCTGACATTACTTTGCCTAATTAAAATTCTGGGGGAAGGAAAACCATGAGGTAATGTAAGAATGGGGTTAAGTAATCCAAAAGAAGGAAATGTATATATTATGTGATACTCACATGACCTTGATGTATGGCAGGGTTGGTTTTTCCTTCCCCCAGTGTTTTAATTAGGCAAAGTGATGTCAGTGCAGGTCAGAAAGGTCAGTTGGGAGAATTGTGTAAACAGCACCTCAGGGAGGTCTTTTATTTCGTTAAAACGGCAAAATTGCGAGCCTTGTTAACTATCTCGGTAACTCACTGCGCATGAGGAAGCCCGAAATCAAAAGTAGAATTGGTATCCCTAGACACAAATCATTCATGTTCCCTCTTGTCATCTGGTGGTTGGTGGTGGATACATGATTATATCATTCAACCGTGCCAGTTGAGGTGCCCTAACGCCACAGCATAATCAACAGTCCTCGTATGATGTGCTAACGTTATATAACTGTAACTCCAGACGTCACGCGCATGCGCAAGAGGCTGGTGTAAAACCGCTCATCTATACCTACTTGGGTGATCATAAAATGTTGGCAGGCAAGTGAGGTATGTGGTGAAAATTAATTTACCTAAGTTTTAATCAGTAATGGAAGTTTGTTTTGTTACAAAGAGTAGTATCTACAATGACTGCTTTTTAGACGTTTACAAGAAAATAATAGAGCTAAAGTTCTATAAATTGTTCAGAGTCAACTTCAATATTTTCAGTCGTCCAAAACTTCCGGTTCTACTAAATGTCGAGGTTTTAAAGTTACAAAATATTATGTGTGACGTTAAAACCTCAGGTTAGAAATCTGCTAGTGCATCTACAAAAATATGTTACATTATGGTGTACACTATTAGTTTATATTTAATAAATATTGTTACGATCTACTTCTTAAGTCGGCTTACATTTTTAATAATCTTACCAACTGTTTGAAAATTTTTAATGGCTACTATAGTTTTTTTATTTGAAATGAGCAAACAAACTATCGTCACAACGAATTATGAAAATTCGCTACTTGGAAAAGCACCGTCTGCCTTCTGTTGGAAATTTTTAAGAAGGATATTAACTAGCTGGCATCAAAGAGGTTTTAAGTGCTAGCGTATTGAATACAGGATCCATCGATTGCGTAGTAAAAAAAATCACATACGTGAGGCATTTTATTTTCTGGTAAAATAATAAACGAGGCCAATGGATTTCTTCACAACGTATTAAATATAAGGGGCCTATTCATTTGTGAAATAAAAAGAAAAATAATTCCTTCGCTGCACGTTAAAAGTAAGACGGAGTTGGACCACAAACAGGGGTTGTTTTTCTGATTCGAATATTCTCAACTGCGTCGTCGTACGGCCTGGAATTGTCCATAAGAGTTTAATTATTAAGACTGAATTGCTTCGGCCAATAAGAAGCAAGAAAATGTTCAGCTGCAAGCCCTTGACGAGAGACAGGCGCAGCGTCATGTATTAAATAGATTCAAAACACGGTTGGGATATTTTATTACTTTATTATATTTATTATATTTATGATTTACACTGCTTCTCTGGGCACAGCGATTTAAAACCACTATCTGGCTAAATAGTAACAGTCGTTGCATTTTAACAGTGCTTCAATTAAAGTTGATAGCTTTGTATCTGCAAACTTGGTAACAGGCCTCATCGAATTGATGGTAAGATAAAAGGTTCATTTTTATAAGTTTCAAACGAATAAAAAAATGTAGGGCACTAACTGTCAAATAGAAATTGCCGGACAGTTATTGCCATGTCAAGTCGCTACCCTTTCGTTGTGTATTTTTAACTTTCAAATTTTTAGCTCCAATTTCTGCTTTTGGTTTAATAATTTCTAAAAAAAATTTTATTGGATTGTAAATATTAATGTCAAGCCCAGCTTTAATTTTGATAACAGATGGGTGATTAGACAGAATGATACAAGTGAGTCCTTTGAACTGAACGAATCTACTAACGTTTTTCTCATCTAAATTTTTTCTGGGCATTAAAGTAGTCAAGTAAAGGCCATTTAGAGACCGTGCATTTGTTTAATCATTCTTTCGAAGTGACATTGTTTAAAATATTAGATAATAATAATTTAACTGTATTTTACTTAAGTTATAATGTTAGATTATTTGCAAAAATTTCTGTACTTAAATTAATTTTTTTAGCCTATATTAATACATTGAGAAGCGCTGTCCATTAAAATTAAAATCCGTCCTTTTGATATTTTTTTTACATTTCATAATATATAACTACAGATATTTTTTATCTGAATAAAATCCATAACATCTTTACCGTTTGGCTCTTTCAAATTTAAGTGATATATTTAAAATAAAACGAGAAGCATTAGGCTCCGATTTAATTTATTGTGCAGCAGGGCATGCAGCTACGACAAACAAACTTACCTATCTGGCTAGATACATACACTGTTATATTTAAGAATTTTTTCATATAGGACCCATTTTAAAACTCAGTACTTACGAATTGATTTATTTTTAACATGACAAATTAACATGTATCTCATTGTTTGTGTCTAAAATAATTATGGGAAAAAAGTATTGTTGAGTTTTACTTCTGTTTATTATTGAGATAAATTTCCTAACCAAGTTTTATTAAGCTCATCAGCTGTATAATTTAGTGATATCGAGATACCGAATTAATAGCTATTGATCTAAAGTGTCAGAATGTTGTAGTAAAGGTCTGAAAAATTTAAGCTTTTGGTTAAAATCAACCCAGAATAAGTAAGTATCCACTGTCATTCACTTTTTAGTGAATTTTTATTAAAAAAATTCACTAATAGAGAGGTATCGATGGTGAGACTTTGCAAACATTTTTGCAAATGAGCGCGAACTAGGACCCCTAGAACCCATATCCGGGGTCAGTTTCTATGTTTATATATATATATATATATATATATATATATATATATATATATATATATATATATATATATATATATATATATATATATATATATATATATATATATATATATATATATATATATATATATATATATATATATATATATATATATATATATATATATATATATATATATATATATATATATATATATGTATCCGTCTGATAACTTAAACAATAATTAACCGTTTTTGATGAAACTTGGCAAGTGGTTTTCTTTTATTAATGGCTTGGATGAGTTCGTTGGCCAGAAAAATTGGACGGGGTTTTCCGGAAAAAATTTGAGTTTTCTTTCGAAAAAAATTTTTTTCACCGAAAGTAACAAAGCTGTTTTAATGAAATTTACTATATATGTTGCCTTGAGAGAGATCTTACTACGTACTGAAATTCAACTTTCTAAGTTTATAAAAAATTGAGTTATTCAAATGTTAAATTTTCTTTCGAAAATTTTTTTTCTCCGAAAATTACAAAGTTATTTTAATCAAATTTGGTAGATATCTTGCGTTAGGAGAGACCTTACTACACATCAAAAGTAAACTCTCTAAGTTTATAGAAAATTGAGTTATTCAAATTTGAAGCATTTAATATTTATTTAACATGAAGTTTTTACCACAGAAATCGTAGAAACGACGAGACGATTTTCACGTCTCTAGTATCAGGATCACATGAGAGGATAGGCAGTGGCATGTTTAAAACTAATGTTGTACATGCAGTTTGTTATTCTGCAGATAATGTTTTCAATATATGGTGAATGTAACAGAATAGTTGAGACAACAGTTCGAACATTTAACAACAGATTCCTTTATTTGGCTCCAACGAATAGAACAAAATTCAGCAGAATTAAAAGTAAGCCGTCAAGTCATGGAATAATATTAACACGACGAGTTGTTAAACATTTCAAAATTGAAGAAAATGAAATGAATGAAATTATAGTAGGTCTCAAGATTTAGGTTTATCTATCTGGACAATACACAGAATATTGAGGAAGCACAATATGCATAATTAGTGAATTTTTTTTTAAATTCACTAATAGAGAGGTATCGATGGTGAGACTTTGCAAAAATTCTTTCAAATGAGTGCGAACTAGGACCCCTAGAACCCATATCCGGGGTCAGTTTCAATTTTTATATGTTTATATATATATATATATATATATATATATATATATATATATATATATATATATATATATATATATATATATATATATATATATATATATATATATATATATATATATATCCGTCTGATAACTCAAAAAATAATTAACCGATTTCGATTAAACTTGAAAGTGCCTTTCTTTTATAAATGGCTTGGATGAGTTCGTTAGCCAGAAAAATCGAACGGGGTTTTCCGGGAAAATTTGGAGTTTTCTTTCGAAATTTATTTTTTATCCGAAAGTAACAGATGTTTTAATGAAATTTACTATATATGTTTCCTCAGGAGAGATCTTACTATGTACCAAAATTCAACTTTCTAAGTTTAGAGAAAATTGATTTGTTCAAATTTTAAATTTTCTTTCGAAAAAAATTTTTTTCTCCGAAAATTACAAAGTTATTTTAATGAAATTTTGTGGATATCTTGGCTTAGGAAAGACCTTACTACGTATTAAAATTAAACTCTCTAATTTTATAGAAAATTGAGTTATTTAAATTTGAAGCATTTAATAAAAATTCACTACATAGCGCACTTGCTGCGTCCCGAGTTTTTATTCTCTTAATTGATCAACACCATTGCAGCATCATTGTTTTTAGCTAGTTAAGTAACAATCAAAATATCAGAAAAAGCAGCTACAAAATCTGCATTTAAAACTACACAATATTGACTTAAATTTTAGATTATCATCTTAATAACTAGCAGATTTTCTTCGAAGTAAGTGAAGTTGGGAACTAGTTTAAAAGGGGATCTGGGCATATACAGCGACTTACCCAGAGATACTCTAGCTGGAACTGCGCCTTGGTCGAGCCAAAAGGAGACCCAAGACACTATCACAAGCATACAACAAGGGATATATATTTGAATAAGGTAATAGCTGAACTCTCTTTTAAATAACAAATCTACTTTTAAACAACTGTATTCCCCTAAAAGTAAATAAGGTTAATGAGGTTCTTATATGTTTAGCTTGGAGTTACATACCTGTGTTTGTTTTACTGTTACAATAGTCTGTCAAGAATTTTTCTAACGTAAATCTGGGCAAATGTAAATTTTTTACAACTTGAACAGGATCACCCTCTTTCCATAAAAAAACCAAGTCATCTGTAGTCCATCCATCTGTAATGAAAAAAATATATATTTTCAAACAGTTAGTTAATCATTTCAATTGTTTAATGGTGTCCTAAACAATTTAGAATTTTAAAGCGACACTAATGTAAGAGCTTAAAACAGTTAGGTACAACATTAAATCAATAATAAGGTATGATCAGCAGAGAACATAATGTGCAAATAGAAAAACTCAGTCTAGATTGCGATATTGGAGGCTAGCATATAAACTAATAAATATATAAAAGTTTCTTTTCATCGGATGATGAATTGCACATTTAAAAATTATGTTTTATCATACAAGGCAATCATATACAGGTTTTTAAAACCAAACTTATTCTTTTTTATAATTAATTATCCATTAAGTGAAGATTGGAACCTGTGATGATAACTGATAAGTACACTTGGAAAGCCCAAGAAACCACAAGGAAGAGCAGCGGAAGCCTTTGCAGTCAGCAATTCTTTAGCCAATATGGTTCAGCAACCTACTTATATTTCTCGCATCCCAACACACAGCTCAAATCCCTTGGATCTCATTCTTACTACAAATCCTGACTGCTATAAGATATCAGTCGCTCAGACCACGGCATGGTCACTGCTTCCTGCGCAATGCAACCCGAGGTCACACAGTCATCACACCCACGTATCGTTTGGCACTACAACTCCGCGAACTGGGACGAAATGCGAGATTACTTTTCCTCATTTCCATGGTCGTCTGTCTGCTTCTCTCATCCTGACCCCTCTGATATCTCACAAAACGTCACCGAAATTATCCAAGCTGGCATGGAATTATTTATTCCACGTACACAGAAAACTTCTGGTCACTAAAAAGCACTGGTTCTCTAAATCCTGTGACAAGGCTAGACTTGAAAAGGTCAAAGCTCACAAAAAGCTTCTTCACAATCCCAGTCAAGAAAACCGCGAAGCATTTAACGACGCAAGAAACCGCTATGTCCGCATTCTTTCTGAGACAAAAAACTCGTTTATTAACCACATCAAAAACAAAGTCCTCTTAAGCTCCAGCGGCAGCAAACCCTTCTGGACTCTTGCTAAATCCATTAGAAATAATTTCTGCAAGAGCACGTTCCCACCTCTTGTCTCAGGGGATGAAATTGTTTCTACCGCCTGGACAAGGCTGAACTTTTTGCTTCGTTGTTCGCCGGCAATTCTACTCTCAACCCACTTCCAAATGTTCAACCACCAACACCAATGTCGCGCATAAAATGACGGATATTATTTTCAAAACTAAAAAGGTACGAAAGATGCTTTCTTCTCTTGATACCAGGAAAGCCTCTGGCCTTGACGAGACCCCGGAAATTTTTCTCAAAAAATGCGCACCAGAACTTGCTCCTGTCCTGACTCGTCTGTTTCAGACATCTTATAATACAGGCATATTCCCTAGTAACTGGAAAACTGCTCGAGTACAACCCGTCCCCAAGAAAGGATCCAAAGCGCTTCCTAGCAACTACAGGCCTAGTTCTCTCCTTTCAGTCGTCTCTAAAGTGATGGAAAAGTATTTAAACACCGAATTACTAAAATTTCTTGAAAAACACAGTCTAATCCACGACAGGCAGTATGGACTCCGTCAGCGCAGATCAACTGCCGACCTTCTTTCCTTTGTCACCCATTCTTGGAACAAGTCTATGGAACTACACGGTGAATCCCAGATTGTCGCTCTAGACATATCCAAAGCATTCGACCAGGTCTGGCACGCAGCGCTGCTTAATGAACTACCGGCCTATAGCCTACCACCAAAACTCTGTACGTGGACAGCAAATTTCCTCTCCAACCGGAGCGTTTCTGTTGTCGTGGATGGCCATTTCTCTAAACTGTATACAATTAATGCAGGTTCAGCTTTAGCCCCTACTTTGTTTCTTCTCCACATCAATGACCTCCTCTCTAGCACATCCAACCCAGTTCACAGTTACGCAGACGACAGCACCCCCCACTCAAATATACAACATTCTAAGCCTGTCTCTTTAGCCCAATTAGATGAGGCTCGCAGACTCATGGAGGGTTCTATCTCCGTGGATCTCCAAAAAATATTAGACTGGGGAAGTAGAAATCTTGTACAATTCAACCCCACCAAATCACAATCTTGCTTTCTTTCTCATTAGAGATACACCAGCCCTAGACTCATCACAATAAACAACCAAGTTATTCAAGGTATGAGTCCTTTTCACTTGTTGGAATTTCTGTGGATCGAAATCTCAATTGGCACCAACATGTCACATCAATTGCAGAAACGGCTGCTAAGAAATAAGGTTTCCTCTTCCGGGCTCGCAAATACTTTTCACCAGCTAATCTCTATACCTTATATACTTCACAAATAAGACCAAACCTCGAATACTGCTCCCACATCTGGGGTGCTGCTGCCGCTTCTACACTCGCTATCCTGGACTCCATTCAGAAGAGCTATACGTCTCATCGGTGACCCTACCTTCACCCAAAGGCTGCCATCCCTTGCCCACCGACGTACCGTTGGTGACTCTCTCTCTTTTATAGATATCTGCATGGGCACTGCTCAGAGGAGCTTTCTTCCATAGTTCCTCCACCTGCTGCCCCCAACAGATCTACCAGGGGAACAGAGCGAATGGACCCTGTTACTGTCCAGGTCACCAGAGATAGAACATATTGTTATACCCGCTCTTTTGTCCCGAGGACTTCCAAGTTGTGGAATTCCTTGCCGGCACAGGTTTTTCCTTCTGCCCCGAACCTCCAAACCTTCAAGTTCAGAATTAACAAGTTGCCTCTTTCCTCCTTGTCGACACCCACGGTACGGTAGTATTTAGGCTGTAAGCCCTCGTGGTGTGTTGTTGAAATAAAATAAAAAAATAACAAAAAGTATGCACTCCTGTATACAGAGATTTATACCAAGCATTTCTGCTTGGAAGATGGTGGAAGTTTTTCCTACGGACTAAAGTTGGGTCCTCTTATTCCCAGCCCTGCTGCCTCCAATTGTTTAGACCCGTCTGTATACCATACAGATGAGTTGTTTGTAAGCCTCGTACTGTCTCTGTCCCATGTTTGGCGATCATTTATGACCACGTCCAATGAAATTACGAAGTCCAGTTTGGCTGGCATTTGGTCTGTTGGTTGGGCATGGTAAAGATCTGTACCGCACTACCAGAGGAAAGGAGGAAGAACTGCTATGTGTCATCAGATCAGTCATAATTTCTAACATAGATTAACTTTAGTGGACAAGGGGAACACAAGATAGAATACTTACTTATACAATGGGAGCCTAAAAGGTTGCCTTTACTTAAATTTTCATATTTCATTACACAAAAATGATCCTTAAATCATTTGTCTGTGGTTTGTTTCTTTAAGGTCGGCCTATGTCCGCGCCTATGGCCAATCACTGACGCTAGCAAACGTTTCACCTCACCAACCTGACATTTTTTCCATGCATTTATCTTTTGTAATCAACATAGGGATATTTTACTTTGTCAACGTCGCATGGTACATAGGACCAACTGCTAAATGTTACCTCTAAAGGAACACAATGTCACGTACTCAATAGTTTTCATTTCTCTCTTTGTACTGAATTATCAAATCACAAAAAGGCGGTATAATTTTAATACAAAAGTATTATAATGCAAAAGATGCTGCCCCTAGATTTTTATTATCGGACTTTTAAAATCATTATCAATATACTAGATTATAAAAGTTATTTAGAAGGAGCGTTGTATATAATTTGGAATTATACTGAAGAGCAATTTTAAAGATTTAAAAATAACTGCATGATTTTTTCATGAACTCTTACAAATTTTATACAGCGAGAATCCTCTAAGGCTGGGCAAATTGGAAACTCTGCGTAATTAAGTTCTATGGCTTATTATAATAACTATAACAATACACTTTTAGCCCCAACAATATACCAACACTTGCGTTGATTGCACTGCATAATGACTTCCGGGCTATTAATGACCAAACTGAAGCTAGCCACTAGGGCCCAAGTAAGTTCGATCACCGGACAGTGACCGAATGCTGTTTAGCAGTCTAAGCAACCCTGGACTGAAGGTCTAAAACCATAAATTGCGCTGGTTAAATACACAATATTAATCAGTATGATATAAAAATTGTAAATACGAATTAAATGAGGGAAGCTTCATATTACATTATCATCATATCATATTTGTTAGATTACATTTAGTTATTGAGCTGCATAGGAGGTAAATAGCATTTACCAGTATAGATGATTATTTTGCACCTTAATTGAACGAGGGCTAGCAATACAGTCCCCGAGATAAGCTTAAAAACTTTAAAGATAACCTCTCTGTTTTTTGCTCTCATTTCAAAAGGCGGCTTATTTTTATTAAAAAAATTCTACCGGTATAAATCGCACAAACCTAAAGATAAAAACTCTGGACGCAGCAAGTGCGTTATGGTAGTGAATTTTCATAAAACTATTTTTTAATAGCAATAATGAGTGTTTTTTTAAGAAAGCAGGCATCAAATTTGGTTACCAGTATAATCTATATAGTAAAAACAATGTGCCATGTTTCATCAAAATAACTTTATTGTTTGAAAATGTACAAAAATTTCCGAAAGTAAACTTAAAGTGTTCCCGAAAAAATTCGTTTCTTGGTCAACCTTATAGGTTAATAGCAAATTGAGCTATTCAAATATTAAGCATTTGATCAAAATTCGCTACCATAACGCACTTACTGCGTCCAGAATTTTTTTTCTTACAAACATGCATTATATTTCGATGGACAATGCAATATCATAAGGCGTGTTTGATTAAAAAAAAAGAAAATTTGTATCACCAACGACTTATGGGCCAGCCTGTGATTGTAGAAATAATTTTTTAAGATGTAGCTCAAGACACCCTATAATTAATATATACAATTTTTTTTTTCATATGTTGTATAATAACATATATATGGACGTATTAGATTCAAGTTATTTTCCTAAATGTTGCCAATTTTGACGTTTAAATCGCAACTTTGATGTTTTGTGAAAAACCTCAATTTATGTTTCTTCAAATGCCTATAACTTTTTTATCTTTTGACATACAAAGCTAAATTTTGGTATGTAGCTTACATATAAGGATGTAAATCTGCGTAGCAAATTTGGTTGCCCTTACTTTGTTAATTCCGGAAATATAAATTTTTTTTGAAAGAAAACACAAAATTTTCCGGGAAAACCTAGACCGATTTTCCTGGCTAACGAACTTATCCAAGCCATTTGCAAAAGGAAGGTATTCACCAAATTTGATCAAAATCGGCCCATTATTTTTTGAGTTATCGGTGTGATACATATATATATATATATATATATATATATATATATATATATATATATATATATATATATATATATATATATATATATAAACATATAAAAATTTTAACTGACCCCGGAAATGTGTTCTGGGGGTCCTAATTAGCGCTCATTTGAAGAAATTTTTTCAAAATTCAAAAGTCGGGATCTCCTCATTAGTGAATTTTTTTTAAGAAAATTCACTAAAAACACCTTTTAGTAGCCTTATAATGTCAAATTTATAGCCTTTCTTTACTTTTTTTGCTACACTCAAACATTTCAAAATGCCCAACCAATCTGTTTGTATCTAGACTATTTTATAAATTAATTCATTTTTGTTGCCCTTACTTGGTGAAACCGTTCCTGCTGTATTTATTTTATAAACATTAAACCTTCAGAACGCCTTCAGCTAATAACTTTAGTTCCGCACATATTTGTGGCACTGAAATGTAATAGAAAAAAAAAACCATGATGCTTTTATGTTTTTCCAACATTTTTTGGGAGAAATTAGTACAATTAGTTTTAAAAATTAATACATACAATGTATTGTAATTAAAGAAAAACTCAAACTCCAACATAACTTCTTTTGTGATTTATTGCCAAACCACGCGTTTCAAAATGGCGGCCACTTCTTATTCTCATTATCTTTTAATAATCGTCATTATTTGATAACATGTTTTTCTCGCTAAAACAATTTAAAATAGTGACAAATGTGTTTGTATCTGGAGCTATTTCTGTAAACAAGATAATTTCAGGTAGCATTGAGTTAACGGTTGCAATTTTTGTACATGCAATTCTTGTAGATGTCAAATATATTTGTTAAAAAACCAGCAAACATACGTAACTATATGTAAGTTACATCACATAGAACGAGCAATAAGATTACTAAATAATGTCACATAGTAATCTGTTTACTTTTAATAAAATTGATAGATAATGTGTGTTTAATCAAACTAAAATATTAAAATAACAAAGTTATTTATTAATGAGTGGGACCGCCGCGCTTTGTAATGCATTCGATAACTCTTCGAAGCATGCTTTAAAATAATGATTTATGGTGTTCTGAGGAAGTCATCCCAGGCTTCTTGAATTCTGTGACGAAGGTAAAGTAGGTTATTTGGTGGTTGGAGTAAATTACCTAGTCGATTGCCAATCATATCCCACATGGTCGATTGGCGACCAGCCTGGAAGGCTAGAAGGCCATGGAAGCAGGGTCATGTTATTTTTTTGTAGGAATCTTGGAATAACCCTTGCTGTATGAGCACGTGCGTTGTCTTGTTGGAAAAGAGGTTGAATTAACCCTCTTAGGTATGGCAGTGCAACAGGCTGCAGTGCGTTTCGTAGGTAATCATTTGTATTTAAATTACTGTCAATAAAAATTAGAGGTGACCTGCTACCGTGTGTTATCGCACCCCCCGTCTAAGGGCCTTATGCCGTTCCACAGTAAATTCCAAATTTCTACGTTCTCCACGTAATAGTCTTACTCCTCCACGACCATCGTAAACCCAAAGACAGAATCCGGACTCGTCAGAAAACACAATACGATTCCATTCAGCATCCCAATTTATCTGCCGTTATACCACTCAAGCCAAACAGCAGGATGTCGAGGTATGAGTGGGAGACATAAAAATGGTATATACGAACGATCCCTAAAAGCGCGTTTTCTGCGATATATCGTTGCCATAGAGGCTCTTTGTTGTAAAACTCCCAACCATGCATTTTCAATCGACCGTGTTGTGAAAACTCTGTCTTGTAAAGCTGCAATCCTCAAATGACGATCTTCCCGTGCTGAAGTTGCTCAAGGTCGTCCGGACCCATGACGGAGGTTATCGATCCCTTCTTCAGTGCACCAGGGCCAACTCTGTTGACACACTGCGTCCTATGCGGTCGGAAATTTGTCTGATTGAAAAACCGGCTTCCCGAATACCAACAATCCGCCCCCTTTTCGAATTCACTTAAATGATTGTAATTGCTATGTAAACGACGCCTAGATAAAATGACTTAATAAGTA
Organism: Tillus elongatus; assembly: GCA_964006375.1. Taxonomy (NCBI): domain Eukaryota; kingdom Metazoa; phylum Arthropoda; class Insecta; order Coleoptera; family Cleridae; genus Tillus; species Tillus elongatus. Next base: position 80,406,712 of record OZ023269.1, on the reverse strand, counting down.
TTTATTTATGTCAAGTAAATGTCAAAATTTTCGAGCTGAATAATTAAAAGTTCTAAAGGAAAATAATTTCTATACGAAGGTATAAATTAGAACCCAAGGCTCTTATAGAACTGTTGGTGGCAGAAAAGACTACTAAGCAATTACAATTTGACTATACAATTTTTAAGTGACAGTAGATGAAATATTATGGCAGTTGGACGTTTAGAGAAGGAACTCATACAAACTTTTGTTTCAATACAACCACAAGTATTGGATTTTTGTATTTCACATTGTAAAATTTAAATAGCAAATAATAATAATAATAACACACACACACACAAATATATATATATATATATATATATATATATATATATATATATATATATATATATATATATATATATATATCAATGTCTCGTTAAAAATTATTTTCTCATTTGTCTTATAACTTCGAAGTAAATTTGCATAGACATGTAGGTATTCATAATGTACGAACCGAAACTCTCACCCTTTTCCGGCTGCTAACCATATTTACAGTTGCTTAGTGAAAGTCAAGTGACTACTTGACTTTCACTCTGTAGCGCATGGCATCGGTGTGGTTAGTGTGGTTTTGGTGGTGTAGTGCTGAGAAGTTTAGTTCCCTTTGCTGATTTCGATCTTTCGATCTCGTTTAATAAAGTGAATAGTACAAATGCGACTAGTTCGGTTAGTTCACTGACTTATACTCACACAGTGAAACGAAAGAAAATAAATTATTAGGAACGTTACTGAGACTATTTGGATTAGTTGTATTGTAATTTATCGAACGTGGGTATCATAAATGTAATAGGAATTAATTTTTTTATGTTGTCTGCCCTTTGCTTCTTTTCCATTCATTTTCTCCTAAGATTCGGTCCCGTTTGATTCCCTTTTTTTAAAGCAATTTTTGTTATACCTATATGTAGTTTGGGCTAATACATTCAAAACTTCAACAACCCAATAGCAGCAATTGCAAAACAATTATTCGAATAGGTATGCAATAGGCAAGTTCTTATAAAGACTTACTGACGTGCACAAACAGACAACTGATAATACAGAAAAAATCGGTTTTCCCCCGAAACAAATCTATAAGCGGCAATACAAGGAATTGCACAGAATAAACCATATTACAGCTACAGCATAACAACATTTGGCGACATTTCAGATCCTAGTGTATTTGTGAATGTAGATCATGTGTAGTTAGCAAAAATAATATAACATTTTCTTTGTGACATAAGACATATTCTGAATCATCCCTTATTTTTTATGACGCATGCGTCTGACAATACGTGGAGAAAGGTTTGACCTTTAACTGTAACTTTTAATTATAGTTTCAAAATGCCTCGATGGGAATCGAATTACAGGGAAACACCTCAATTTTTTATGTATTGAGAGTGAGACTGTAGCGATTGACATTACATACTTTTATATCGAACAAATGATATGTGACTATGTGAAAACTGGAACCTGTGATGAGCACTAATAAGTACACATGGAGAAACACAAATCACCACAACACATGTTTCAGAGACCTTACGATCGTTTCGTTGACAATGTCAACATCTTCAGAGGAAGAAAATTCTCTTCCTCTGAAATATGTGTTGTGGTGATTTGGATTTCTCCAAGTGTACTTATAAATGATATGTGGGTAATACACTTAATTGTCTCTGAACTCGTGGCAGATAGACAAATTCTAAAAACTTGTTTTTGTTCACTTTCCAACAGCTTATTCCTTGCTGAGTGGTGTCAGCGCACCCCTTCGAAGGAAAATGGAAATGTAGAATAATGTTTTCCACAAACTTCAGAACACAAGCCTATATATGCCAGTGCAACAGTAGCATATTTGCAGTATAATAACTACGTTAACAAACAACTGCTACATGATAATAGGTATATAGAATAGGATTACCGAATATGGATTTTTTTATTCTCAAATATGATCATAGGCTTATAGAATTTCCGTTATTGGTAGATTCATAAATAACGAAAAAATATTGACATATATATTGAAATGATGATAATAAGGAAGGGAAATTGAAATATGAGACCAATGATCTATTATATATAATAGATTATTGTTTGACACAAACTGTCATATGTCAATTACCATTTACCTTAGTACTTATAATAATACCTAATATAAGCCATTTACTATGATTACCTTCAAATTAAAATTATCCGCCATTTGATTCACCAATAGTAGATCTACAAATACAATACATTCACAAGTGCACTAGGAACTAAAATCTCGCCATCTAAACTGAAAATGCTTGATAACAATGCAACTATATATATATATATATATATATATATATATATATATATATATATATATATATATATATATATATATATATATATATTCCCTTTGCAAAATAAATGCACATAGAATTGAGTGGATTTCTATCATTATACTACCTTTAAATATTGAATTAAAGAAAACAGAATTTAACCTGCCCAGCGAAATCAGCTGGCTGACGTCACCGTTGACCTAAATGACTCGGCGGCGAGACAAACTGATTGGTAGTCTATCTGTGACTGTAGTCAAATTCGTTCCGTCGACCATCGATCTCGTTCAGAATTCGAACTGAAAGACGATCCGTTATCTCTGTTCCGTCTCTGTTTAGTTCGAATAAATTTGCTCTTGTTAGCATTGGTGATTGAATCTTTTAGCTCAAGATTAGATGCATCTAGTCTTACATACTGTGTCCCTATATTGGGGTAGAAATGGGCCAGGGCTGACAATTTTCTAAATTGTTAGTTAGTTGTATACAGTCTCTATTTTTTTAACACTTTGTGTTATTTGGAGCTGGCGTGACAACATACTACTTGGTTCCGCAACTAGTTGGCGGCACGTCCACCACTCACTTAGTCTTTTAGCTCAGTTACGAGAGTCGATCTTCTGAACTAGTTCGTTCGCGAACTACACAGCACTAGGTTGGTGTGTAGTGATGGGCAAAACGGTTATTTTCTATTAACAGTTGAACCTGTTAACGTTGTTTAATAATAACAGTTGAAAATAGCAGATTCCGTTATTTATCTGTTACCTATTTTGAACTGGATAGTCGATCGATAGCATATTTTACTGTTATATGTATGAACTATGAATTATTAAGAATTCCACGTAGACGTAGTATCAGTAGTTGAACCCGTCCGGTGGTGTAGTTGGGTAAAGGAGATCGCTGCTACACGGGTTCAATCACCGGGCGATGTAACTATAAGTTGATCCGGCCTGAGGTGTGAAGGTGATTAATTTGAATAAAAAGACAAAAATAATTATGAAACAATGTGGATAGAGCAAAAACTTTAGATATCTCTAATTCTCTGAAACATAACTATATTGTTTACTATACTATGCATCTATAATGTTTAAAATAAAAAATATTTTTGTTTTGTTTAAAACAATTAATAATTTTTTTATAAAAAAAAAATGATGGTTTTTTTTTGGGTATTCATCAGTAATAATAATTTATATTTTTGTTTTGTTTAAAACAATTAATAATTTTTTTATAAAAAAAATGATGAAGGTTTTTTTTTTGGGTATTCATCAGTAATAATAATTTGGTAAAAAATTAATGAAAGTTGATAGAGTTTCCGGAAAACCGGAAGCTGGCTGCATTGTATTTTTATCCCGTTATTTTTCGTAGTGTATAAATCTCAAATTTTGTCGACATCAAACAAAGGGCTAAGAAATTATAATAAGCGTGTCGTAAATCTGTTGCCACTTTGAAGTGAAACTTTTAAAAATTAGAAAGGAGTCTTTTATAAGTATTTACTTACTTACATGTTTTACGAATTATAAACTAGTCATTTCTCACAAATTTATTTTATTAGGGGTCTTTACCTAAATTTCAATGCCACAGCAAGAATTATCACGTCTTGGGACGTTGGAACTTTTCTTGCAAGGCAGCACTATCTTCAACAAATAAATGCTTTATACACTACTACACTACAAAGGGAGTAATTCTAAGAACTGCAACATACTGCAGCTCTCATAAAATTTCGGTAAAGAAATTTGCCTTTATTCTGTACATATGTTTTGTTATTACATTATGCTTGTATTCTTTCTTAGAAGGATCTCTAGTTACATTTTCGATTTTCGGTTCACCGGTCATCTTTATCAGTAGGCTTACCTACGATCCTACGTTTCCAAAGCTGTGAGCGAGAGCGAGCACACTAGTATAAAGTGTTAAGTATTATGTTATGAAGTAAAGTAAGTGTTAAGTAGTATGTTATGAAGTAAAGTCCGCTCTATACTGTATACCCATACATATTTAGCATTCCCAGTGTCATGTACAGTCATCCCGTTAAATTTAACAGTTGCTGATGAAAACCGATGTTTATTCATCGAAGCTCGAAGCTAGTTGCAGTGGAACAGAAACAGATCCGAGTGTGAATTTTAGTGTAGTGTAAAGCGTTATTTTGAACCTGTTATTTTTATATATCCGTAACAGGTGGTTACCGTTGCGGCATGGCAACCGTTAAAAAATAACAGACTGTTAAATAACCACCCATCACTATTGGTGTGTCAGACTGTCAGGGTCAGTGTGGTGTGATGGTGCTAAGATGTGTTTTGCTGTTTTTGTTATAATCACGTCTTTTTGTCGTTTTAGGTTTTAGTGATTTTTTTGTTGATAAAAACTGTAAGAACACTCCTGTTCAATTATTGTGTAATTGTAGTGGAAGTAGCAACAGCTGCCGCCTCTTGTTTAATTATCTTCATACCTACCAATTTTAATCTTAACCTCAACAACGTGGAATTACTGCTGATTTAACAGTATTTTAGTGAATTTTCTTTAAAAAATGCACTAATGAGGAGATCTCGACTTTTGAATTTTGAAAAAATTTCTTCAAATGAGCGCTAATTAGGCCCCCCAGAATACATATCCGGGGTCAGTTTCAATTTTTATATGTTTATATATATATATATATATATATATATATATATATATATATATATATATATATATATATATATATATATATCACATCGATAACTCAAAAAATAATAAGCCGATTTTGATTAAATTTGGTGAATAAATTCCTTTTGCAAATGGCTTGGATGAGTTCGTTAGCCAGGAAAATCTGCCCAGATTTTGTGTTTTCTTTTGAAAAGAATTCATATTTCCGGAATTAACAAAGTAAGGGCAACCAAATTTAGTACGCGGGTTTAGATCCTTATAGATAAGTTAGCTACCAAAATTTAGCTATGTAGGTCAAAAGACAAAAAAATTATAGGCATTTAAAGAAAAATAAATTGGGGTTTTCCTCAAAACGTCAAAATTGCGATTTAAAACTTCAAAATCGGCAACATTTAGGCAAATAACTTGAATCTAATACGGGCTATGGAAATCAAATGTCTCAAGAAGGATGTTTCACAAACCCTGAAGTCTTAGTTTCAACCGTCATTGTCCTTGATTTTACTAAAATGTTTCCAGAAAATTCATTTCACATAGACCCTTTCTCTGATGCTTGGCAGTAGTCTTAGCTATAGAGTTTATCGTTTAATGGTATAAAATTTTTGTCGAATTTTCGTAAAAAATCAATAAAGCTCAATATATCCGTTATTATACAAGATATGAAAAAAATTTGTATATATTAATTATAGGATGTCTTGAGCTACATCTTAAAAAAATATTTCTACAATCACAGGCTGGCCCATAAGTCGTTGGTGATACAAATTTTCTTTTTTTTTTAATCAAACACGCCTTATGTTATTGCATTTTTGCATTTTCCATCGAAATATAATGCATGTTTGTAAGAAAATAAATTCTGGATGCAGCAAGTGCGTTATGGTAGCGAATTTTGATCAAATGCTTCATATTTGAATAACCCAATTTGCTATTAATCTATAAGGTGGACCAAGAAACGAGGTTTTCCGGGAACACTTTAAGTTTACTTTTGGAAATTTTTGTACATTTTCACACAATAAAGTTATTTTTATGAAACATGGCACATTGTTTTTACTATATAGGTTATACTGGTAACCAAAATTGATGCCTGCTTTCTTAAAAAGAAAACACACATATTTGCAATAAAAACATCTTTATGAAAATTCACTACCATAACGCACTTGCTGCGTCCAGAGTTTTATTTTTTGAGTTGTTTTCCTTTAAATCAGTTATAATCATTACATTATGATTATTGCTAATGTAGGTTTTAAAACGAATAACTCTGTTGCCAATAGTACTTATACTAAGGTTAGATGAAAATAAACAACTTTATTGCTCTCTAAGTGATGATGGGAACCTGTGATGAGCACTAATAAGTACACTTGGAGAACCCAAATCACCTCAACGCACATTTTTTTAAAGACCTGACGCCCACTTTGTTAGTGAATTGATCGTCAGGTCGTTAAAAAGATGTTTTATGGTGATTTGGGTTCTCCAAGTGTACTCATTTAAGGCTCGCCTTCAAAAAGCAAGGATATTTAATTTCTCATTAATGAAAAAAATAGAACTAAATTTGACAGCTTGGCAGAAATTTAATGTAATTTTTCAAATAACTGTTTGTAAACAGAAATCTAAATGTTTCTTTATATTTATGCAATTAAGTGAGGTTATATATGTTTAAGAAATTTCATAATGTTCAGAAAGATTTCTAGGATAATGAGGTTAAAATGCTCCCTACCAAAAATCGACTGACTTTAGAGAAAAAAATATAAATATTTTAATTTAGTGTAAATTATATATGATTAATTTTTTTCTGGCCTCGAGGCGAACGTATTGAGCCACGGTCATTTTTATTTTAATTTTGATTAAAATATATTTCTTTTAGTTCACTTACATATCACAGAACCAACATTATTGCAGAACAAAAATTTGGGAAAAATACTTAGTGGGTGCTGTTTGGGCAAAGCAAGCTACGATACAAGAGTAAAATAAGATCGAGCAGAATGATCATTAGGACATTTAAAATTTATTGATTTATTTTATTTTTATAAATATAAAGAAACATTTATATTTATGGTAGACGGTAGACATTTAATGTAATTGTTCAATTAAGTTTTTGTAAGCATAAATATAAATGTTTCTTTATATTTATGCAACTAAGTGAGATTATATATGTTTACGAAATTTCATAATGTTATTGTCTACAGGGGTTCAGCAAGATTTCGAGGATACTGAGGTTAGACTGCCCCCTGGCTAAAAAATAGACTGACGTTAAAGGAAAAAAAATACAATACAAAAAATTTAATTCAGTGTAAATTATATGATTAAAATATATTTCCTTTGGTCTCACGTACATATTACAGTACCAACACTATTGCAGAACAAAAATTTGGAAAAATGCTTAGTGAGTGTTGTTTAGGTTAAGCAAGCTACGATACAAAAGTAACGTTAGATTGAGCAGAATGATCATTAGGACATTTAAAATTTATTAATTTAATTTATTTTCATTGAAACTTTATTTTTGCTTGTTTATATTTTTTGGATATTAAATTATAATTTTTTTAATATGTTGTTTCTCTTTCCCGATACTATATGAGATTATATATATATATATATATATATATATATATATATATATATATATATATATATATATATATATATATAATATCTAACATGTCTCATATATATTTCTGATAATATATATTTGATATTGCACTGATCTTTCTTTGGCTATGACATTTTACATTGAAATCATGTTTACATGTACCTTACTTGTTACATAAATGATCTGTTAGCTGGGAAGAAGTGATTTGTTTTTTCCAAGGTTGAAAAAGGATGATGGGTTGTTTGTTAACAATATAAAAATGTTATGTCGCACATGTTTTGTAATTTAGAAAAAACATATTTTTGTGATTCTGTGCTAGATCTACTCATTTTAAAATGACGGTCATTATTTTCAAAACGGTTTTGCCTATCGCTATTGATTGACCAAATCACAAGTTAGAAAAGTCTTTGGAAATGAATATCAGCAGTGTTGGGTTGGATAGCACAATGTAATCGATACGACGTCCACTGGACATCTGTAATGGTAATGACGGATATCCTTTTCGTGTCCGTTTATAATAGGGCAGACATCCCATGGATTATTATTTGTCACAACTTAAGACAAAAAAAGTATTTTGTAGCACGCATCGCCATTCCGCCAGACCCCCCCCCCATCTTTTCTATTTGTTCAACGTACCCATCTCTAACCTTCGATGGTGTCAAGAAGAGGTATGAGGGCCGAGGGTGTGTGTGTAGGCAACAGCGTTTGCCCTGCGAGAAGCGTGGACTGTTTTACGGTCGTTCTCGCCTAGATACTGTATATAAAGACAATTTTCATTCGTTTGTAATTACTTTTATAAGCAATGAATAGTAGACTGATTACATATTTTATTTAGTTAGTGATAACTATCTAGTTTCTATAACAACCGTCCTCTAAACTGATTGTTCTCCGCTGTATATAATAATTGACGCACGTTGTTCCTTTTCAACATAGTCGTACAAATTAAAGTGAAAAGTGCTTCCCGTACTTGTGAACAGGTAATAGCGACCCATTTCTTTGTTTGTTCGGGAAAATCAGTTTCCTAACCAGCATCAAATCGATCGAACTCTAAAATTTGAAGTGGACACTTACATTCGCATCGAAAGCTGAAAATTCCAATGCAACCAACTGCAGAAAAACTGTTGTCACTGCTTGTTGTTTTGTTTACATCTGAACACCTGATTTAAATTGCTGCCGATTCGTATGCTTGGCCTAGTATTCAAAAGAATTATACATTTCGTAGGTCAGTAGCTGTCATATTATTCACTTGCATCAAGATACGACGATGTCGTTCATCTGAACTGTTATACTTTTGTAGTAATGAGCTACAATTTTAGAAATAGAAGGCAGGAGAATCCGACCTCTGATAGTGATCAGCAATAAGGACATGTTGAAGTAGATATAAAATCACCAGCTGTAACAATGGTCAACCAAGTGTTAATGACAGAGGTGCAATTACAGCTGCTAATTAGCAGTGTAACGAAAGGCTTTTGCACTACAGCGGTGGACTCCTCAGATACAGCTTCACCACAAGCTGCACCCAATTAAAAAGTTTATTTCTGTGCTTCAAGATTTTCAGGGGGGGAAAGGTGAAAATTTAGAAGCCTTTATAAATGCACTTATTGTTTATAAAGAATGTGTTAACATATATGATCACAATGTAATCAAAAGATTACCGATGTTACTAGACAATAACACTGCCACCTGGTGGTAAGGATACAGCAGGGTTACTCACCCCATACAGTATCCCCTACTCAGAATCGATGCCTATTACATTCTACTGGTAGTGCTATAAAAATAGCGCTACCAGTAATGCTTATAAAAATAAGCATTTAGATATCAAGAGTGGATACTACCAAATACCTGTGAAGAAGGAAGACAGTGACAAAGTAGCCTTAACTACCCCCTTCGACACTTTCCGATTCAACGCCATGCCATTTGGATTAATAACGGCCCCAGCTACATTCCAGCGACTGGCTGACCGGTTTCGTATTGGACTACGACATGTCGCCATACTGGCTTACTTGTATGACTTGATTATAATGCCCCCAGCCGTCGAAAAGAACCTCCAAGATTTGAATAATGTCTTCGAACCGCTGAAATTCTTCAAGCTACACGTGAATCGTGCGAAGTGTATACTTGTTGTACGGGCCGAGTAAAATATCTTGGTTATGCTGTTAGTAAAGATGGATTCACACCGTGTCCAGATACGATAGCTGTTATAACGAGCATTCGTGCTCCTCAAAATATGAAACAACTTCAAACATTTTTGCTAACTTGTTCCTGGTTCACGAGGTTTGTACCAAACTTTGCAGAGGTGTTAAGACCACTGAGCCAGCTGACACGAAAGAACACCATATGGAAATGGGAACCACCCACTCAAGAGGAAGCATTCCGAACACTGTAAGGGATGTTGACAACCACCTCAATACTCCGGCAGGCTGACCCCTCTAAACCGTTTATCATAAGGAGACATGCGAGCTTATATTTCCTTGGAGCAGTCTTAGTCAAGGGGGGAGGATCATGACGAGCTACCCGTAGAATATGCTGGTTGTCTGTTGACCCAAGCCTCCAAGAATTACCACACAACAGAAATAGAGGCTTTAGGTGTGGTGTGGACTTTCTACAGGTTCCGGGAATACATCGAAGGATCTACGGTGATTGTCAAAAGTGATCACCAGCCACCTAGATGGCTTATGTTCCTAAAATCAGCAACAGGAAGACTCGCAAGGTGGACTTTATCACTGCAACCGTATGACTTGACGATATAGTATGTCCCAGGAAAGCAGAATGCCCTGGCTGATACTTTATTACGTCCTAATGGCCAGAAAGGGACAATGTGAAGTTTGTTTTGTAACAGGGCACCTTCCTGTAGATAATAGGAAAGCGATCCGAAATCGGTAACTTACAGATCCCGATCTTGCTCAAATCATGCATTGTTTTGCAGTCGAAATTCTGAGATGGGATGACCAAGGCTACCTTATGTTCAACGGAATCCTCTACCGTTATTCCCCTGAATGGAATGGAAGGGATGGGCAACAGATGGTGCCAAAGTGTATGATCGGAAAAGTGCTCAAGGAAACTCATAACTTACCACTGGCTGGCCATTATGGTGTATACCACACCCTACAGATAATCATCCCACAATTATATTGAGTTGAAGGGCGTCGAGATACTGCTGCCTATTCCTCAATGCATAGATTGTCAGAGATGCAAGGCCTCTAACCTAAAACTGGCAGGGTTACTGCAGACACCTGTACAAACGCAAAGATTCGAAATTACGTCCCTAAATCTCTCAGGGCCCTTGCCAGAGGCATCTACAGAAGAAAGGTGGACTTTTATAGTTGGAGATACTGCGATCAGGCGGACAGAGATTTTTCCACTGAAGGTGGACACCGCAGAAATATTTGCCCGCTCCCTTATTGATGAAATCGTCCTCCGCTACGGAACCCCTAGGGAGGTAGTCAGTGATAACGCGGTGCAGCTCGTTAGCGATGTTATGAAGCACACAGGTTGAACACTTGGATTCACCCAACGTTTAATACCTGCATACCATCTGGTTGCCAACCTTCAACTTGCCATTATCACTGCAGACGACCATACAAGCTGAAAGAAAAAGGTTCCCCCTGTACGCTTTGCAATGAACACGTGGAAGAGAGCTACTGACGCCTGATATGTCGGAAGGGACTTCAGGTCAATCATAGAACAAGATAACTTCGTACCTCTAACCATGCATTACCTTTGTAAGCTAGCTTCCACGTTGAGTCAAAGTAGAGAACGCCATGAGCGCCAAAAAGACCTTAGAAAAAGCTATGTCGACAGCAAGAGAAGATACATTTATTTTAATTTGTCTGATTTGTTACTAGTCAATACCCACGTTTGAGCAAAACCAAGGCATGCATATCCTCCAAGCTTGTTCCTAAACGGGATGGACTTTATCGAATCTTCAAGGTGGTGAGTCCCACTTCTTAAAAATCGTGGACCCCAATAATCCGACTAAAGTAGAAGACTTTAGGTACTTATCATGTATTTGCTCTTAGCAAATATGTTCAGTCAGAAAATAGAGTAACTCATCCAGGTCCAGTACATCCTATTAGCCGCCGAGAATATCCTAGAAACCCCACTCCTCCAGGTCAGATGACTTCATCCATTTCAGGTGTTGGAACTCCACCAAGGAAGGACGGTGCGAAAAGCTATAGTTCGTGATGTGTGCGGAGTACTTCCTCAGGTAGTGCGCGATTCCTCACGAGTACGCAAACCTAAGCTCGTTTTTGACCTTTAACCCTATTTGTATTGTATCAAACTCGAGGGCGGTAGTGTGGTCTAAGGGGAAAGCGTGTAGCACGCATCTCTATTCCGCCAGAACCCCCTATCTCTTCCATCTCCTGAACGCGCTCATCTCTAACGTTCGAAGAAGAGGTGTGGGGGTGCATGTGCAGGCAACAGTGTTTGCCCTTGCCCTACGAGAAAGATGCACTATGCACTGTTTTACGGTCGTTCTCGCCTAGATATCGTATAAAGACTATTTTCATTCATTGGTAATTACTTATATAATCAGTTAATAGTATGGTGTTAATGTACATTTTGTTAGTTAAATGAAGGTGTGTATAAAAACAATTCTCTAAACTGATTGTTCCCCGCTACAATATCAATTAAGGACATCAAACGGGTATTCTAGGAGGCATCCAAGGGATGACTGTTCCTTGTATCTTTGGACGTCCTAATGATTAATAGCTGACACACAGTAATAAATAAACTATTTAATATATTTAACATATAGGTAGCTTAACCATAATGCGATATAAAACAGTAATGCCGGTAATTTTTAAAACTTCTACAATTTGCAGCATAGACAATCTATTAATTTTATTAGTCCTCAATAAATATAAAGGATTTTTACGAAGAGATGTATATTATTATCATGACCCGAGTAAGCTTTAAATCGAATGACATCTTCTTGCAACATGGACAACACATTTTCCGTAAAAACTGATTAACCATTAATAACAAGCATATCTGGTAACTTTAGATTATTAATTTCTTGTAAAAGTAAAATCTGCAATAATTTTGACCTCCTCGCTGCTGTGCTCTGCCTCTTGACTTCCGCGAATTGTTACTGAGCCTTGTGTACATGTTCGTACATTGAGCCATGAAATGTCCGTACTTTACACATTTCAAAAACGTATTAGCTATTTTATTTACAGTCTTGAACGCGCTGGATCTGTTTTTGCTTACTTTTCCTTCTCAATCATTTTTATTTTACTTTTTACGATCTCAACTGTTTGATCTGATTCTATTAACACGTCAGTAAAATTACCAATGTAACTTAATAAACTGGGAAGCATTTAAATCATATTATAACTTAGTTTCCCCTTTACACTTACTGTGGCACCTGCACCTTTTAACTTGTTCACTCGATTCTTTAATGTATTTTGTCCTTTATGTTTACAACTTGTTTCTCACACAGATTTGTAGTGCTGTAGATCCTTTTAGGTAGTTTTTCATTATGTTATAGACCGATACACAATAATAATAACAATGATTACTACAAAACGTGTACGTAAGCTTATATTTTCATAATAGTAAAATAAGTCACTAGCGATTGCGCACTTATATCTGTTATATTGTGACTCGATACCACGCAACATTGGCTGTTCTGTGCTTGACCTCAACACCAATGTTACAACTTAATTTCTAAGACCATATAAATTTACTAATATTTTAACAAAATCAATCACGAAATTTGTGAATTTTATAAAAATCATGTTATCTTTAAGTATATATCACACAGATATACAAAAATTATTAATTGGTTTCATTTGATGAATAACATTAACAATATCTTCAAAGCGACTCTAATAAAACAGACTCCCTTTTTTGTGTAAACTGAAGTGTGACGGATAGGATGTTTTAAAATGTTCATTTGATGTACATAATCTGTATTAGAAATAATAATAATAAACTTTATTCAAAATTGGCTCAGCACTCTTACAAAAGTTACTGAATCTAAAAATAATCCGTGCCAAAGAAAAAGTAATACAATTAAATTTAATTTAATAAATAAAATAAATACATACATACAGGGATAACAAAATACAGATGATTTCACACAGTCTGCATACTATTTTTACATACCCATTAATATAATATGGCTCTAAATTAATTAAATATTCTAGAGGCATTTTTTTTAATTCCAAATAGTTGTCAGTGTTTTTCAAGTGTGTTGGCAGCACATTATATCATTTAATTCCACTATAGTAAACATCATGCTCAATAAGCATCAGTCTGTGAGTAGGATACATCAAATCCACTTTTCAAGTATTATATTGTTGTATTATTTTACTCCTTCAAAAAATGTTTTGTGCCTGAACATGAACATTAATGTCTGATATATATATATATATATATATATATATATATATATATATATATATATATATATATATATATATATATATATATATATATATATATATATATATATATATATATATATATATATATATATATATAAACACCATAAACGAGGGTGAGTGATTAAAGTTCAAATTCTAGCTTGTTGGGCTTGCTTATACGAAAATATATAAAAGGCCAGGTCAGGTCAGGTCAGGTCAGGTCATGGTGGAGAATGAGTAAATTTTGAAGGGAAATGCAATATTTCATATCTTTGCATCTTCCTAATTTCTGTATTATTCAAAAAATGTATACAAGGCGTTTCGCATAAGAACCGACACAGGGCAGGGGCATGTAGGTAAACGTAAAATATGGTGGTTTAACACAACTTACCCCTATATTAAGGTGCACCCCTGAGAACTTATAGGCCTTCAGTGGGGTTTCAAATTTTGAAAAAAATCAATATCTCTGTAATACTTTAACTTAAAAAAACCAAGTTTAGTACCCGTTTTGAGTATACCAAGAGCATTAATCAATGGTAAGTAGAGTTCAATTAAGGCATTTGAAAGGGTTGATTAGGGGCGATGCACCCTTAACCCAACAAACACGTTTGTAACCGTTATATGGCATTGGAAGCTCAATAAAGTATCACCGTAACATTACACTGTTACCTAAAAATGACACAAATGTACTTTGCAAATGGAGCACATTTAGGTAACAAATGAAATATTGCATACAATCAAGTATTATAACACAAAATCTATGTAATATTTTTATGTAACATACACATTATACAAATGTCATGGTGTTCTATAGTTTTAAAGCACACATTGATAACAACGTAAATTTTTATTTTACAATAAATCAGATAATTATCAAACCCCGCTAATGAAATGTTAATTAAGAAAACCTGTTAACCGAAATATGATTTAAACTTTAAACCTCGTCAATAATTTATTTTGTTATTATATTTATATAAATAAAATAAAGGGAAAATAAGTGGAAATACAAATTAACACATATATGTTCCAGGCATTGTCGTCGTTTTGTTCGGACAACTGCGCAGAGCGAGAGCTAGTGTTGAGTCTTGATCTTGATGTTACTGTTTGCTAATTGATTATGAGGTTATGTTATGTTTACTTTGATTGTGCTCGTGTTTGTGATTTATACTGTTTTCTTGTTCCTCATACAAAAGGTAACGTGAACATTTTGTGGTAAGTATTGGATTTTATTTTTCTGTATTTCTTGAAAGATTACAGTATTTAATATAAGGTTTAAGAATTTATGTTTTGTACATGACTTTATCGACAAAAGTAACCACTGATTGTGAAGAACTGCATTAATATGGGTGTTGAATTCTTATTGGTGTTTCATGTTAAAAAGAATTATATTGTACATTTTGAATCTGTGATTGTGTTTTCCTAGCGTTTTATGACAGAATGCGAATTAACCTATATGTTTCAATTGCAGCATCGTTTCTGATCATCATTATCGAAAGGCTGGAAATGACTACACAGAGAATTTACACAAAGCTATTCACTATAACAAGGTCAGTATTGATGCCCGCTAGATCAACCCAACAAATATAATAAGGTCAGAAAGCTCAACGTTTTAAACATTGCCAAAGATAATTAGTAGTACTTAGTTAGTTTTACATGATCATCTGAGTCCTCTGAACTTATTGTTTAAATTTGCAACTGTCGTTACCTACTAGCCAGTTTAAATTTACAGGAGCTGAGTTTTTGACACAAGCAATGACGACAGATTTGTTAAATAATTACAAAAGCAATTTTAATATGGATGATACTACTCTAGTTACAATTTAAAGTTGCAGTTATATTTAATTATACAAAAAAAAATCAACTGATGTTTAGATTTAGTTTTGAATTTCAAATTATGCATAACTTTGATTTAAATGTGAACATTATAAACAATTGTAAAATTAAAATTGAATTTATAAACATTTTAATACAAAAAGAATGTATTATATTATATTGTTTTCTTACAAGTGTTTAATAAATTATGTTTTCAATAATTTTCTGTTTTGTTTTTCTAAACTATTATTGTGTGTGGTTATATAGACACAGCTCTACTCCTAACAACAAAATGTAACATGTAATGTGGATGAAATTGTCAATAAATATATCTGATATATATGTCCAACTATGTTACATAGATATATCACGAGAGGAACTATATGCATGACATTTCGTGTTACATGTAACTTACAAGTTCATAACAAGTTACATAAATGATACTTTTGTAAATAACAAAATATTATTTCAGTTATGTGAATGTTACATAACTGTGTTTGTTGGGAAAATGTCACAATTTTTTAACGGATTGGTGAATTTAAGAAAATATTTATTTTATGAGGAATTTAACTCTAAAACTTTGTTACTCCTGTAATTTTCAAAAAACTTTGTTGTTTTCAAGAAAAACACTAACAAGTAAAGAAATATATTATATCAATCTTACTAAAAATCATCGAAAATTAAATATTTGCCAATAAACTTATGTATAGGTCAAATTTGACAATCAGGAAAAAATTGTGAATAAGTATAATTTATTAGAAAACAGACAACTCAAACAACAGAAATAAAAAAAATTGCTATCTATAAGTTATAGAAATCTTTCAACATGATAATTTCACAGGCATCTATTGAATTTTTGTAATTTTAAGTAACATTAATAATATATGTGTCTTTAGTTATTCGGGCTTTTCTTGAAAACGACAAAAGTTTTTTGAAAAATAACATGAGTAAAAAAGTTTTATAATTTACTTCCTCATAAAATTAAATAATATTTTTTTAGATCCGCCAATAGGTTAAGAAATTCTGTCACATTTTATGGGTGCATCACCACTATTCAACCCTTTGAAATTCTTTTATTGAACTCTACTCACCAACGATTAATGCCCTTGGTACACCCAAAATGTGTACCACATTTGCTTTTTCTAAGTTGAAGTATTACTGAGATAGTGATTTTTTTCGAAATTTAAAACCCCACTTTGAAGGCCTATAACTTCTCAGGGATGCACCTTAGTATAGGAGTAAGTTGTGTTAAATCACTATATTTTAGGTTCCCCTATGTGTCGTTTCTTATGCGAAACACCCTGTATATCTTTTTTTAAACGCAATGTTCCCATGAGTATATGTATGAACATTTTGAGAAGATTCATTGAATGTTCGTGGAACATTTTCAGAAGATACTGGGAGCTCCTAAGAATATTACAAATAGCATTCTAAGAACCTTATTAGTATGACAGAATCTGTCCAATTCTCATGTTCATAGAACGTTCTATGAATATATATTGTACCTTGTAAGAATGTTCTGGGGATGTTTGAATATTCTTTCGAAACATTCCTGGTATATTCTCAGAATGTGTCTGTGCTGTCTGGGCAGTCAGTAGCTGATTTGATCGAAATGCACCCCTACATTAATCTCCACAATTCATCTGATACATTAGGTACCCTTATTGTTTTTTGGATTGTAAGTATCCCACCCACATTACTACTGTTCACCCAAAATATTACAGCAAATCTTAGGAGTGACTCAAAGTTGGCTAAATATACAACACGCATTACTGAAATGTTCAAGTATTTTGAGAACATTCTAATCCCATATGTTACAGAACTTAATTTAGAGCATAAATTGTCAATGTGTAGTGATCAATTTAAAAAGTCTCATCTAGGTGAACACGCTGTATCTCACTTCAGAGTACCTAGTTGAATCCGTAGTGTGAATTTCGCAGCACAGCAACAAGTTGCAAAAAAGTTACGCCTGGTTTTTCGTAAATTGACGCCGGCCTATACAAGGTTTCACAGACTTTAAAGGTATGTATTAGCTCAAGAAAATTTAGTAGAATAATGATATATAAGTAGTGCGATGGATAATAGAAATCATCTAGTTTAATAACAATTTACATTTTATGGCCTATTAAAAAGCGGATACAATTCTAAATGTGACAAATATATGGGGAATAACCCTGGAGATAAAATAACTCCAACCGAAGTGGCTGAGCTAGTTAATAGATCTTTTGCTCTAATTGCGACTATTGAAAAGGCTATTAAAGGATTTGAGGCGACAGGGACATATTCCGTCAATCCTGACATATTTTCAGAAGAATGTTGCGCTCCAGTAGTAAACCTACAACAAATTGATGCGCCTTCTGTTGAAATTGCAGATAGAGATGCTCCACCCTTACCTAAAATAATAGAACCTAGGACACACCTGATCCTCCACAACCGAAAAAACAAGACACAAAACATATAGTTACAGGACATAATCCCTGTTCTTGGCAATCACAAACAAAAAAGAAGTTCCCAAAAACAACACTTCGTTATTTTTTTACGTCAACGCCTTTAAAAGATAAGCTATAAAGGAAAGAAAATGAAAAACAAAACGGGGAAAACGATCAAAAAAATACGACGGAGATGATGAAGAAGAATGTTCACACAGAGAGAAAATCGATGAGAACATTTACATAATCTGTGGTGAGTTCGGCAAAACAGGTGAAATATGGCTAAGGTGTATTATGTGTGGCGAATGGGCCCACAAGACATGTAGTGCCACAGGAAAAAGATTATATATGCGACTTTTGTAAATGAATATGTTCATGGGGTAATCAAGACATCCGGTCAGCATTACCTCAAAGGTTAAAGCAATGCTGGCCACTGCACGGTTTTTCCTTACGTATATATATATATATATATATATATATATATATATATATATATATATATATATATATATATATATATATATATATATATATTTATATATATATATTTCATGTTGATATTATTTATAATAAATATTAGCCTTTCTTCTAGGCACCTTAACCTTCAATTAGAGACCTCAAACGTTCCTCTAATATCAAAAATAAGATCACTACAGCAATAAAGCTTATAGAACAGCTATTCCCCCTGTCCCCTCTTCAGTTCATATTATTTCCAGTAAGCGGTTTAAGATCTGCTTATTGGAGTCAGTATCGGTCGGTCGGCGCCTGATCTTTGGAATCATGCGCAATGGAAGTCCCTCTCCCTCGTCTATGTACCAGTGGTGCCGTACAAGTTTGTGAATACGTGTGTTATATGTAATTTAAAAACGATAAAGTGTTTGGTTTATCCTTTCGAGGAAAATCCGAAAACCATAAATGATGGTCGACCAACGCCTACTTTGAAATGAGAAATTTTACACCACGTTAATAGCAGTGTTTACCAAACATATAAGTAGTTAACGGGTTGTGAAACAATTTCAAAAATCTTCTGCTAGTCCTGTCTTCTCTGTTTTCACCGACGTCTGACAAAAAGATAAAAATTCGTGAAATACGTGGGGGTTTTCGGATCGAATAATTTGCACAAAATTGTTAAAAGACATAGCAACAGCAAGTGACACTTGGAATCATGTTTTAGGCTCAAATGTTTCGGTTTTGTGCGTAAATCAAATGTCCAACTTTCAATCTGAAAAATCTGGCCACTATAATCCATTGCTTCCCCTTTTTTAAAACCGACTGCACGCCCTTGCTTCTTTTACTCGAAATCAGCTTTTGTTATTGTGTAAAAATCTGTGGAGTCGGTTCCAGTTTTAATATAGATTATTGCGTGCAGTTTTGTACACCTACAAAACCACCTGAATTACTGACCCGACTAATTACTCTCATAACGAGCTAGGTAGTCGAAACGTTTTAAATAATACCAGACTCGCGACGAACGGTGAGATCTCTCTTAGCTCTAGGTTTGGATACACTGAGACGTTAGAGACGATCTCCAGGGAGATTTGGGGAGTAGGCATATTGAAGTCCCATAATCGAGCTACAACAACCCAACCCACTCTCATACACCGCTCTAAGGAGTAGGCAGGTTGAGGTCTTGACTCTAATTTGAACTGCACTCTCATTTCTATTTATATTTCCTTAACCTCCTAAAAATAGTTCCAAAAGCGGAGCCGAAACGTCGTGTTTTAATAAACTCTAGGCGCGGTTCGATCCGAAAACCAAGTGTTTTTCACACACACACACACACACGCACACACACACACACAGATATATATATATATATATATATATATATATATATATATATATATATATATATATATATATATATATATATATATATATATATATATATATATATATTGTGTGTGTGTGTGTAGTGGCTCTTGATTAAAAAAAATTGGTGGGCACAACTCTAAAAGATAAGTAGTGGAATATCCGTACGCAGTCAAGTTCACAGTCATTTCCTTTTTCTGATTTGTATCTTTTAATTTTATTTCAAAAATAGCTGTGTAATAATAAGTATACATTGGCAAAAAAAACCTAACCATAAAACGTTGAAGAGAAGCTGTAAACTATCGCTTAAAATACAAACGAAAGGAACAGTTTGTTCCGTTCGGGACACCCACATAACCACGTAAACTTGTTATACACGTTTATATTAAGATATATATTAAATTCCCTCACTTTTCCTGCAGTCGATTTTTGTATATCCAACGTTGGGGTAGGCCTGCCAAATCTTTTTATAGCTATTTTATCCTCATAATTTAAACATCTATTCTCTAAAATAAGGGCACTGATGAATTCACTTTTTAAGTAGATTATATGCTACACGTTATTAAAGTAAAATTGACAGACGCACAACGCACAAAAGATTAGCGATAATCGAACTGTTATAGAAGTACGCATCCAAAATGTGCGCCGCGGCCAGATAAAGTAGTGGAATGTGCATCAACGGTGACTCGGTGAGTGGTGGACGTGCCGCCACCTAGTTGCGGAACCAAGTAGTATGTTGTCACACCAGCTTCAAATAACAAAAAGTGTTAAAAAAATAGAGACTGTATACAACTAACTAACAATTTAGAAAATTGTCAGCCCTGGCCCATTTCTACCCCAATATAGGGACAAAGTATGTAAGACTAGATGCATTCTCGCAACAATTTTTATCGCGCATACTACCGTATAGTTGTCGCTACAGTGACGAACTCATTTTACACGTGTCCCAGCGGTGGAAGTAAGTATTGACTACTTCTCGCTTTGTCGGGCTAGGAGCTTCGGAAATAAACTTTGTCAAATTATTATTTTAACAAACTTATTGTATTGTTAATTGTATTGCTAAGGGGATTTTGAGTGGAAGGCACCTGCTCTTGTGCCCCCTGGTGCCAGCCGCCACTTAGTATATCTAGTTTTATAAACCTAAATACGAAAAATCACAATTTTCAATTATTTTGTTTAAAAGTAACAGTAACTTAAATTTAAAAAGTATACTTACAACTTGCCATTCTCAACGAACATATTTGATGATCTAGTGGATATAGTTTCAAATTCATAGGACAAGATAATGTTAAGGAAATCCTGTAAGCAATTACAAAGGTAAATAAAAGCATTTTGATGCATTAATGAAATAGTTACCTTATGCTGTAAAGAACAGAACCATAAGGAAATATTCGTATGTAGACATTGGGCATTATAATATTGTGAAAATGTCCTTCTTTTTCGTTGGAAAAGAAAAGGTCAGGCATCCAGACCCGATTAGCTTCTGTTAACGTGAGATATTTGAGACGACCGCCAAAATCATTAAATTTCAGCCTTTCATCTAACCACTGTTCTCGGAATGTGAGTTGAACACTGTACTCCTGCAAATAGCCACTATTAAATTATATAAGAATACAAAAATGTTTTTGAAATTCAATTTTACATGCCACATGCAAAAATAGGTAAGAAATATCTGCGAACATTATTTTAATCAATCACACAAAAACAAAGTTACTTAATCACAGTCAATATTTGGATATTTTTCAATAGTCGCGAACTGCTCTCTATACACAACATAAATATATTATTTATCTTTTCCTCTCTTAGTATTTTTATCCCACACATACATAGTTATAGTTTATTTTTATATACGTTATACAAAGCACCTTATCAATGAGTGTACACTTATGACTGTAAATGATGCAATTTTTATTAAATATGAACCCCAATGGTTATAAGCTTACAGTCATGTCATTTGGTATTTCAAATCTCCAAAATTCCTTATTGTATACAATTGTAATATCCAAAAACATGGATGGTCTTGCAAATCTATTTCTTAATTTTTGCCAAAAACTTTTAAATTTTCTAACCTAACTTGCTTACATACACACACAAACCTCCTATTTTTCTAATAATATAATTAGGTATTCCCTATGCTTTTTAAATTTTACAAGCAGAAAATGGTTAACTCACTGTCACACTTTGTAAAAAGGTAGTCGACTAGTAAATTAAATTGTAAAAAAATTAAACCGCCATATTGTAGAATGGTCGCGGAAATCGATCGAAATTAAAGAAAAAAAAAGTTTATTATAAAATCAATGAATTAAAAGTGTATTATCCTCTCTTTAACGCCAGTCTATTTCTGCGACTAGTGTCACCTCACTATCCTAGAAATTTTTCCGGCCCCCTGCTTATCTGTAAGGAGCGTAGGGATCTTTTCTGTGCCCAACATTGCATCGTACACGGGACCGGCGGCTTTACGCCCTCTCCGAAGAGCGGAACGTGCAGACATTCAACCTGCTCAAACACAATGCCACAACCTCGGTTGATGTTAATTGTACAGTATGTACTGAAAAAGTGACAGGAGGACCCTGGGTATCGACCCCAGTACCCTTGGGTCCAGAAGCACACGTTCTCATCTCTGGACCGCTGAGGCTCTGAATTAAAAATTAACAATACAAATGAATTATTTATCAAGGTAAAAGAAAATGATAATCAATAGCAAGTTTTAAGATTGGAATATAATTACTTTAAAAGTGAAAAATGAAGAAAATGACTCAAACCAAGCAAAATTCAATTAACATGGCGGTTACTACTGGTGTTGTATTGCAACTGGCTTTTATTTACGGTAGATAACATGTAACCATTCGGAGCTGGTGAGACTGCTACTATAAAGTTGGGGATTCAATAAAGAACTGGCTCCCAGTAGGAACGTTATTTATTCCCCGGTAGAAACATTGTTGACATTTGTCCCCCAGTAGAACAAGACAACTGGATATAACTTATGTTTCTCCTGCTGCTCTTTCCACAATACAATTTTAATTGGAAAGAGAAGCTTATCGGGCCTGTGTAAGTATTTAACCAAATAGAGGTATAATTAATGCACATGGGAGGATGGGGAATGTAATAGAAATTATGTACCACATTAGTTTCAGTGGTTAAGAAAGAAACCAAGCCATTTATCGAATTGCTTTTGTAGAAATTTTATCGTAACTTTAACTAGGTGAAAAATTACATTACCTTGCTGAAATAAACAAATTATATTATGTTGCCAACACAAGTAAAACTCACATCTTGTGCAAGAACTACTGGTTTTCTAAAAAATGTAATTTTGGCAGTTAGTACAGACTCCATAACAAAATATTGCTTGATCGCACTCACGGTCCCAGTTTAGTTATTACCGGATGTACTAAGCGCCTGGAAGAATTTTTGGAAATGAGAGCTGCGCTAAAGTTGTCGATATAACTGAAGTTCAAACACATCTAATGCGCCAACGTGTATATAAAGCATTATTTTATGTTACCATCCTCTTTTATTATATTTTGTTTATAAATCTTAGCCTGTCTCCGCGACTATGGTCATTCACCGACGCCGTGAAGCAGTTAACTAACGATTTGTAAACACTCGAAGATTGGAGATGTACCTCAGGAAAAAATTATAAAATCACTTTATTAGCTGCTCAATATGATGACTGTTATAACCACTAGAAATTTACTGCTTTGTCAAGATACCATTCTTGATGCCAATTAAATTAAATAGAAATAAATCGTCTTGATGACTCAGTGTGTAGAGCATTGGTCTACAAAGTCGTAAATTGTGGGTCAAAATGCATTTAATTCTACCACTTTGTTAAAAAAATTCTTCTAGCAGTACCATTACAACACAATACCTACCAAGATGTGTACTATTGTGTCATATTAAGTATGCATAGCCTCCTTAAAAAGGTACCAGTTTCGAACATTTCATGTGATGAGATGAAACTATTTCCTGACGTCGCTGGTCAAAAGTCGTAATCTCGTCATAAGCGAATTTTGTTAATGCAAATTCGCTAAGAATTTTTTTACGCAGAATTTGAAAAAAGTCTATAAAAATGTGCTAAAAAATTGTTTACAAAAATCCGATAAAAATGCTTAAACAGGAGTGTGCTAAAAAACTCTTCTACAAAAATTAGTGAAAAATTTGACATAAAAAATTCGGTAAAATATTTTTCACGAAAATTCCCTTAAACAATGTTCATTAAAACATATTTTTTTACGGATCACGTTTACATTAACACTTCGATAAACAACTTCCACACAAACAAAACAAACAACATTTTCAAGCAAATTATCTAAATTTTTTGTAAGAAAATTCGCTTTACATAAATACTTTTACATTGAAATTCGCTAATAAAATAAATTAAAAACTATACAATCTGATCTATATACAGAAGTAGATACTTTTTCTGTGGCGTCGCATGTTTGCATGACGATGTCGTAAAAAAGCAGAGTTGGTTGCAGCGGAAAAAAAACACCTATGAAACCATAGAAAAAGTATCTACGGCTGTATTAGGTATACAAAGATTTCACCAAGTAAGGGCAGCAACAACTTGATCCGCTAAAATTCAATTAAAAGTCCTAAAAGTTCTCATCTTAATAATGAATTTTTAATAAATTCATTGGAATTGCATAATCTAATCCTGTAACGTTAAAATTAAATAAAAGAATAAAACATTTTCATATTCTTTTTCTCAGACCCCACTAGGATTTCAACCCTCGAGATAAAGTCGTAACGTGAAAGTTAACTCGCGTTAGAAGATTATATCTCGAAGTATCAGTAGTCTTTACTAGTGAGCTACGATGAAGATGCCAGTTCCGTTATAATGAAAGGTATATAAGCTTGTATGTACATTTTGTACGGTCTCGAGTTGTTTATAGCAAATTATTTCTATTTTAAATGGATTTTTTGCAAAGTTTTAATTAAATGAAGAGTAAGACGAAACATAAATCTAGGACCTTGTTAAAGACATTTTTTCCAATATTTTTCATTCATAAAACGCATAATGTCCAGAATCTTTTGCCTTAAAAATCGGCAATTTTGACTTTTTAATTTTCACTTTGACATTTTCAGAAGAAAAACGAAAAAATTTTAAACCACTTCACAGCCCTTTTACATCAAGGAAAAATAGTCTTTGTAACATTTAATATATTTTGTTTAACACACACAATATTTTGCTATTGTGTCTTACTCTGACTTCTAGGGGCACTAAGTTTGTTTTTAATTAAATGCTAGAATTTTTTTTTAGCTTAGTGGTTTTAATTTTGGTATATAGTATCTAGTATATTTATACAGATTTTTATTTTATAGTCTTTGTCGTGTTTATTTATAGAGCATTTTAATTATATAGTTTCTACGGCTTATAGCTTGATTAAGTTCAATGTTTGTATTTTGATTTTCTGCTGTTGTTCAGTTGTATAGTGCAGGCTTTAATTGGTTACCTAGGAAGAAAATATAGAAACTTTAGATTTTTTGGTGACGCGTTCTTTGCCATTTTTGGATTTCTTGAATTAAGGGTGTATTATTACTATTATTATACTTTTTAAAATATAAAATCACGTACTATTTTATTGTCCTAGCTCTGTTATTTTTGAAGATAGAAAATTTTTCCGAAAGAATACATGAACTTGTCCCGGAGAAACTGATCCGATTTTCCTAGCTAACAAACATATCCAAGCCTGTTCCAAAAGGAAGGTACTTCCCATAACCGATAACTCAAAAAGTTATCATTATGGACTTGGCCTTAAGGCAAGCATTGCCATAATATGCCATTGAGAATAGCGCAAAGCATCATCTCTGGTGCTGTGACGGTTCTTGGCTTCCACAGCAGCTTCCAAGCACACACGGTACGGCAAGAATAAAGTTGTGTGAAGAAAACCAGCGAGCGAAAACAAGTACTCCCCTGGCTAATTCCATCACGGGCATTGAATTACATCACCCACTAACTACCATCCCTTTAGTCCTTTCCGGTAAGATGTGAAGCAAAAGATACAGACCGGTCTCGTCCGCTTTATGGATTCTTCACTATGCCACACCTGCGCCTCAACATTCAATGGGAATAGCGCAAAGCGTCATCTCTGGTGTTATAACGATTCTAAGCTTTCACAGCAGCTTCCACGCACACACAGTGTGGAAATAAGGATGAAAAAAAAACCGGCGAACGACAACTATTCGTCTCGCTAACATCACGACGGGCATTGAATTACATTACTCACCAGCCATTATCACTTCAATCCTGACAGGACTTGCGTAAAAGCAGGAATAAGGCCGGTTTCGTCCTTCTTATGGACTCCTCAGCATACCACCATGTCTCCTGCTTGTCGCTTAAAATTTTACATCGCGCCATACAAAGAAGCTACTGCTTGAATTTGTATAAAGCATAATTTGGTAAAGGGTTTTCCCAATGATTCAAGTGTGAGATACTGATGCGAATTTTTTCTACGAAACTTCGCTAAAAGTACATATTTTTGCTCTAAATTAATTAAATATTATTATTTTTTATAGGTTTTGGGAATTCAATTAAAATTTTCTATTTAATTATATTATTCTAGATACATACAGCTAGTGCTCGTACTCAGCATGTTACGATTCTCGAAATATGCGATGTGAGTTGAAACGACGTAGGCTGGAGCATTTTTTAAATACATTTATATACAAAATAAAGTAGTTAGGTTCTACAAGAGCTTTTAACGTAAATTAAACTCCATTATAATGTGACATACACAATCACGATTTATTGAGGATGAAAGGGGAGAGCTTGTGAAGTATGAAAAGAATGTGGCAAATTTAATAGACATTTCATTAGCACTGGTAAAAAGTTATCGAAGAAAATACGCAGAAAAATTGGCTACAGAGAAATTAAGAACATCAATTCTAACTCCATATACATGACGCCGACGGACGAGATAGAGGTACTATCTACCAATAAAGCGCTAAAACCTAAAAAACCACCGGGAACTGATGGAATGGGAGGAGAGGTTATCGCAAGGATTGCGTAGTATTTATCGAAACCATTAACACGTATTATAAATAGAATTCTTGAAACTAGGATAAGCCCGTCTGGTTTTAAGGTGAGTGTAGTGAAACCATTCTATAAGGGAGGAGATAGTATAAATATGAACAATTGTAGGCCTTTTTCTTTGAGCACATGGTTTGTTAAGATCTTATTTTTTTTATTAAAATCGATATAGGACAAATTCTTGGACAGGTATGCTATTTTAACAAACATGCAGTTTGGTTTTTGGGAGCATAGATCTACGCAGGATGCTATGGTAAAACTGACCGAGAACATCTATAGGTCTCTAAATGATGGGCAACAGGCACTTTGTGTATTTCTGGATTTAGCTAAAGCTTTCGATACTGTTGCCACAGTTTGCTTCTCGAATCTTTAGAGGATGTAGGAGTGAGAGGAAAAGCAAACTAATGGATGAAAATCTATTTGATAGACAGAGTGCAATGTGTTGAAGTGGGGAACACTAGGAGTGAGTTAGCTCAGTAGCAATGTGGAATACCCCAGGGTACTGTATTGGGACCAATATTGTTTATAATTTACGTCAACAACTTCTTTTAAATAAATGGATTCAATGGAAAAATTATTAGTTTTCCGGATGACACAACTATTTTCTATAGGGGTGAGGACTGGCAGAGTATAAAAGCAAAAGCGGAGAGGGACTTGGAGGTGGTAATGAATTGGCTGGACTATAAGTTGTTGACAATAAACTATGAGAAGACTGTGGAAGTCCCTTTTTTCATTAAAATTCGCAGTCAAAATTTGGTGACTTAAAAGTAAGACACGACAGAGAAGCAAAAGTATCAAATTGGTGCAAGACTCAAAATACTTGGGAATCACCATGGACAGTCACCTGAGGTGGGATAAATATGCTGAGTGGCTCACAAAGAGGGCAAGAAAAACAGATTACATATTTGAGGAACTTTTATAGAAAAATTATAGACCAAAAAGAATTAATGGTGCTGTACCACTCATTGGTCGAAAGTAATCTAAAATATGACATTTTAGGATGGGGTGGTATTGTGGATGTACACTAAAGAGTTTAGAAATAACTCAAAAAAGAATTCTGAAGATAATAGGAAACAAAGCGGCAACTGACCCTTGTGATCAGCTGTTTTATAATTCTGGAGCCTTCGATCTTCGACAGTTGTATTACTACGCGCTTGGAATTCAAATGTATAAACAAATACATCCTCTGTTGGCTACTGCCCATAGATACCTTACGAAGCAGAGAACATTAGTCGACACATTTTATGCTTCCATGTGTATTAGTCAGCACTATCATGAATTGTTTATAAAAGGAGAATAAAAGCATTATAAAAGACTCACCAAGAGCCATAATAAACGGCTTAATTGATATTAAATAAGGTTTGTAATTTGTGGGTACCCACAGAGAATCCCTATTAGGTGTTTATATCATTTTTTGACTGTTCACACGTACTTTTTATTTTTATTTTTAATTTGCATACCAATTTTGGTCTCATTAAATTGAATGAATGGAAGAATATTGTTATGATTGACAATAAATAACTGATTTTTTAATATTTTAATATGTGACCGTAATTTATTTGTTTTATTTTATTATAGTGTACTACACTTTTTGTTGTTGTAAATTTGTGGTTTAAAAGGACTTGTTGATCAGTTAATATGTTTCTTTTGGTGCCCATGTTGTGACAATGTACTGATAATGACTTATTATAAAAGAGTTTGTAATGCTCTTTATGTGGTTATTATGTATGTATGTATCACACCGATAACTCAAAAAATAATGGGGCGATTCTGAACAAATTTGGCAAGTAGCTTGAATAAGTTCGTTAGCCAGGAAAAGTGGGCCAGATTTTCACAGAAAATTTTGTTTTCTCTCGGAAATTTTTTATATCTCCGGAAATAGCAAAGTAAAGGCAACCAAATTTGGTACGTGTGTTTGTATTAGAAAAATGATCACTTTACCAAATTTTAGGTCTGTAAGTTAAAAGACAAAAAATTATAGGCATTTAAAGAAAAGAAAATAATGAAGTTTTCCTCAGAAAGCTAAGTCGCGATTTGAAACGTCAAAATTGACAACATTTAGGCAAAAAACCTGAAACGACTACGGGTAAAGAAAATTCCCCAAGAAGAGTGTTCTGCAAACCCATAAGTGTCAGCTTCAACCGTCATTGTCGTTCATTTTACCAAAATATTACCAGAAAATTCGTTTCAAGTAGACCCTTTCTCTGATGTTTTGGCAGTAGTTTTAGTTAACGTAAAAAAATTCGTTATTGAGGAGACCGCGACCTTTGAATTTTTAAAAGATTTCTTCAAATGAGCGCAAGCTAGGCCCTCTAGAATCCACATCCGGGTTTACTTTCAGTTTTTATCTGTTTGCGTATATACAAGGTGACACATTTCTACGGTAAAGGTCAATGTAATTGTTATTATACAAAATACGAGAAAAAATTGTATACGTTAATTATAGGCTGTATTAAGCTGCATCTTATTTTGACAATCACAGGATGGCCCATAAGTTGTTGGTGATACCTACAATTTTCTTTGAACATCCCTTATATTATTGCCTTTTTGCATTTTTCATCGAAATATAAAGCATGTTTGTAAGCAAAAAATCGAGACGCGGTAAGTGCGTTTTGGTAGCGAATTTTTACTAAATGCTTCAAGTTTCAAGAACTAAATTTGCTGTTAACCTAAGTTTCGTTGTCTAAGAAATCAGTTTTCTCGGAAACATTTTAAGTTTATTTTCGGAAAATTTTTGTACATTTTTAAACAATAAGTTATTTTGATAAAATATGGTACATTGCTCCTACTATATAGGTCATACCGGTAACCAAATTGATGCCTGCTTGTATTAAGGAGACATATTAAAAACATTTTTATGAAAATTCACTTCCATAACGCACTTGCTGCGTCCAGACTTTTTTGTATATATACTCACAGACAAGTAATTAATTACTTTTGTCAGAATATTGTGTTATTTGCAAGGACTAATTTTGTATGTGTTGAACGAAACTAATGTAAATTTTCTAACGGCAAATAAACTGACTATTATTATTATTATACTATACTATTATACTATTATATACGTATACTACTATGTATTTGATAATTATTTCATGACTGAAAAATATCAAGAAACATAATTAAAAATTATCTTTGTTTTTAAAAACGTACGAGTACCAATTCGAGTTTATTTCGCTTCTTTTTCTTGGTTTCATATATGCTTCGATAACACTGATAGGCGCCAATAATTTCGTTACTAAGGTCAAGGGTCTTTCAAACATTTTATCTTTTTTTTACATTTATCGCATTCTGTAAACTAGATAAGGCAGTGATAGTTTCTGCAGCGAAAGCTCATTTTCAGTACCTACTAGCAACAGACGATAATGATTTATACGGCTGTGTTGCTTCCTCCTGTGGTTATTCCTGTTTAATCAGCTTTTCATCAGGCAGTTTTTGTGTGTGTGTGTGTCTGTGTGAGTCTAACTAAATGTTCAATATCATCAGTAGCACCTCCAATATTGGACAAGTTGTTTGCTATATTAACAATGTCAGTTTTTATCTTATCCATATTTGCCTGACCTATGGTTTTAAGGACATAAGTGACTCAAAAAATTGCGGACATACCTTTTTCCACGCTGCTTTCAAATTGCTGGGTTTCACTTCTTTTTAGTATGCAGTAATGTTTTTAAACCTTGCAGGATGTTTTACTTTTCCAGAATTCTCTCAGTTCCATATCTTTTTTATTATCTTTTATTGCCTATGAAAAGGTTCTCTTGAAATAGTAGGACCTAAATTATGCGATGACTTCTTGATCTATTAGTTGCAACAAAGTGGTAGTCTTTGCAGACAAACATTCAACCCTGGATTGGAGATCAATATCAGCCATATACAAATAATTTTTAAAACACTTCAGGAATGTGATGCTGCACAAACCAGATTTCTAAAAGTACTTATGTCACTCATACTTTTAAGATGGCCTTTCAAATGACTGGCAGTGTACCCTTGGCGTATTTTTTAAGAGCTTGTGTATTTTTAAACCTATAAACCAAAAGTGGTTTCAATTTGAAATCGCCTTCAACATTCAATCGCAACAAGAACGCTCTTAGCTGCTTTAAAGCGAGGCCTAAACTTTTCTTTTACAAAATGAAAGTGCGAGTGTGTATTTTCTTTCAAATAAACCAGCTTCATCCAGGTTGAAAATTAGCTTCGGTGAATATGTCCCGCTTTAAAAGATTTGCTTTAAGATGCCAGTAAAACTGTGAGCAACCACATTATCTGCACTAGCAACCTCTCGTGACAGTGAGCATATTGTCTTAAAACGCATTAACCATCCGCTGCTTGCACAAAGAGTTTTTTACTTTTCATCACTATTTTCGCATCTATTATTTTGCAGTGTAATGAAAATGCTAAGTGTCTTATTTGGAATGATAGCGAGACTCAGAGGAACCCCGCGCTGAGTTTGGTCTTGAATTCAAGGGTTTAACATTTGTTCCATCTCAGAGAATGAAGTGTCTCTTTTACATATGATTCAGAGAAGCGGATGTTGTAAAGCTGTGTGAAGTTTTTCTTGTTCTTTTATTATTGTTTACACCGTTGTACGTGGCGGATTAAGCTGTCGTCCAAGCAGTAAAGTGAATAAGCTGGGATGATTCAGTTCTAAAATCTTAGATTTAACCTTTAAAGTGATAACTTTCTTTTATACTCCATTATCACTAGCTTGGCATGGACACTGACCAGGGTTGTATTCATTCCTAAACCTGAGCGTCCAAAGAGCAGGCAAAGTCCTTGAGGCCAATAAGTCTCATGTCCTTCTTGCTAAAAACAGGGGGAAAACTGCTCGACCGGCATATTAGGGGCGGTGTACTGGAAGCATATCCCCTACACTGTGGACAATATGCATACAGAGCATGATTCTCAACAGAAACAGCACTGCACCATATGGTGCTAAAACTGGAGAATACGCTGGAGAACAGGGAGGTGGCGCTGGAGGCCTTCCTAGACATAGAGGGGACCTTCAGCAACACCTCATTCGGATGGGTTCTGGCAGCTGTCAGGGAGCGTGGAATAGAGGAGACCTGCTGCAGGTAGATCGGTTCCATGCTCAGGGACAGGGGGGTGTTCACCTCACTTGCGGGAGGGACTCTGTTGGCGGGGTTCTCGGCGGGGTGTCTCCCTTGCTCTGGTGCCTAGTCGTGGACGACCTGCTGGGGAGGCTCTCGAGAGGTGGGTATGAGATACAGGGCTATGCGGACGACATTGTCATCATAGTCCCAGGAAAGGTTACACAGTCAGTGTGGGAGCGCATGCAGACAGCACTGAAATGGGTGGAAGGGTGGACAGTTGGTCAAGGGCTCGGGGTGAGCCCCGAGAAAGCAACCGTCATACCGTTTACGAGAGTAGTAAGTGGGATAGCCACAGAATTCTCACTCTATACGGTAGGAACATTCCAATGGCCAGCGAGGTAAAATATATTGGGGTCGTATTTGACTTTAATGGTCATGCCTGGAATGGTCACGTTGAAAAAATACTGCGTAAGGCAGTCATGACCTTAGCCGTCGCTAGGCAGCTATATGGAAAAACGTGGGGACTAAGACCTAGTATGGCCCACTGGCTGTAGACAAGGGTAGTTAGACCATCGTTAACATATGCAGCACTGGTCTGGTGGCCTAAGGTGACACAATCCAGTGCCAAACAAAAACTAGGCAAGATCCAAATGATGGCCTGCCTAGGCATCACACTTAGTTATTATGGAGGAGGCCAGGCTAGGACTACACAGACTAGCCTGCAATGGTAGACTGGAAATTAACCCAGGCTTCAGGGGCCATTGCAAAATTCAGGAGATCGTGAAGGAGACCATGCTTGAAATGAGGTCAGACTTCGCAAGACCGCGAATCTGCAAGGAAAACAACTTTACAGTGGAGATCCTTGACCGTGAGGCATAGCGGGAGGAGACGCCGGGCATACCACGGGGCGCGCTCGTCTGGTTCACGGACGGATCCGGCGGGGAACGTGTGACGGGGGCTTATTCGGAAGGACCGAGGTTAAGTCATAGTATTTCCCTCGGAGTTTATGCAACGGTCTTTCAGACCGAAATGTACGCCATCCTGCACTGTGTGCGGGAGAACAAGAGGAGGGGCTACACCAACAAGCGGATCCTCATAGCCACAGACAGCCAGGCAGCCCTTAAGTCCCTAAGTGGCCCACGGGTAAATT
Source organism: Tillus elongatus (assembly GCA_964006375.1). Taxonomy (NCBI): domain Eukaryota; kingdom Metazoa; phylum Arthropoda; class Insecta; order Coleoptera; family Cleridae; genus Tillus; species Tillus elongatus. The sequence goes on along the minus strand of OZ023269.1, from coordinate 80,373,557 downwards.
CCTGGCTGGTGAGTGAGTGCCGAGACGAGACGAACGACCTGGCTGGGCAGAATGAGGTCACCCTCATCTGGGTGCCGGGTCACTCGGGGTTTAAAGGCAATGAAGAAGCTGACAGTCTCGCGAAGGGAGGGTCAGCAGAACTATTTGTGGAACCAGAACCGGCTCTGGGCGTGAGAAAGAGCACTGCCAGGGGGGCCAGTAAGTCCTGGGTTAGAAATCAACATAAGGTGTACTGGGCGACTGTCCAGGGCTCAGACATGGGAAGTCAATAATTGACGAACCCAGTTCAAAGAGAGCTGTGGAGCTGCTAAATCTTAGCCGAGGACAGCTCAGAAATATAACAGGTCTCTTTACGGGACACATGGCCGTCAAGAAACACCTGCATAAAATGGGGCTGTTCGAGGGGGACCTCGCATGTAGACTCTGCGGCGAGGGGGAGGAATCAGCCCAGCACATCTTGTACGAGTGTAAAGCTCTAAGCCGCAGAATACAACTGATCTACGGTTAGTCTGAACCGGAGACAGAGCATTATAAAACTTCAGCCTACCAATCGCTGTGCAGACTAGTTCAAGGCACAGTGATTTTGGAGTGTGTGGAGTAAAAAAACTAAGGGCATGCACAATAAACCAAAGGTTCAGCGCTTATGGGGCGGCGAGGCCGCGGACGAGTCCTGAGGGAGAAAAAAATCACTAGCTTGCTTAGATGACATTTTAGTGATATAATTTTGTTAATTTCAATCTAACTTAAAGCAAATAACAGTGGCAATACTGATAAAATACTGAGCGAAAGTAACAAATATTATGTATGCTATGATCGCCCGTCACAAGCTACACCGTGCACCACGTTTTCCAACTAGGTCAATTACTTTAGCTCGCCGCGCAGTCCCGACGACCGCACGACAATAGAAATTATCCGGTAACTAATTAGAAACAATTGACGCTAAGTTGATGAACGGTGTAAAAATATTGTTTGACCTAACTCGAAACGACGTACCTTGAGGGCTGCCCTTATTATGGCTATTAATTTTGTGACAATACTGTTGCTTTTCTCAATATTTCTTAGCGTTTCAAAGTGAATTAACATACCCCTATACACGTTTTGAGCACTGAGAAACGTTATACTCGTATCGCTTACTTTGAGCACCATAATATATCGTTTCCTATATTGGTAGTTGATCCAGGTCTGCTAGGTACCTTTTTACCAAAGCTGATAAAGTAAACACAACCGTAGCTTACAGAGATGCACACAATGTAAAAATTGTTGATTTTACTGCCACAAAAACATTTTGACAAATTAGAAGAGACCCAACAAATTTATTTCAAACAAAACCTAATCAAAATAAGTTTAAAAATAATTTTTTTGTTCAGTGACGAAAAAAAAAACCTTTATATGAAAATCCGTAAATACCGAAAATGTACGGTTATCTAAAAGTTTGGTAACCAAACATTCCTATTAGACCATTAGTTGCCTATGTTACTACGCCTAACCATAAGTTAGCTAGCAGATTAGTTTTACTTATTAAAGAATACAGTTACATTGCAAAATATTAGGTAGAAAATTCGTATGAACTATACAAAATTTACATAGCTTAATTATTTCTCCTAATAGCAAGAACTTGATGTTTGTAGCATGTATTCTAAAATACCTTCTAGAGAATGCTTATCTTCATTAGAAAACATTTTATTGATAAAGAACGTAAATGTTATAAAAAAATTCGGGACGCAGCAAGTGCGTTATGGTAGTGAATTTTTATTAAATGCTTCAAATTTGAATAACTCAATTTTATATAAACCTAGAAAGTTGAATTTTACCATATAGTAATGAGTTTTACAAGGCAACATATTCACCAAATTTCATCAAAATAGCTTTGTAATTTTCAGAGACAAACATTTTTTTCGAAAGGAAACTCAAAATTTTCTAGGAAAACCTTGTCCGATTTTCCTGGCTAACGAACTTATCTAAGCCATGATTAAAAGAAAAATTCTTTCCGAGTTTAATCAAAATCAGTTAATAACTTTTTGAGTTATCGTGCGGATACATACATACATCCCACGTGCTTTAAGTAACCTTATTATGACAAGCAGATACACCATTTTAACGTTTTAAATAAAGTGGTTGAAGTATTTTACATAATATGTTGATAATTAATTAATTTATAAAATATAACATGATCATTTTCAAACACTCTCCCAGTATACAACACAATATTACTCCTCAGTCAATAAATACACTTTTTTCATTCTGCTTTATCAAAACTACATTTAGTACATTTTAATTTTACACTGCAATAACGATTTGTTAATGCATTCTCCAGAGCACACAGAAGCACAGAAACGAGATAAGGTTATGAGCAAAATATATAGTAGAAACAATGTGCCATATTTTATCAAAATAACTTATTGTTTGAAAATGTACAAAAATTTTCCGACAATATACCTTAAACGTTGGTTTTCTAACCAACAAATCTTAGGTTAATAGCAAATTGAGTTATTGAAATTTGAAGCATTTAATGACAATTTGCTACCAAAACGCACTTACTGCGTCTTGATTTTTTTTCTTACAAACATATTTCGATAAAAAATGCAATAAAATAAGGCTGTTTGAAAAAAAATTGTAGTGATCACCAACGATCGACTTGTGGGCCAGCCGGTGATTGTCAAAATAATTTTATAAGATGCAGCTCAAGACTCCCTATAATTAACTTATACATTTTTTTCTCGTCTCGTGTATAATAATATTTATATTAAGCTTTACCGTAGAAACGCGTCACCCTGTATAATATCAGCCCTTTTGTAAAACTTCGATCCTTTATATTTATTTATTTATTCAATATGCAAATACACAGTTTATAAACCATTTACGTGTATATGTGTTGATAAAACATAACAAACACTGTTTAATCCACCCACTAACATTAATAAAGGAATAATTTGCACTTGTATATAAAAATTTCCCAAATGACACAAATAATTCGTCGACTCAAAGAAATAAACATAATATAAACGATCTCATATCATACGGTAAATGTCAGTTACAGCATCTAACAGACCTGCGCAATAATATCAAATGTTCCGTTACCACGACAACCACATACTAGATCTCATATAAACTATTCAATGAAAGGCGGTGAAATTAAACATAAATGTTTCAAATTTGAATAGCTTAATTTTCTGTAACCCTAGAAAGCTGAAATTTGGCACATACTTAGGTCTTTCCCAAAGCAATATGTACACCAAATTTTATCGAAATATCTTTGTAATTTTCGGAGAAAAAATTTTTTTTCGTAAGAAAACTCAAAATTTTCCCGGAAAACCGTGTCAGATTCTTCTGGCTAACGAACTCATCCAAGCTATTAATAAAAGAAAGGCACTTGCCGAGTTTTATCAAAATCGGTTAATTATTTTTTTGAGTTATCGGTTGGATACAGATATATATATATATATATATATATATATATATATATATATATATATATATATATATATATATATATATATATATATATATATATATATATATATATATATATAAACATATAAAAATCGAAACTGACCCCGGATATGGGTTCTAGGGGTCTTAGTTCGCGCTCATTTGAAAAAATTTTTGCAAAGTCTCACCATCGATACCTCTCTATTAGTGAATTTTTTTAAATAAAAATTCACTAATATAAGAAATAAGATGTATAAAACAAAACTATTTCCAACGTAATGCTAAAATTTATTTCTTCCTAGGGGTAGTCTGCCGTCTCCGTTATTAGTCAACATATTTATGGAAAATTTAGAAAAACAAGTTTTAATTTTAAAAGTCTCACATAATAGTTATCGCCTTCTGGTACAGATATATAGATAATAATTTAGCATGCACTAAACGGTATAAAATACATTTTCTAACCGTTTCTCCATGCATTGGCATACTATAAACTGTAAAAGTCATAGTCTATTATGTCAACCAACCTAAAAATATGGTAAAAAACAAACGAAGAAAAAGTGGTATAACATGGATTCATATCTTACATTACTAGATTTTGTTGGTTATAAAATCGTGGGCTCTTGCAATGTACGACTAAAATTGTGCTATTAATTGTTGATTGTATTTAATTTAAAACATAATATAATATTGTTGTAAAATATAAATCAGGCAAACAATTGTTGTTGGCTGATGCCTTGTCCAGATCTCATGTTAATGATAATTCGGGCATGAAAGACTTGGAAAAGGACATTGATGTTCACTTGTATATGATTAAAAATAGTTTCCAAATATAAACTATTTATTTAAAACAGAAATGTTTAAAGACCCTGAAATGACAGTATTGTGAAATATGTACAGAAAGGATGGCCAAATTATTAAAACGTTGCAGATAATTTAAAATTCATGGTTTCTATTAAATATAAGCTTTTTGTTGCTCACGGCCTCTTATTTAAACATTCTCTCATTGTACCCTAGGAGTTGCGCAGCAAAATGCTTCATCTCATACACTACAATCATCTGGGAATAGAAAAATGTAAGACAAGAGCTAGAAAAGTACTGTATTTGCACCATTTTATTAAGGAAATTTCAAAAAATATTGTTTAACATGTTTAAAACATTAAAGGACTCACTCATTTGAAAAGTTTATTTTAATATAAATACCTGATAACCTGTGGGAGAAACTAGGAACAGACATTTTTTTCGTGGCAAATCATTTTTAATTGTAGTTCATTATTTTAGTAAATATATTGAATTAACTCGGTTAAATGGTGAGAGTGCTGATAGTATCATAGTAACTTTGAAGTTCAGTTTTGCTAGATATGGAATTCCTAAATTTTTATTTAGTGACAATGGCCCACAGTATTCTAATTACAAATTCAAAGATTCTGTAAAAAATTGGAATTTTTAACACCTAACGTCTATTCCCTACTTTCTCAGGTTAAACGGTATGGTGGAACGGCATATACAAACATGTAAGCAATACATACATAGCTTTATTAGAGTATAGGAATACTCCTCTTGATAATATAATAAATAAAGCACCTAGAGAGCTTATGTTTGTAAGGATGTTAATGTCTTTTTACCTATTCCGGAAAAGTTTAAAAAATGTAATAAACATGATGACATATAAAATAAATTTGAGCATAGACAAAACATTTATAAACACTATGATGATCTTAAAAATAAAGCTAAAGTTCCTGATTACTTGATAGGCGAAAATGTTTATATCAAAGATAAAGTAAATAACATGAAACCTTGGCACTATGGTTGATAAAGGACTTAATTCCAGATCTTATAAAATTGAGTTATCAACAGGTAATGTTGTAGACCGAAATAGATACAGTGTTTATAAAACTACTCAGAAAAGTTAAGGTTTCAATGAACCTGAAGTAGCTACGTGTCTGTCAAAGAACCTATTTCTGAAAAATACGAACGATTAGACAGAACTCATACGAGCGAAAACGCTAAGTCACCTCCAATAACCAGCCGTGGTAGAGTAGTGAGAAAATCTTTATACCTGTCTGATTATGCATAGATTTCAGAATCTATTTAATAGTCTAGTTTTAGAATACTTTTCAGAAATAAATTTAAGTTATTTTTTCATTTATCCTTAAAATAAGGAGCAAGTCAGAGCAGGAAATACTCTGTGTTTGAAATATGATGATATTCTGTGTTTGACATACAATGATACTCTGTGCTCTAAAATAATGACAGTTTGAGAGTAGTGTATGAAACGTGATGAATAAACCAGTTACTTTTAGGTTAATAGTTATTAATAAAAAACCAGTACTTGACAAGTAAGATTCGAAAATTTCATTCATTTACTTTTTAGTCATTCGTCATTAAATTACTGCTCCCACGATTTTATAACCAAAATAAATTGTGTGTGTGTGTTTTTTTTTCTTCTCTTTAACGCCGGCCTATTTCCGCGACTATGGCCAATCACCGACGCCAGGGAGCAGTTTCACCTCACTATCCTGGAAATTTTGCCGAACCCCTGCCTTTCTGTAAGGAGGGTAGGAATCTTTAACGTGCCCAACATCGTATGGACACGGGACCGACGGCTTTACGCCCCCTCTGAAGGGCATTCAACTGTCTCAAATACAATGCCAGAACCTCGGTTGATGTTAATATTACAGTTTGTACTGAAAAAGTGAAAGGAGTACCCTGGGATCGAACCCAGTACCCTTCGGTTCAGAAGCATACGTTCTTACCCCTGAACCACCAAGGTTCTTATCAAATAAATTATCAAACTAGTAATCTAAAATATGAACCCATGTTATACCACTATTTTTGATTTATTTTTTTATCACATTTTTTCAGTGGCGGCTCGTGCCTTAATTCATTGGGGGTGCGCAAGAAAAAAAAAGTTCGGGGCGCAGCAAGTGCGATATGGTAGTAAATTATTATTAAATGCTTCAAATTTGAATAACTCAAGTGTCTATGAACTTAGAAAGTTCAGTTTTGGTGTATAGTAGGGTCTTATTCAGGGCAACATACCGACCAAATTTCATCAAAATAACTTTGCAATTTTCGGAGAAAAAATTTTTTTTCAAAGGAAAACTCAAAATTTGAATAACTCAATTTTCTAAACATGTAGAAAGTTGAATTTTAGTGTGTAGTAACGTCTTTTACAAGGCAACATATCCACAAAATTTAATTTAAATAACTTTGTAATTTTCGGAGAAAAAGATTTTTTTGAAACAAAACTCAAAATTTTCGCGGAAAACGTTATCCGATTCTCCTGACTAACGAACTCATCCAAGCCATTAATAAAAGAAAGGCACTTCCCGAGTTTCATCGAAATAAGTTGCTTATTTTTCGAGTTATTGGTTGGATATATATATATATATATATATATATATATATATATATATATATATATATATATATATATATATATATATATATATATATATATATATATACATATATATATATATATATATATATATATATATATATATATATATATATATATAAATATATATATATATATATATATATATATATATATATATATATATATATATATATATATATTAACATATAAAAATTGAAACTGTCCCGGATATGGGTTCTAAGGGTCCTAGTTCGTGCTCATTGGAAAAAATTTTTGCAAAGTCTCTCCATCGATACTTCTTCATTAGTAATTTTTTTAAAATAAAAATTCACTAAAAATGAAGAGCTCGCCTATTTTTTCCCCGAAATGTATTATAAAGAAACCTACTTACTAAACTTAATAATTATTAACTACTTACCAAGTTTTCCTCTAGTTAGTTATACGTTATAGTAATTAAAAAGTCCCTTAAAAAGTTAACCTTTAAATTTAAAATATCCACTGAATTAATCACAGTATCACAATTATTTTGTCTACTTATTAAGCAACCCAAAGTAGTAACCATCATAATAATAATAATTGTCTTGTTAGAACATGTAAACAACAACGAAATGATCTAATTAAAAATCAATCCGACGCGAAGACGAAAATTACTAGGTAGTAGGTACACACGCTGTGCCAAAATTCCACTACAAACGGGAAGTGTGTAATTTTAAAGCGCACAACAGATTGCTTATTTGGTCGTTTTCGACGAAGATTATCAAGATTCGGCGATCATTTCGCACTCATGTATCGCATTGCCTGAGAGCGCCGAAAAATACACACCGCCGCCCGCTTGCTTTATATGGATATGGATGCATATAACGTCTGCAACAATTAAAACTATACTTATTCTGATTCTGTACTCTGTATTAATGGCTGTCGACTCTCTGCGATCCTCGATACACTAATTTTGTTTGTTGAATGCAGGGGGTAAAAAAGTAAATAAAAATTTATTAAAATATAGCATAGCAAAAATATATCTTTTCCACGGCAGGCAACAGTGCGCGCGCACGGGCGCACTTATTGAGGAGCCGCCCCTGCATTTTTTATACGAAATAATTTTAAATATCAATATAGTAAATGCAAAATGTATGAGTAGTGTGGAATGGCATCCGCAATTTCAACCAGCTGGCTGCAGATAATAATACCGTAAATTAACCAACTGGCTGCAGATAATAATACCTAAGTTGATGTAAATATATAACCATGTCAGTATCAAACAAACGAGGTATTCGAACAGCTGGCAAAAGAACGCAAGGAGAAAGAATTTGATTGGCCAAAAGCTTACTTCTAAAGGCAATTTAAGTCCCATTTAATAAACGAGAGCAAAACTCTACTGAAACTACATTGGGTTTCCTCTTCCGGGCTCGCAAATACTTTTCACCAACTAATCTCTATACCTTATACAGTTCACAAATAAGGCCAAACCTCGAATACTGCTCCCACATCTGGGGTGCAGCAGCCGCTTCTACACTCGCTATCCTGGACTCCATTCAAAAGAGAGCTATACGTCTCATCGGTGACCCTACCCTCACCCAAAGGCTTCCATCCCTTGCCCACCGACGTGCCGTTGGTGACCTCTCTCTCTTTTATAGATATCTGCACGGGCACTGCTCAGAGGAGCTTTCCTCCATAATTCCGCCACCTGCTGCCCCCAGCAGATCTACCAGGGGAACAGAGCGAATGCACCCTTTTACTGTCCAGGTCACCAGACATAGAACATCTTGTTATGCCCGCTCTTTTGTCCCGAGGACTTCCAAGTTGTGGAATTCCTTGCCGGCACATGTTTTTCCTTCTCCTCCGAACCTCCAAACCTTCAAGTCCAGAATTAACAAGTTGCCTCTTTCCTCCTTGTCAACACCCACGGTACGATAGTATTTGGGCTGTAAGCCCTCGTGGTGTGTTGTTGACATAAAAAAAAAACATAGAAAATACTTTTAATGAGCTAAAATCCGGACACTGTCAAATGAAGCAGCACCTTCACACTATAATGACTTAATTAAACTCCATAATATAAAGGTTAAGAATATAAATCAAATTTTTTTATAGAGGGTGATTTATTAGCTCATTATCGATTTGTGACAAATGAAAGATGAGGCAGTTTTAAAAAGAAAACGTCATGTAATGCCAGCCACCGAAAGTTAGCAGCTAATCTACCGAAACAACCCGAACGGCCGGTGGCGCGCCTGACCTATTATATCTCCTCTTAGATATACCCAATTTTCAATATTGTCCCACTGGTTTCTGTAAAACTTGAAAAAACATTGTTTAGCCAAGATTATACAAAAATATTGTATAGTATATTAACATTCATCCACGTACGAAATATTATTTTCTTACGATGCGTCTACAAGGTGTTGTTCTCAATTTAAAATATAAAATTTTAGTCCCTGGAGTAAACCCTGATTAAAAAAAAGTTTAGTCACAATCATATTTATACCAAAATATTGTATATATTAATACTCATCTACGTACGCAATATTATTTTCTTACGAGGCATCTACAGGATATTCTTCTTAATTTAAAATATAAAATTTTAGTCGCTGGCGTAAAACCTAATTAAAAAAATATGAAATGTTGTTTTCACAATGTTCGTTTAACCACCTGACAGCTACTGCTCTACAATGAGGTGGGGCACCATCATGCTGGTACCACGTATTTTGAATTACTTACGCTAAGTGGTATATCCTCAAGTAAATAAAAAGTCTGGACGCAGCAAGTGCGTTATGATAGTGAATGTTCATAAAAATGTTTTTAATAGCAAATATGTATCTTTAATGCAAATAGGCATCAATTTGGTTACCGGTATAATCTATATAGTAGAAACAATGTACCATATTTTATCAAAATAACTGATTGTTTGAAAATGTACAAAAATTCTTCGAAAATAAACTTACATTGTTTCCGAGAAAACTGGTTTCTTAGGCAACTAACCTTAGGTTAATAGCAAATTGAGTTATTGAAATTTGAAGCGTTTAATAAAAATTCGTCACCAAAACGCACTTACTGCGTCTAGATTTTTGTTATTACAAACATGCATCATATTTCGATAAAAATGCAAAAATGACAAAGTTTTAGGTATCACCAACAACTTATGGCCCACTCTGTTATTGTCAAAATAATTTAATAATATGCAGCTCAAGACACCTATTATTAACGTATAAAATTTTTTCTCGTATCTTGTATAATAACAATAATATTTAGCTATACGGTAGAAATGCGTCACCATGTATATATGTAAACAGATAAGAATTGTAACTGAACCCGGATATGCATTCTAGGGGCCTAGTTTGCACAATCTTTTTAAAATTCAAAAGTCACTATCTCCTCATTAACGAATTTTTCTACGAAAATTAGCTAAAAATTATAGACTGTTAAACCATAAACTTAACCAAAAATACTGCCAAAGCATCAGAGAAAGGGTCTATTTGAAATGAATTTCCTGGAAATATTTTAGTAAAATGAAGGACAATGGCGGTTGAAGCAGAAACTTAAGGGTTTGCAAAACACTCTTCTTGCGACATTGTCTTTACACCTGTATTGGTGTCAGGTTCTTTGCCTAAATGTTGCCAATTTTGACGTTTCAAATGTCGGCTTTGACGTTTTGAGGAAAACCCCAATTTTTGTTTCTTTAAATGCCTATAACGTTTTTGTCTTTAAACTTGCAGACCTAAATTTTGGTACATGGCTCACTCCTTATTATACAAACACGTTCACCAAATTTGCTTGCCCTTGATCTGTTATTTCCGGAGATATAATTTTTTTCCGAAAGAAAAGAAAAAAAAATCCGGGAAGACCTGTGCCGATTTTTCGGGCTAACGAGCTTGTCCAAGCCATTTGCAAAAGAAAAGCACGTACCAAATTTGATTAAAATTGGCCCATTATTTTTGAGTTATCAGTGTGATACATACATATATATATATATATATATATATATATATATATATATATATATATATATATATATATATATATATATATATATATATATATATATATATATAAATTGGAACTGACCCAGGGTATGGGTTCTAGGGGGGGCAGTTCGCGCTCATTAGAAGACATTTTTTCAAAATTCAAAACTCGGGATCTCCTTATTAGTGATTTTTTTAAAGAAAATTCACTAAAATTGTATTGTCCAATGTTTGTAAGAATCTGCCTTTAATCGCTCATCAAGCCTAGTAAATGGTTAAAAATTCCACCCCAAACGTTTACGCTGAAACATTGGTGAAATCTCCTTGGCTTAATCGCATGTGGATTTTGTACTGCCCGGACATGTTCATTATGGAAATTATTTATACCATCTCGTGTAAAACAAGATTTATCAGACCAGATAACATTGAAAATAAAATCATTATTTTGGGCATGTTGCTCCAATAACCAACGACAAAATGCTAGTCGCTGATGAGTATCTCCTGGATGTAGAACTTGACCAGGCTATAGATTATAGGGATGAAAGACTTCGCGGTTCAGTACACGCCATACAAAATTTTGACTTACATACATATGTGTGTGTGTTTTGTTTCTTTAACGTCGGCCTATTTCCGCGACTATGGCCAATCACCGACGCCAGGGAGCAGTTTCACCTTACTATCCTGGAAATTTTGCCGAACCCCTGCCTTTCTGTAAGGAGGGTAGGGATCTTTAACGTGCCCAACATCGTATGGACACAGGACCGACGGCTTTACGCCCCCTCCGAAGGGCGGAACGTGGAGACATTCAACTTGCTCAAATACAATGCCAGAACCTCGGTTGATGTTAATATTACAGTTTGTACTGAAAAAGTGAAAGGAGTACCCTGGGATCGAACCCAGTACCCTTCGGTTCAGAAGCACACGTTCTTACCCCTGAACCACCGAGGTTCTACTTACATACATGTAGATTACGTGATGTTCTTCGGGTGCTGATTGAAGGATTGTCAATGACAGAATTAATTACAGCTTCTCGTCGGTCTACATTATCCTTATGAGGCCGAATAGCTTTTGCTGGAGCAGGATTACTTGATTCTCGCAATCTTTTGAAAAAATCGGCAACAACTGAATAATACGGTACATGTCGATATGGATATCTTTCTTGATATTCTCGTACTTAGTGATTGCCGAGAATTCTCGTTGCAGAAACCGTATACGTATATTATATCAGGCTACTCTTCAGTGCTATAAGCGTACATTTTAATAATACTTAACAAATCTGACAAAAAACTGACATGTTTATAAGTTAATTTGAATTTGTTACTTTGACAACTCTGTTTTTTAACAGGTAAAGGTAAGGTAAGGCAATGTTGTAAATTAATACTATTAAATTGTCTCCTCATACAGAAAACTTTGAAGTCTCCATAACGCATTACATAATTAAAATCAAACATATGATTATATGACATTTTTTTCTTGAAATGACCTCACCTTTCATTTGTCGCAATTTGATGATGAGCTAATAAATAAACCTGTATATAAGGTGACATCGTGAGATCCTTTTAGATGTACGACGTAGCAAGTGGATTTTGTAAGGGAGATGGTGGTTTTGAAGAAGTATAGAAATGTAAGAGGCATAAAAGGCCAATAGGTCTAGGTACAGAAACTTGGTTAACATACACTACCCTTTATTAATAATAATAAAATATAGCAAAGTTTAAAGATCCTTCGGTCAGTAACTTTGAGCGATACGATTCTTTTATACGAGGAGGTATATCTAAGAGATCAAACCTATCATATCAAGGCCATGGACAGATACTGGCGTATATCTTAAATATTGCAACAGTTGGTGAACAAATCCTCTCCAGGTCATCAATTGTGGTGCTAGGAAGAAGGAAAACAACCCAAATTTAAAAAACAATTTCTGTATAAAAAACGCTGTACAATAAGTACAATTTGGAGAACCCAATTCATCACAATACAGTTTTTATACCTGAGCGAATAAAAACTAGAACTACTATCTATATGTTAACTGCCAAGCAATTGCGAACAGTATCCTCTAGGAAGATATACAGACAGATCCCCACTGTCGAGTCCTAAATCCCTGTAATTAAAATTGCATACATGCTTTTGTAAAACTGTGTGTCGTTATCAAATATTCTTTCTAAGAGGGACAAACTGATTATTAAGAAAACAGTAAGAACAACGGACTACACAGAACCGGACATCCTGTATTCATCGAAACATTTTTGTTCAAATTTCTAACGATATATAAACTTTCATAAGCATCTAACTGACGCGACTGCTTGACATTTTTGATTAACTTTAAGATTTTCTCTATCTACATGATGATTGATATTTTCTTAAAAAAAATTCCCTAATGAGGAGATCTCGACTTTCGAATTTTGAAAAAATTTCTTCAAATGAGCACTAATTAGGACCCCTGGAACCCAAATCCGAGGTCGGTTATATATATATATATATATATATATATATATATATATATATATATATATATATATATATATATATATATATATATATATATATATATATATACATATATTTATGTGTCACACCTATAACTAGCAAAATAATGGACCGATTTTGATAAAACTTGGTAAGTACCTTCCTTTCGCAAGTGGCTTGGATAAGTTCGTTAGCCAGGAAAATCCGCCGAGGTTTTCCCGAAAAATTTTGTGTTTTCTTGTGAAAAAATCGAAAAAAAATTATTTCTCCGGAATTAACAAAGTAAGGGCAACCATATTTAGTACGCTCGTTTATATTATTATAGGTAAGTTACACACCAAAATTTAGCTCTGTAGGTTAAAGGACAAAAAAGTTACAGGCATTTAAAGAACAATAAATTTGGGTTTTCCTCAAAACGTCAAAGTCGCAATTTAAAACGTCAAAATTCATAATATTTAGGCAATGAACCTGAAACTAATATGAGCTATTGAAGGAAAATCTCTCAAGAATAATGTTTTACACAGCCTGAACTCTTAGTTTCAATCGTCATTGCCCTTCATTTTACTAAAATATTCCCAGAAAATTTATTTCAAATAGACCCTTTCTCTGATGCTTTGGTAGTAGTGTTGGCTATAGAGTTTATCGGTTAATGGTATATCATTTTTGTCGAATTTTCGTAAAAAATCTTTAAAGTCCAATATATCCGTTTTTATGCAAGATACGAAAAAAAATTATACACATTAATTATAGGGTGTCTTGAGCTACATCTTACAAAATATATCTACAATTACAGGTGGCCCATAAGTCGCTGGTGATTCAAATTTTCTTTTTTAGTGAATTTTCTTTAAAAAAATCACTAATGGGGAGATATGTGTTTATATATATATATATATATATATATATATATATATATATATATATATATATATATATATATATATATATATATATATATATATATATATATATATATATATATATATATATCGTACCGATAACTCAAAAAATAATAGACCGATCTTGATAAAATTTGGTGAGTACCTTCCTTTTACAAGGGGCTTGGATAGGTTTGTTAGCCAGGAAAATCGGCAACAAAGTGAGGACAACCAAATTTGTGATATAAAGAGTGAAACATGTACCAAAATTTAGGTCTCTAAGTTTAAGGACAAAAAAGTTACGATCAGCTAAAGAAACAAATTTTGGAGTTTTCCTCGAAACGTCAAACTCGCAAATTAAAATGTCAAAATTGGCACTGTTTAGGCAAAGAACGTGAAACAAATACGGATTGTAAAAAGTAAATGTTGCAAGAAGAGTGTTCTGCGAACCCTTAAGTTTCAGATTCAACCGTCATTGCCCTTCATTTTACTAAAATATTTACATAAAATTCATTTCAAATAGACCCTTTCTCTGATGTTTTCGCTGTAGGTTTAGTGAAGCTTATGGTTTAACGGTCTATAATTATTAGTTAATTTTCGTAGAACAAATTCGTTACTGCATTTTAGCATTTTTTATGGAAATATGATGCATGTTTGTAAGAAAAAAATCTGGACGCAGTAAGTGCGTTTTGGTAGAAAATTTTCATTAAATCCTTCAAATTTCAATAACTCAATTTGCTATTAACGTAAGTTTTGTTGGTTAGGAAACCAACATTTAACTTTATTTTCGAAAAATTTTTGTTTAAACGCAGAAAGGGCGTTTTGTTTGCGAATTTTCATTAAATGTTTTAAATTTCATTAACTCAATTTGCTATTAACCTCAAGTTCATTGGATAGGAGACCAGTTTTCTCGGAAACATTTAAAGTTTATTTTCGGAAAATTTTTGTACATTTTCAAATAATTATTTTGATAAAGTATGTTACATTGTTCATACTATATAGGTTATACCGGTAACCAAATTGACGCCTGCTCACATTAGAGCGATATATTTGTAATTAAAAACATTTTTATGAAAATTCACTTCCATAACGAACTTGCTTCGCCCAGAGTTTTTTTCTCCTTTAGGACTCGTCCGCGTCTTTGCCGCCCCGATAGCATCGCAGCTGTTAGCTTATTGTGCATGCCCTTTGTCTTTTCTACTCCACCCATTCAAAAATCACTGTGCCTTGAACCTGGGCTGATTCCTCCCCCTCGCCGCAGAGTCTGCATGCCAGGTCCCCCTCGAACCGCCCCATTTTATGCAGGTGTTTCTTGACGGCCATGTCTCCCGTCAAGAGTCCTGTTATGTTTCTGAGCTGTCCTCTGTTAAGATTTAGCAGCTCCACAGCTCTCTTTGAACTGGGATCCTCAGTTACTGACTTCCCATGTCTGAGCCCTGGACACCTTGTGTTCGTTTCTGACCCAGGACTTAATGGCTCCCCTGGTCGTGCTCTTTGTCACGCCCAGAACCGATTCTGGTCCCATAAATGGTTCTGCTGACCCTCTCTTTGCGAGACTGTCAGCTTCTTCATTGCCTTTGACCCCCGAGTGACCCAGCACCCAGATGAGGGTGACCTCATTCTGCCCAGCCAGGTCGCTCGTCTCGTCTCGGCATTCACTTACCAGCCTGTAATTCACCGGTGGGCTAGTCCATCTTACTTAGCTATGTGTATGTAAGATGTGAGGATTGATTGTGTCGTAATAATGAAAATTATGACAATTAACATTTCCATTTTTTATTAATGCTTCATCGACAAATGAAACATAGTCCAAAAAATTTCTTTGTTTTGCTATTTTTGTTGGGCCCCTTTACAAAACTGCAGTCGGTTTTCATAAGCTCTATTAATCAGTTCCTGTACTGATTGAACGTAGTATGGATGGAATTTGTTTCTTCGTAAGATTCGATGTACTGAAGATCGGCTTATATCGTTTTCTCTTGCCAATTCCCTTGTACTCTGGTAAGGTCACGCTTAAAAGTATGACTTTCGTTTTCCTCGCCTACTGTATTTTTTATTCGTTCCTTTTTCTCGTACACCACTTTCCGATTATTGTTAAATTGTTTCATCAACTTTTCAAATAATTTTTTAGAGGACTGTCTTGTTTCTGGATATCTCTGCATATAAATTTGAGTGGCCAGCAAACAATTTTTATCACTGGCACCCAGAATATAAACCATATCTACCATTTCTTCTATTGAAAAATTCATTATTGAATATGTAGTGTGAATTTTATAATAATTTGTAACTTGAAATAGGTGCGAGTACTCAAATACTTTGTTGCAATGATTTAAAATTAAACGTCAGTAATTAAACTAAAATGTTTTTTTTTGTGTCAAAATCATGGCTACTAAGACTAGTTAAAAATACTATGAAAAAGTCAAAATATCTCTGAAAATATCAATTTCAGGTATAAGACATGATTTGCAAAAAACAATGTAAATAATTAATGTGCCCATTTAAAATTACAAATATATACAGGGTGTTCTATTTTTTTAAATTGGGAAAACGCTCTTTTAAATGTATTAAATTGGCGTTTGTGTAACAATCACCTTGTATAGTATATCCATATGTGGTCATTGTGTCGTTTAAGTACATCCTTTGGATTCATAGCTGCAAAATATGTTTTATTAATTAATCGTAATACTCACCCAGAGAATTAATTTGTTAAACCTCGTCTCGACCAGAATTTTCTCTTTTTTTTAATAACTCGGCACCACTGCATCAAAAACCAAAAAATCAGAGAACTTTAGAAAGATAATTTTACGCCAAATTCCAAAATGTGAAATTTAATGGGGAGATCTATTTAAGAAAATTGATCTTAAAAGAGCCTCCGCTGTAGTCAATCATTCAGTATATTTGAACATAATTTTTAAATGTGGACCTTTTAATTATATACCACTTCCATAAAGAACGTTTCTAAATGTGTTTAATAAAGTGCATCTGAAACGATTGTTTTCACCTAGTTATGATTTGTGAACAAAATTCCTAATTTATGTAATATCGTAGAGTCAATTTTGTCTATTATTTAATATACTTAAGAGTATTTACTACACAAATCAATCAAAGCAAGAAATTTACAATTGTAGAAATTAAATACATTTACGTGAATTGCTTCTCGTTGTTACTAAATGATCGTGTGTGTGTGTGTGTGTAATTATGGATGACGCTAAAATATATTGCCCACAGGCTTTTCTTAATTTTTTTAAATGATATTTTTAACACTTCTTTTGAAAAATCATTTCAAGAACACTGACCGTTTTATTATTTGCGGATTATTTGGTTTTATCCGCTTAGGCGGAGATATATTCTTTACAATGCTTGCTTAGGTACATATTAATTTACAATAGCGTATTTTTTCTCTCTCTCTCTTAAAATTATATACATACTCATAAGCATGGTAAATATAAACTTATATACATACATAAATACCTTTTTTCAGCTTAGTTTTGTCTTTTGAATTTATGATTTTTATTATTATTATTCTTATTCAACTTATATTCTACAAGGATGTACACTGGGACACATTGCTTGCCTTGTGGCCTATTAAGGCTAAAAGACACTAAAGGGCCAGGGTTAGAAAATGGTATACACGAGGAAAAGCAATAGGAGAACTAATTATATTACAATATATTTCTTTGTATTAGTCAATTCTTATTACTAATTCTAATTCTAAAAGCTAATGTAACACCACGCATTATATTGTTTAATTTTATAGGTGTTTTTTTGCTTAAAAAATGTTACCAAAGCGTTTTTTAATATTGGATTATCTAGCCTCAACAAATGCGCAAGATTAACGGGTTGGCCCACGCTTCTATAAAGCAGCGACTGTAATGGAACTCTTTGATCTGAGTATCTAGGACATGAAAACACTATGTGGTTCAGATCTCCGTACTCATTCTGTCTACATTCGCAGGATGGACTTTCGGTAATCCCAATTTTATGTAGATATGCTGGGTATCTACCGTGACCGGATTTCAAGCGAGTCATTGTATTGATGCAAACTCTGTTGGGAGAGTATCTTTTTTCCTGCAGTGGAAGTTTTATATGTAAAAAGTATAATGATTACTAAAATTGTTTCTGTAGTTTTGGTAATCTTTTTCGCAGAGTCCAACGGTATGCTGACGTATTTGACTGCGTAAATCGGAGTGATGGATTTTAACGTCACATGGTATATCAGCTCTGACTACGGCTTCCTTCGCTGACCTGTCAGCTATTTCATTACCTGATATATTTATATGTCTTTTAACCCACAAAAATATTGTTTTTGCGTTCCTTGTCTTTAGCTGAAATTTAAGTTCTAAAATTTTTGATAGCAAGGGATTAGTAGATTGTGCCAATTTAGTGTGCTTTATGGCTTGAAGTACCGATTGTGAGTCGCTTATGGTGATAATTTTTGGTATTATATTTGTCTCAGCCCAATTAAGTGCTTTTTCTATTGCCGATAATTCAGCACTATAAATCTAACTGTTAGGATGTAGTTTCCACTGAGACTGTACGTTTTTAAGTGGTACATAAAACGCAGCTCCAACTTGTGAGTTATTTTTTGAACCATCTGTATAAATATGTACAAAATCTGTATATGGTTCTAAATAAGCACAAAAAATGTTCAAGCTTACACTTTGGTGTTGCGAGTAGTTTGGTGTAATAACTTGAGGTGTCGCTACCAAAGAATCGTAGTTGTTTTGAAATAGGTTGGTCACCACATCACCTCTATATGTTCTTGAAATTGAAGAATGAAGTCATACGTGGTACTGAGGGTCGTGAAAGTGCGGTTTATGGGGTCGCCATTCATATTTAGCCTGAATACACACTTCACATTGGTTAATATAGCCATTTGTGTGTGTCTTCATATTTTACCGGTAATATTTCGACTTAAGGTTATGATTTGAATTGTGGTAAGCTCTTATAATATCTAGTTGTCTTTGCGCTGTTACAACATCTTCAACGTATTTCAAGCATTTAATAATTTTAACAGAGTGTCAAATAAGCCGGGCGTAGGTAATTAATGAAAAATAACGTTCCATTTCAGTGTTTATAAATAGATAGGTACGTATTATGTTCATAAATATTATGCCATATGTAATTAAAAATTAAATAAGTACGGGGTTTTGTATAGAAGAATGTTGTGTATCTGTGTGTGTGTGTGTGTTGGTTCATTCGGTTGTTCTTTATTTGTTTATTCGTCATTGATTTCTCGTCCAACTTCCCTCAAAACGTCGTCCGTTAAAACAAGTAAATCAAAATGATATAATTTATTGAAAAGAGACACTAAGGATTCGTCTTCTTCAGCAGCATTTGTTTATGTGAGTTGAGGATATCGCGACTTATCGATTTAAATAAAATCTCTTCAAATGAGCGCGTGTTTATACTATCAAAGGTATACTGTATACCAAAAATTAAATCTCTAAGTGCAAAAAAAGTTATATGCATTTAAAGAAAAAAAATTGGGTGCCACTGATGACCGGAGAAACGCACAAAACCAAAATATTTTGTGTGGATAACAAAATCTATTGTATATTAAAGAACAAGATTAAGTTCTTTGGCTCGAAATTAAATTAAATTTGGCAACTTTTAGACAAAGAACCTGAAACAAGCACGTGTTATGTAAAGAAACTGTCGCAAGAAGCCTGTTTTACAAAGCCTTAAGTTTCAGCTTTAACCGCCATTGTCCTTCATTTTACTATAATGTTTGCTGAAAATTTATTTCAAATAGACCCTTTCTCTGATACTTAGGCAGTAGTTTTAGTTATAGAGCTTATATATATATATATATATATATATATATATATATATATATATATATATATATATATATATATATATATCTTTGGATATATACAAGGTTACGCATTTCTACGGTAAAGCTCAATACTTTTATTATACGAGATACGAAAAGAAAATGTTATACATTAATTATAGGGTGTCTTGAGCTGCATCTTGGATGGATAACAAAATCTATTGTATATTAAAGAACAAGATTAAGTTCTTTGGCTTGAAATTAAATTAAATTTGGCAACTTTTAGACAAAGAACCTGAAACAAGCACGTGTTATGTAAAGAAACTGTCGCAAGAAGCCTGTTTTACAAAGCCTTAAGTTTCAGCTTTAACCGCCATTGTCCTTCATTTTACTATAATGTTTGCTGAAAATTTATTTCAAATAGACCCTTTCTCTGATACTTAGGCAGTAGTTTTAGTTATAGAGCTTATATATATATATATATATATATATATATATATATATATATATATATATATATATATATATATATATATATATACATATATATATATATATATATATATATATATATATATATATATATCTCTTTGGATATATACAAGGTTACGCATTTCTACGGTAAAGCTCAATACTTTTATTATACGAGATACGAAAAGAAAATGTTATACATTAATTATAGGGTGTCTTGAGCTGCATCTTTACAATTACTTTGACATACACAGGGTGGCCCATGTGGCCCAATTTTTTTGAACAGCCCCTATATTCGCTAAGTGAAGATTGGAACCTGTGATGAGCACTGATACCCAGGCAGCACACGTCCGTCGCCATGACGTCAATATTTGGTCAGATTCGATGAAAGACGTCAGTAACTCAAAATGCGACGTCAATATGACGTTATGATTTATACCTTACAGTGACGACAAAAAAAGTACGTTTAAATGACGTCATTTTCGTTTCCCATAAAATGACCAAAATTCAATACATACGGAAACTAATTATCTGATAGGTAGGTACATAGTTAAGTGATTATACAGTGGTCGAAATCCTGTGAACTCGGAAATTATGTGTAAATCAAGGAAATGTAAACATGGACTTTATTTCGGTTGGCATCGCGCTGCTTGTAACCTCTAACTATAGCGGTTGACTGGCCTGCTCTCCTTGCGCGCGAGTTTGTTAATTTCACGTTCACGTTTCACAAGTTTGTTTCACTTTTTCACATACTGATACTCACATTTTTAAGGCCTTAAGGTGTGTGGCATGTGGTTAGTTTTCGCAGAATCATAGGGTGTGATGAGTGTGCTAATTTGAAGCTATTAAAATATTAAAAATTTAATTAATATTGATTAAACAGTGTTAGTGCTTATGCCTATAAGGTAAGAACATCACATTTGTATATGTACCAAGGAATACTATACTTACATATTACCTGGGCGCCGTTTCACAAAACTCTTGTAACAAATGAGACACAAATGCACTTACAATTTACGGGTTAATCTAAAGAAGCCTTTACAAAAAATACATCCTATACTTGCATACCATTTGCCATTGGTAAAAGAGGTTGTATTTTTTGTAGAAAATTTGTTCAGGGTAATCTGTAAATTGCAGGTGTGCATTTGCGTCACTTTTTACTAATAACACTTGTACTTTTGAAAAATAGGCTCAGTAGTACCACTAGATCTAAAACATATGTTTTGTAATGGAATACACAGTCGTAGTGTTTGATGAGAAAGCTGGTGGTGGAGTAGCAGCGGTGCACAGTAGCTGGTTAACACCGTTAAAAAAATAAGTTTTCTGGCCCCCATATAAAGAGCAAAGCAGGTTTGATAGAGCCCTAAACACTCGAGAAGCGGTGGACACTGACAAATGGCAGCTGTACGGCATTTCTAGAATATTTTACAGTTGTGGTAAGTACATTGTATGTTTTTTGTTTGACTAAGGTTTTACACATTTTGTGGATATTAGGTTTGAAGCAGACCATACATTGCGATTTCTGTTTTTGGCATTAGATAATATTGTCAAGGCACGGCAGAAATTAAAAGAAGCCCAAGAAACCTCCAATTTAAAAAGTGAAGAAGAGGTTCATGGTGTTCGTCCGCAAACAAAAAGGTGTTTTAGAAGGTTCAGTGATTCTGAGGAGGAAGAAGAACAGTTGTTAGCAAGACTGCCATCAATTAAACACTCAAAACTTTTTCGAAATGTTGAAAGCAGTATGTATTCTTCAATGATTTCTTAATACTAATTACCTTTTCTGCCGATCACTACAGAATGTGACAACTGAAATAAGGATTTTATTTCAAAGTAATACGCTTCCCATATTGAGTGGAATCTTTATCAGTAAGCAACATACTACGTTTATCGCTCAAATTTACACATTTTTATGAATAATTTGTGACCATCGGATAAGTATAATGTATAACTCATGCAAAAGGATATTGCTTTGCATTTGTATTTTTAGATACTTGCCTGTGGCTCATGTTTGAACATACTGGTGCAAATACCGAACTTTCCACACTAGTTGCACAATATCTTATTAAGTTGATTGGCATTTTTGCATGTTTTTTTTTGTGTAAACAATTGCTCTTATCTGTTCGTCCTAAACTGAATACTGCTGTTTCATTATAAATTGGCGAGACTTTCTGTGACGTTGGTAGAGCTTGCGAATGCTGATTTAGTGGCATTGCATACTTTAGTAATTTAGGGTGTCTGCATTGCCAGTTAGTATAATAAAGACTATGTGTCATGTAACTAACTTCTCATTAACCAAAGTACAACTGCTGACGTATCACAATGTTATCGTAAATCAGCATTCTGCTTTCTGAGTGGCAATTTTACATTCGAGTTGCACGATATCTTGCCAGTTTAAACTGAAAGATGTGTACCTATGTTGTCATTGTATTGTAGTTTTAAACACCAGGTTTTCATTGTTTAGATTATTATACGGATAGTGGAAACTGCAGTTAGACATCGTCTCCAAATAGTATGAGAAGTATCCTGGCTATCAGTCCTTGTAGTTTAATATCAACTATTGATTGCAGAATTAAAAGCCCAGTTCTAGAAAATTCGGGAATACAAAGAACAGCTGCCCTGTCTCAGAATAAACAAGTACTTGTTGCTCCTGAAAGTATAGGTATAAATTTACCCAGTAAGAGTAGCAGTGTAGAAATTATTTAAAAGGTTTTATTTTAGAGAAACTTACTTCCCTTGTCGCCAAGGTTACAGAACAAAATGACCATATATTAGAATGGATAAGGCAACAAAATAATAAAAACTCTGCCATAGCAATAGGTTTACCAAATGTACCATTTTCATTCCCGCTGTCTACTGTGGAAGAACTGACAAATTTTAGCGATTACCTTAGAGAAAACAAAAATGAGTTTGTTGCTATGGTGTGTATATCTGTGTGCATGCTTTTTTTCTATTTATTGCTGGAATTTGGTTTAGACTAATTATATTTCAAGATTGTTTAGTGGCTAGATTTTGTTTTTAATTAAACTTGTTACATTTTTTTGCAATAAGAAAACATGTTTTATTTTAGTTGTCATATAGGTATACTTATAGTACAAACCTACAGTGATATATATATATATATATATATATATATATATATATATATATATATATATATATATATATATATATATATATATATATATATATATATATATTACAAATATTTATTGTACTTTCGATAACACTGAACATAATGAACATGTTCATTCCCAGTGTCTGCTCGGAATTACCCGATCACTGATTTAAAATTGTGAACACGTTTGCTAATCCCATCCCTCCGAACCACACCTATTTTATGTTTAAATGTATGAGGTCCATGTTTTATTACTTAAAGCCTTAAAATAATTTTTAAACATCAGTTAAGTTTGATTTAAAGGGGTGGGAACAGCAAACATGTTCACAATTTTAAACTAGTGATATATTATATGATTAGGTAATTTCAAGTCATTAGGATTAAACATGTTTATTATGTTCAGTGTTATCAAAAGCTACTATAGCTATTATAAAATGTTAAATCATGCATTAGTTTTTGTACAGTCATTGTTATTTTTTTGTTTCCTTGTCTATTTTGTATTGTAATGCTTTAGAGTTAAGTTCTCATATGCAATAATTTGAATAATAAGTTTAATAACAAACTTGATATACCTATGTACTATGTATGCAACAGTTATTAAAAATATAACTAATAAAATAAATTGTGTATATTTATTTTATGGACGTAATATTTGGACTCCACTTAGGACGTCATAAAGACTACAGCATTTTAGGCAATAATGACGTCAGAATACTATGACAGTTTGACATCATAAAGACTACAGCATTTTAGGCATTAATGACGTCAGAATACTACGACAATTTGACGTCATAACGAGACATCTTGTAGGTGTGACATATTGCCGTCACTTTTGGGTCATTTAGACGTTATTATGACTGTCAGAATGACGTTATATTGGTCAGTCAGTGGTATACAAAATGACGTTTTACTGACGACAGTGTGCTACCTGGGTAAGTACACTTGGGGACCCACAACGCATCCTTTTAACGACCTGACGATCGTTTCACTAACAAAGTTAGTGAAAAATTCTAACTACTTAGTACTAAGCATCACCTTTGATACTGAGTCTTGGTAAAGAACGATACCGAGAGGGAAACTAAATCGCAGCCAAATTTTTTGTGTATTGTATTTTAATTGCCGGACGCAATTGCATTTTTGCATTTTTTATCAAATTTGAATGCATGTTTGTGGGTGAAAAAATTTCATAGCGTACATTGTTTTTAAGTTATTTCAGATGTTTTGCAACTTTTTCACATTTTTGGCACATATCAAAAATTATGATACAGCGGTTTTACCAATAAATAGCAGAGTCCAATAAAAGTGGCGCATTCAGAGACGTTTTCGTTTATATTATTCGTCGAAAAAATCAGGATGCCGTAAACGGGCCGCTTTCATATAATGAATGAATTTAAAAAAATTGAAACTGCCGTAACCAAGTTTTTTAAAATAAAACAGCCTGTATTTTGTGTTTCAGAAGTGAAGAGCCATGCCCTTTGCTTTAAGTTTAGTAGAACATTTCCTATACCTACAGACTCTAGTTTTGGAAATATTTAGGTATATTTGCATTCCATAACATGATTCGATCAGATTATGTGGTTCTTTAGCGAATTATTGAAGAAAAGTATTAAAATATTTAAATCAACTTTGGTACAAAACGGTAAGAAATAATTAATTTAATAGGATTATCTACGTTTACATTTTCATAATATCTAAGTAGTTGATGAAATATATTGACAAATGTCAAATGAGAGCCTCGGTTCAGTAGTACGAACGTGTGCCTCTGAACCGAAGGGTACTGGATTCGATCACAGGGTTCTCCTTTCACTTTTTCAGTACATACTGTGCAATTAACATCAACCGAGGTTATGGCATTATATTTGAACAATTTGAATGTCTGCACGTTCCGCCCTTCGGAGGGGCGTAAAGCCGTCGGTCCCGTGTCCATGCGATGTTGGGCACGTTAAAGATCCATACGCTCTTTACAAAAAGGCGGGGGTTCGGCAAAATTTCCAGGATAGTGAAGTGAAACTGCTCCCTCGCGTCGGTGATTGGCCATAGTAGCGGAAATAGATCGACGTTAAAGAAACAAAAGACACACAAAAGTCAAATGAAACTTTAACGATAGCAGACTTAAAAAATGTTCTTATTTGTGACAGCTTGTGACAAAAAAATATGAGTATTTTTCTGCTTAGGTATATTTTGATTTACTTCCACTGGTTCGAATTTCCCAGAAAAGTAAAAAAAAAATACATTTTCTTTTTTCAATTCTAGTTAGGGATTAGGTATATAAGTTGAATTTGATGTATTGTTCTAGCAAATTTTGTTGTAAAAAAACCGTCAGTTTTCGCAGAAATTTTTTTGTGTTTCTGTAGAAATCATTGTTTGTAAGATTTTCGTGAAATTTTAGTAATTAATAATAAATGTTTAATAAGTTATTGTACAAAAAAGTGTTTTCGGTTTTTGGTGAAAAAATTTTTTGTAAATTTTCGTGTAGTTTTTTTTGTGAGTTTCGTCTAAAAGCTTTTTTTTTCAATAATTATTTCTTGGCAGGTAGGTAAATAACTTGACGAGGTTCACTGTCCAGGAAATTCGGACCAGTTTTTACAGGAACATTCAAGTTTATTTTAGGAAAATGTGTGTACTTTTTCAGACAATAAACTTTTTTCTATGAATTATGGTATTGTTTCTACTATATAGGTTATACGAAGTTTCATGCCTGCTTTCATTAAAAAAGATATATTTGCTATTAGAAACTTTTTTATGCCAATTCATAATGCACTTGCTGCGTCCAGAATTTTTGTATTTAATTTCGTAATCGTAAGCAGTCTTCTAATTTTAGTCGCGACTTAACCAGTCGCGAATTTGGGTCTTTAATTGAAAATAGCCAACCTAATGGTTTGTGATAGGTGTGAATATAAAATTTTCTACCTGATAAATATGGCCTAAAGTGCTTTGTCTTTTCTAAAATCTAAAGTAACTCTTTTTCAATATGATGAAAACCCTGAGCTAAATCTAAAGTTGTGAAGTATATACGCTTACCGAGACTATCTAAAATTTCATCTATAGGCGGTAAGAGGTATTTATCATTTATTGTTTTGTCGTTTAACTTACGATAATCAACAACCAGTCTAAAAAAAAATTCCTGCAGCTTTTTTTGCAGTACCCACACTTCCATGCTTTTAATTTTCTCGTCTAATAGCTTTTTAATTTGGTTTTGTATTTATTCCCTTAAACGGAAAAGATGGCGGTAAGATATTATATATACAGGTTCTTTATCTTTAGTTCTATTTTATGTTTAATATCGTTTGTAAAGGTTAAATATGACACTTACTCACAAAAAAGTTTTATATTAATGACATAAATTCGGCCATTTTGCTTTTTCTTCTAAATTTAGATTATCTAGTCTTAATTGGCCCAAAATTTTATTTTATGATTTGACGACATCTCTAAAAACATGCGATTTTTATAAACGTTTTCTGGAATATTTTCGTTTTGTCTGTAATTAAACCTCAATAGATCGCATAGATTAATAAAACAAGTCAAATGTTTTTGACTGCCAGAATCATAGAGACTTGAGAAATCAGAGTTAAATGATTTTCCTGAGCGATGATAATTAAATCAGACGTATTGTTTAAAGTAATTGGATTAATAATTAAACGTTCCTTAATATTATCTAATTCCGCGTCTTCAACGAGTCGATTAAGACGTATAGATCATTTGTCACGAATTGACACAAAAACAGAATACTCAAAACTTAGCGCAATTAAACTAAATGTTTACGAAAAGGAAGGTTTTGTCAACATAAATTTTAATTACAAATTTCAAATGTTTAAACGAGATACGTTTGTATAAAGATAAGACAATAATCTACATAGAAGAAGGAGCTCATACTACACCCTCTTGTCGTATTTCTAACTCGTTTGAATGTTGCAACGTATAATGTACGACGTTGGTTCTATTTATTGTCTGAACTTCTTGGGAAGACCGACCAAAATGCAAAACTTCTAAGTTTTTTGCAAAAATTCGGTCACAATATCCTGTTGTTTCGCAGCGCCAATTATGTTACTTGTCCTTAGGACAGCCAAGAAAAAAAAGGAAGTTTATCTGCCAACAGTAAAAGTTTGTTTGATTGAGAAACGTATAAATGTAACTGCTATGAAATAACGACCTTAAAGCAAGCAAATCTGACGCCGATCTAATTGCCTTTCTATAACTTGCTGTAACGTTAACAAAAAGTATTATTATGCATAATAAAATAAACGTAGAAAATAATGCAACCTCAGGAATTCTACTGAAAAAATCTATTATACCACGGGGTTCATGGCCCTCTTCTTTAGATGACTGACGTTGCCTGACATAGATATGCATACATGGTGTCCCAATTAAAACTTCCAACCTGGAAAATATCGGAATTTAAAAAAAGAAAAAAAGCTGAGACATGTTAACTTTGTTAAATATTGTTGGTGTCTACCCCTTAGGTAGGGGAGTAAAGTTTCCTTAAATTTTAAACGGCACCTTATGTACCCACTTCATTTTTAAACTATCTCAATTCTGCTCACAACATACGACTTTTTTAATTTTGGTTTTTTATATGGCAATAAAATCATTAATTAAAGAGTAAGACAAAATATCAATGAATGAAAGAATGTTATTCAATTAAATGCTCAAATTGTTTTCCCTCCACTTTCATGCAATTATAAAATCTTTGCTCCACTCCGAACAAACATTTAGAAGCATTTCGGGCGTTATCTAATGACCTTTTTCAAGAATTTCTCGACACAAATAATATCTGTCGTGATTTTTCGCTTATCTCTTAATAAACTTTATCAATTCAACTTTATTCACAAAGTCGTTTGAATTCAAATTCGTGAAAATGGTTTATACAATTGCTGAAAAAGTGGAAATAATTAGTTTGTTCTGCAAGAACGACAAATGTGCACGACAGGTAGCACAGATTTTAAATGACAGTCATCCTGAGAAAAACACTTCGCATCCGTACCTCCTGGATTTAGTGCATACATTTTGGGAAACCGGATCGGTTGCAAACAGAAAGCATCAACGTCAGCACGTAGTACGTAATGAGGGTAATCAGGTAGATGTCCTGGGTCACATAGCAGTAGAACCAAATTTGAGTCTTAGGAAACTTGCAAGTACTTAAGGAATTTCTGTAGGTAGTTGACGCCGAATCTTACAAAGTAATAAGTATCACCCATGCAAAATTAATTTGGTACAGGAACTTAATGAAGACGATCCTGATCGTCGCTTTCAGTTCTGTAAAGAAATGAGTGATCGCGCCAGAAGTAATATCATACCTTTTTGTACTCAATCTGTTTTTCCGATGAATGTACGTTCCAACTGGATGGCCAAGTCAACTGCCATTCGGGTAAATTGAATGTTTGTGCGGGCATACTGGGAGGCCACCTCATAGGGCCTTTCTTCCTACCGGAAAATCTGGAGGCAAACATGAATCTGGATCTACTGAAACTGCATTTTCTTCCTACCGAGAAATCTGGTTGAAAACATATATCTGAAAATGACATATATTGTAAAATGGCAAAGCTTTGGCAGAAAAGGATATGTGGTTTCAGCACGATGGTGCTTCACCACATTATGCCCCAGCTGTGCGTGATTTTCTTAATCAGGACTTTCCTAATCACTGGATAGGACGCAGAGGTTGAATTAGGTGGCCTCCCAAATCGCCAGATTTAACACGCTTAGACTTTTTTCTATGGGGACACTTGGAGTCAAAACTTTATGGAACACGACCAAATTCACTTGAGGAGTTTCGTCGGCGAATTGTTGAAGAATGGAGTTAGACAACGCACGAAATGCTTCGAAAAGTATGTTCGGAAGTGGATCAAAAATTTTACAATTGTATGGAAGTGGAGGGTAAACAATTTGAACATTTAATTAAATAACATTATTTCGTTCATTGATATGCTGTCTTATTAATTAATTGATGATTTTATTGCCATATCCAAACCAAAATGTAAACAGTCGTATGTTGTCCTGAGCAGAATTGAGAAAGCTTTAACATGAGGTGTCACTGAACATAGGGTTCCACTTAAGATTTAAGGGTATTTTGCGCACCTGCCTAAGGGATAGGTTCCAAGATACCAAAAGTTACGCCATCATCTGTCCCCCTTGAAAAGAAAGTCGACGCGTCTCCATTTTTTTTCTTTTTAGTGAATTTTCTTTTAAAAAATGTATCACACCGATAACTCAAAAAATAATGGGCCGATTTTGATTACATTTGGTGAATAAATTCCTTTTGCAAATGGCTTGTATAAGTTCGTTAGCCAGGGAAATCGGCCTAGGTTTTCCCGGAAAATTTTATGTTTTCTTTCGAAAAAAATTTATATCTCTTAAATTAACAAAGTAAGGGCAACCAAATTTAGTATGCGAGTTTACATCTACATTTATAGGTAAGTTATCTACCAAAATTTAGCTATGTAGGTCAAGAGACAAAAAAGTTATAGGCATTTAAAGAAAAACGAATTGGGGTTTTCCTCAAAACGTCAAAGTTGCGATTTAAAACGTCAAAATCGGCAACATTTAGGCAAATAACTTGAATCTAATACGGGCTATGGAAATCAAATGTCTCAAGAAGGATGTTTCACAAACCCTGAAGTCTTAGTTTCAACCGTCATTGTCCTTCATTTTACTAAAATGTTTTCAGAAAATTCATTTAAAATAGACCCTTTCTCTGATGCTTGGCAGTAGTTTAAGCTATAGAGTTTATCGTTTAATGGTATATAATTTTTGTCGAATTTTCGTAAAAAATCAATAAAGTTCATTATATCCGTTATTATACAATATATGAAAAAAAATTATACATTAATTATAGGGTGTCTTGAGCTATATCTTAAAAATTTTTCTACAATCACAGGATGGCCCATAAGTCGTTGGTGATACAGATTTTCTTTTTTTTAATCAAACACGCCTTATGTTATTGCATTTTTGCACTTTCCATCGAAATATAATGCATGTTTGTGAGAAAAGAAATTCTGGACGCAGCAAGTGCGTTAAGGTAGCGAATTTTGATTAAATGCTTCAAATTTGAATAGCTCAATTTGCTATTAACCTATAAGGTTGACCAAGAAACGAGTTTTTCCGGGAACACTTTAAGTTTACTTTTGGAAATTTTTGTACATTCTCACACAATAAAGTTATTTTTATAAAACATGGCACATTGTTTTTACTATATAGGTTATGCTGGTAACCAAAATTGATGCCTGCTTTCTTAAATAAAAAGAAAACACACATATTTGCAATAAAAACATTTTTATGAAAATTCACTACCATAACGCACTTGCTGCGTCCAGAGTTTTTTTAAATTCCGATATTTTCCAGGTGGAAAGTTTTAATTGGCACACCCTGTGTGTCTGTGTATATATATATATATATATATATATATATATATATATATATATATATATATATATATATATTTGTGTGTATGTGTATATTATTATTATTTCATGATATTGAACTTTATATAGACCACTGTTTTATGGTTACTTCTGGAATAAATTTGCCAGAGGTCTAAAAGTCGTATTTTTTGTAGGCAAATTCGATAAACAAGTGTTTTCCACGAAAATTTAAGAAAAAATGAGCTAAAAAATTGGTAACAAAAATCCACTAAAAAAACTTTTCTATGAAAAGTTGCTAAAAATGTTGCGTAAAAAATTTTGATCAAACGTTCTTTACAAAAATTCACTGAAAGCATGTTTTTGGACAAAATCTCATTAAAACATAATTTTTTAAGAATTTCGGTCAAAAAATGTTTTATCAAAACTTTGCTAAACATTATTTTACACAAAAATTCTAAACAAATTTTTATTTCAAGCAAATGAGAAACAGTTTTTTCTTTCAAGAAAATTCGCTAAAACAAGACAATTTGGTATTACAAAAGCAAGTTGTATATGAAAATTCGCTTATAAAGTAAATTAAAATGTATACAATCTGGTCTAAATACAGACGTAGAGACTTTTTCTGTGGGTGCACAGAGAATGTTTTGCCGTAAAAAACGAAACTGGTTGCAGAAAAGGAAACAGGCAGTTGTGAAGCCACAGAAAAATATCTACTCTTGTATTAAGTCTGGAATGGTTTTACCAAGTCAGATTAACAAAAACAATCTGATCTGCTATTAAAATTAAAATAAATGTCTTCAGAGTTCTATTCTCATTAATTTATTTATTCTACAAAATTGGCTGAAAATTCATCTACATTTCATAATATTATCACATAACGCTGGAAAATAATAAAAAAATTAAAAAGTGGACACATCTTTGGGATTTAACCCGCGTCTAGAAGAGCAACACTTGAAACCAAAACCTAGGACTTCGTTAAAAACATTTCATATAATATTTTGCACGCATAATGCCAGTCAACATGATAGACTATTTAATCACAAATTTTATAATTCAAAGGATCTATTTGAAATGTTTCTTCTACAAAAATTTTAGTGAAATGAAGGATAATGACGGTTGAGGCTTTGTAAAACACACTTTTGCATAACCCGCATATGTTTCAGAATATTTGTTTAAAAGTCACCAATTTTAACGTTTCAAATCTCGACTTTGGCGTTTTGAACCATAACATTTTCAAAGTTATTGTTCCAGTTCTTCTTAACCTTTTGCGCCAAGAAGATTCAATAGTTGTCTGTAATATTCAGTAGATTTTCTTAGCAATACAAAATATATTTTCTTTTAATGCCTATAACTCTTTTTTCTTTTAGCTTAAAGATCTGAATTTTGGTGTATAGTATACTTTTTATAATATAAACTTGCGTACCAAGCTTCACTGTCATATCTTTGTTATTTTCAGAGATACAAGATATTTTCTGAAAGAAAACCTAAAATGTTCTCTGAAAAGGTGGTCCTATTTTCTTATCTAACGAACTTAAAGCCACTTACAAAAGAAAGGCACCTACCAAACTTCATCATATATATATATATATATATATATATATATATATATATATATATATATATATATATATATATATACATATAAAAATTGGAACTGTCGCCGGATAGATTTTTCAGTAACTAGGTATTTTATCAATTATGTTAATAAGTTAACAGACAACATTTGGATAAATAGAATACATCGAATCGTGTTCCTCTAAACTCTAAACGAACTTTATTTTATATGCTGAAGAACTAGACCTGAACTATATGCAAGCAAACATTGTGGTGGCTATGATGAAATTCTTTGCTCCCTAGTCCAACATATTTTAGACACATTCTTAGTGAACAGATATTGCCAAACAAAGTGGAAATAGAAAAAATAAATTTTCCAGTTGAACCCTATGTATAGAAAGTTTTCCAATGCTTAAAATGTTTATAATACGGCCATATGAGCACCCGGTGCAAGGGCAAGGAACGATGTAGTAACTGCGGCAAAGAACATAACAATAGTACATGTCAATCGGAAAATCCACCGTTTTGCATTCTTTGTAAAGGAGAACATGGAGCTACAGACCGTGAAATTTGCAATGCATTTTCGAAACAAAAGTTTATTAAAAACGCAATGGCACACGAAAATATTTCCTATAAAGATGCATTGGAAAAATTTTATAATAGCTATCTCAAAGCTACACAGTTCCAGATAAGGCCAATAAATAACAATAGCTGGGGAAAAAGTAACGTGTAATTTCTAGTGTGCATACAGCTTTAGCATGCCGTCTTAGGGTTCTGGTTATTTGTGTGGAGTCGTTTTACCTCACTTCACTCTAAACCGAGCTGCAGAGGACTCATAATGTGCTTACTTGTACATTTTAAGTTGTCCATAGAAAGTTTTTTAAAGATAAAGATTATTATTACGATTTCACCAGTCCAGATTAGATTAAAAATACAGTCCGCTATATCAGTGTTAACATTGTGGTCCTAGCTCACCGGATTTAAAAGCTGATTAATTAGAGGATTGAAGATATAATCTATAAATATTAGAAAATCTACAATAACAGTGCAAACTTCTAACAAGCCAGTTGAGAAAGGTCCAGGTCAGGTAGAAGGGACAGTTTGGTTTTACCAAAGTTTGAAGATTAGAAGACTAGAGGAACCGAAGTTTACTGCTTTCCAAGATTCAAGTAAATCATTGTTTGCTTATCCTTTGTTAAGTTTCCTTTATTACCTGATATTTACCGTTCTCAAACTGAGTTAACATAATTGAAAGATTATTGCTTACTTACAATTACAGTTTATGTTAAGTGCTCATTTATTTAATTACGCTTAAAGATTATATTATTTTTAATTTAAGTTTAGATTTCAGATAAGACTGGTTAAAGAGATTAATTAAGTGAAGTCGATTGATTATTAAGTTTTGTTTGTTGCATTCAGATTAATTTATTAAGGATTATATTTTAAATAAAATGGCTTTGACAATTAAACATATCACGAGGTTATTTAAAGCACAAGCTTACCACTTTTGAATATTTTGTTTATTCAATGCGAAACAGATTTAATGAAGATATGTCTTCAATAACAGAAGAAACGGTCATAGACTTAAAATTTAAATTAGATAAAGTGCTCTCTGTATACGACGAATTTGTGGTTGTTCAAAATAGTATCGAAGAGGCTTGCGATGAGGATCAATTAGACTCAATATCAACAACGAGCTGATTTTATTGATAAAGTCGGTAGCTGTAGCCGCTGCAAAATTAATTTTGGCACAACGTACTACTACTGAAGATTCTGTTGACCAAAGAAGTTCGTCATCAGATTCAATTAGTAATCACAGTAATAGTTTTTCCAATATTAGATTACCGGTTATAGATTTAAGTTTGACGGAACATATGAAGGTTGGTTAAGCTTTAAAGACATATTTGATTCACTTATACATACAAATAATTCTATTAATGATATTCAGAAATTTCATTATCTTAGAGCGAGTTTAAATCCGTCAGCCTTAAAGATTATTCAATTACTCGAGTTAGTAATTACAAAATTGCTTGGGAATTATTAAGTAATAGATTTGATAATAAAAGATTGTTAATTACAAGTCATATAAAAGGTCTCTTTAATATGCCTTCAATTCAAAAGGATTCATCATCGGCGTTACGTAATCTTGTGGACTCTTTATTTAAGCATTTGAGAGCTTTGGGTAACCTTGGCCTACATATTGACTTATGGGACCCTCTTTTAATTCTTTTAGTTTCCACTAAATTAGACAAACCTACGATTTGTGAATGGGAAAAATGTAAAGCGGGTTCAGATTCAGATTTTCCATCTTTGAAAGATTTTACAAAGTTCCTTTCAGGTAGAGCTTATTTCCTGCAATCATTAGAGCTTAATGTTAAAAAAGATTATAATGAGTGTCAAGACAAAGCTAGGATTTCAGCCAATAAACACAAGAACGTTAAAGATCTTTTAAGTAGTTCTAAAAATGTTTTTAAAAATAAGTGTAATTATTGCGGTAAAGATAACCACAAGCTTTATCATTGTAAGGACTTTTTAGATTTAGATGTTTCGCAAATATTAGTAAAGATTAACGATTCAGATTTATGTGTCAACTATCTTTGTACAGGACATAAGGCTGAAATTTGTAAGTTATATCCTTGTTTCAAATGTTCAGAAAAACACAGCAGATTTCTTCATGTTTCTAAAGAGCACTTGCCTCTTGCTAGTTTGACGGAGTCACATGTAATCCTATCTACTGTCAAGGTTTTAGTTTATGATTCAGAGGGCAACCAACAGTGTTGCCATGCTATTTTGGATTGTGGCTCCCAAAGTAATTTCATCAGTGAAAGTTTAGCTTTAAAATTAGGTCTTCCTGAACCAAGCATTAATGTTGCTGTTACTGGAAAAAGGTGTAAAGTGAAAATATAGTCTCTGGTTAATGATTTTTTATTAAATTTTGATTGTTTTGTTTTGCCAAAAATTTCTGGATTATTGCCAAGTACCTTGGTAAATGTTTCTGCTATAAAAATTCCTAAAAACATTAAATTAGCTGATCCCGAATTCTATAAACCCAAAAATATACATTTACTGATTGGTTGTTCACTTTTTTGGGATTGTTTAAGACCTAATAATATTGTCTTAGGACAACAGTTACCCATTTTACAGAAAACAGTTTTCGGATACACTGTTTCTGGAAGTTTTGTAAGCAATGATTCTCAATGTTTCTTAACATCATTTCAAAATAGAATTAACACAAATGAGTTACTTCAAAAATTTTGGTTAGTGGAAGAAGTAAACAATAAGCCAATGCTTTCTACACAAGATGTTAAATGTGAAAAGTTTTTCAAAGATACATTTTCACGAGATTCAGATGATCGTTTTGTTGTTCGAATTCCGTTTAAAGATGACGCTTTAAAACTTGGTGATTCAAATAACTTTGTTAAAAAATTTACGAGTTTGGAAAAAAGATTTGATAAAAATCCTAGTCTAAAGATTGATTATGCTTCATTTATGAAAGAATATTTAGATTTAGGCCATATAAGTTTAGTAAATGATTTTTACAAAGATAAACCTTCTTATTTCCTTCCACATCATGCTGTGTTCAAGGAAGATAGTTTAACATCACGAGTTCGGGTTGTTTTCAATGGTTCTGTACCATCATCTACAGGATATTCAGTAAATGATCTACAATATACAGGGCCTCAGATTCTTAATAATCTTTTCGAAATTTTGGTTAAGTTTAGACAGTTTCCCTATGTTGTTACTTCTGATGCCCCTAAAATGTACAGGCAAATCCTAGTTCATCCGGATGACCGATCCTTTCAAAGAATTGTTTGAAGATTTAATAAGACAGATGAAATTCAAGTATTTAATTTAAATACAGTTACTTATGGCACAGCAAGTGCGCCTTATCTAGCGATAAGGTGTTTGCATCCGCTTGCTCATGATTTTCAACATAAGTTTCCTGCTGCTTCAAGATTGATTTTAGAAAACTTTTATGTCGATGATTTTATTGTTGGATTTTACACAAAAGAAGAAGCAATTAAGGTGTGTATAGAAATGGCAGAGATTCTTAAGTCGGGTTGTTTTATTTTGAGAAAATGGAGGTCTAATAGCCAAGAAATTTTGAATTTTTTTGAAGATTTTCCTGAAGGTGATACATTAAAAATTTGTGATAAAAGCACAAAATGTTTAGGCATTCAGTGGTCGTGTAAGTCAGACCATTTATCTTTTCAAATAACTGATCCAGTTATTGTTTCACATTGCACATTGCACAAAAAGACACATCCTGTCAGAGATTTCTAAGATGTACGACCCACTTTCTCCTTGTATTATTATTGCCAAAAGATTAATACAAAAATTGTGGTGCCTCGGATTTGATTGGGATGAAGACATTCCCAATGAGCTGCAACAAAAGTGGCTTATGTTTCAGAGGGATTTAACAAATTTAAATTATTTAAAGATTTCTAGATTTTCCTTAACCGAGGCTGTCACAAAGGTTCAGCTGTTCTGATTCTCTGATGCCAGCAGCAAGTCTTATGCTGCAGTTATATATGTTAGGTCTGTTAATGCAGAAGGAGATGTTAATGTTTCACTTTTGTGCTCAAAAACTAAAGTTTCACCCCTCAAACAATTAACGATGTCCAGATTAAAGCTACTAGCTGCGCTTACTTTGGCTAGATTAGTTAAATCCATAATTGATTGTATGCAGTTTGACGCATGTTATCTTTGGTCAGATTCTCTTATTGTTTTATATTGGATTCATACCTAACCCCACAAATTGCAAACCTTTGTCAGCGCTAGGGTTTCTGAGATCCAAGAATTGACATATGATTTTAAATAGAGCTATGTCGAATCTAAACAAAATCCAGCAGATATAGCCTCTAGAGGTTTGTTCCCATCTGATTTGATTTCTTCCGATTTGTGGTGGTTAGGTCCTGATTGGATACATGACTTCGATCCTTTTCAGTATAATTTTAGGTTCAATGCAAATGTGGAAGATATTTCAGAGATTAAAAGGGTTGACGATCAATATGTATTTGCTGTTTCTCTAGATGATTTTAACATCTACACAAAATTCTCCTCCCTAACGAGATTACAAAGAGTAGTTGCTTTCTGCAGAAGATTTGTTTTCAATTGCGTGGCTTCAAAGTATAAAGAAAAACGTTTAACTAGTAGATTCACTATAACTGAAATTAATGATTCTCAGAAATGTTATCTCAGAAGCAATGTTTTTAAAAGGAATTTCAATGTTTACTAAAAAATGAATTTATTAGGTTAAAAAATAGATTAAATGGGTTATCACCTTTTATTGATAAAGACAACATAATAAGAGTAGGGCGCACACTTAGATTTTCTAATCTAGATTATAATGCTAAACATCCGATTATTTAAGATTCGAAACATAATTTCACGAATCTTATATTTCCATTAGAACATCGCAAATTATTACATGCAGGTCCTCAATTATTATTAAATAGTATCAGACAAGTGTATTGGCCATTAAAGGGTATGTCTCTTTCGAAAAATATCGTCAGAAAATGTGTACAGTGTTTTAAGGTTTCTCCAAGACTTTTAAGTGTGACCATGGGAGACTTACCATCTTTCAGGGTTACTAATTTATCACCTTTTTCAAAAACCGGCCTTGATTATGCAGGCCCTTTTCCAATTAAAGACCGAAAAGCAAGGGGTTGTATGATTACTAAAGGTTATGTATGTTTATTTATTTGTTTGAGTGTTAAGGCTGTACATCTTGAGCTCGTCTCTGATTTAACATCCAAAGCCTTTATTGCATGTTTAAGAAGATTCTCGGCTCGAAGAGGTTTTCCTCTTGAGCTGTATTCAGATAACGGTTCCAATTTTGTCGGAGCCAAAAGAAGTCTAACCGCGTTGAGTATGTTCCTCAAAAACTATAAAGAAGACATTATAGACTTTATGGAAAAAAGTCAGATACAGTTTATTTTATTCCACCAAATGCACCTCACTTTGGAGGGATTTGGGAGGCAAACATTAAAAGTTTTAAGCGTCATTTGTTTAAGGTTATAGGGGAAACAATTTTATCTTTTGAAGAGTTTTCTACCGTGTTGACTCAGATTGAGGCAGTTTTAAATTCCAGACCACTCTATCCTTTATCTGATAACCCAAACGATTTAAATTCCCTCACACCTTCCCATTTCCTGATTGGCAAACAAATGACAACCCCACCAGATCCAGATTTACTGCAGTTACCTACTTACAAACTACAGAGATATTAGCTTATCCAGCAATTGCATCAGAGTTTCTGGAAGCGTTGGTCCAGAGATTATTTAAACTCTCTTCAGCAGAGGCGAAAATGGACACGCGATTCAGACAATGTTCTAATTGGGAGCCTGGTGATTATTAAAGCTGACAATCTACCTCGAGCCAAATGGATTTTAGGCAGAGTTTTGCAGCTACGTCCAGGACCTGATGGCAAAGCTCGCGTGGTCAGTGTAAAAACAAATACAGATGTTTATAAACGTCCTGTGGTGAAACTGTGTCCGTTGCCAATTGACTACAGTAAATCAGACAAATGACAGTTTTTTTGGTTGTTTTTTTTAATATTTTACTAATTTTAATAAGTTTAAGTGTGTTCATTATTTTTATTTTTACTTGTAGATTAGGTTCACTTATAATGTTTTTTTATACATTTTAAATTGTTGGTGTAGGCAATTATGATGTTGAAGGCGGGAGAAAAAGTAACGTGTAGTTTCTAGTGTGCATACAGCTTTAGCATGCCGTCTTAGGATTCTGGTTATTTGTGTGGAGCCGTTCTACCTCACTTCACTCTAAACAGCTGCAGAGCACTCATAGTGTGCTTAGTTGTACATTTTATGTTGTAAATAGAAAGTTTTTTAAAGATAAAGATTATTATTACGATTTAACCAGTCCAGATTAGATTAAAAATACAGTCCGCTATATCAGTGTTAACAATAGCTATTACCAAAAGACTACAACTCACAAACCAAGTGAACAAATATGACCTACTACAAGACAAACACAACAGATAAATACACAAAATCAAAATACAAACACAAATACAAGAATACCGATGACACAATATCGACATTACTACAATACACAGCAGAAGAATAAACGCAAACACACAGATACACAGGAATACAATATATCGGGATATGACCAGACTCACAAAGACATACTGACAATATCAAAGCTGATTAGAAGTGACCCAATTATAAATAGACAAAACACAAATACAGAAATATACCGCATAAGAAATAATGAATATGACAATGTTAGAAAATATAAGCGAATCCTTAGTTAGGTTCATCCTGGATATAATTGAAGAAACAGGTCAACATTCTATAAAATACGATTGGTTATATCAAATACGGACAAAGATCGAACATATAATTTACCGTGAAAATGTATAGTTTAAATTTTTACAATACCCTGTCTCTTACATCGAACAAGGAGCAACATGAAAATTTTTTGAGCGATAATAATATTCATGTTGCCTTAATTAGCAACACTTGGCTAAAACAAAACATAAATATTTACTTTAGTGGATATAATATCCACAGAAATGATAGAAGCGACGGGTACGCGGGTAGCAATACTCACAAAAAATAATTTATTTTATAAACCACTAATTTCCGATAAAATAGATGGTTTGATGTGTGTATCTGGAGAAGTTTTACAGTCCATTAATGGTAAATTTTTGAGTGCCTATTCGATATATGTAAGACCTACGGCAAATATATATATATATATATATATATATATATATATATATATATATATATATATATATATATATATATATATATATATATATATATATATATTTATTTATTTATCAGTGGAAACGATTTTTCAATAACCTAAAGGCAGCATTTATAGTAACTGTAATTCTTATAATTTAGCATTTGGAAGCTCGTGGGCAGATTCCAAGGGTAGAAATTTGTTAGAGGCCTTAGAAGAATGCAACTTGGTTTTTCTAAATAAAGGTGCAGAAACTTTAGTTAGATTACCACAGTCGGGTTCTAGATAGGCAATAGACATTACGATTTGTTTTCCTGAAATTGCCCATCTTTTTCAGTGGAGTGTGAGATATGTTACTTTGGGTTCCAATCATATTCACATCACCTAATAGGAAAAGATGCAATAATGACCAAAATTTTACTTTTTCGCAACATGCAAATAACAGTGCAAATACTAATATAGAAAAAGATGTATTCAACATTTATATATCTACACACAATAATAAATGGAATATAAATAAAGCCCATTGGACTATTTTTTCTCATCATATGGAACAGGACACTTCTGAATCTGCACAAGGAACAAATGAAGCATATGACAATTTTGGTCCAAGTTTACAAGGCATGTAAAGAGTAAGTTCCATTTAAGACAAAGGAGTTCAATAAAAAATTTAACAAAGTGAGGTGGAACGACAGTTGTAAACAAGCTATAGATTGTCAAAATCAAGCACTGCGGAACTACAAGAGAAATCCTATTACACAGAATTTTGTCAATTACAAACAAGCTCAAGCTGTGGCCAAAAAAACTGTACTGGAAAGCAAACTTAATTCCTGGAAGAAAGTCTGCAATAACCTTAACAGAAATACCCCCATTTTGAATGATATTAAAAAAAATTGGAAACGTTTACAATCCTCACTCAACACATCCGGCTAATGAAAGCTGGGCCTATGATTTATTATGTAAGGTATCCCAATTTTGGGTTCCAAAACCAATTGATTATAGATCCAATACAGGTACACCTAAATTACTCGAGTCGGTTAAAATCAGTGAACTGGAACAATTCCTCAAACACAACATAAATACATCTCCAGGCGTAGACAATATACATTACTTAATGCTATCCAATTTGGCACATACTAAGAAGCTCGAACTTCTCAGGATTTTTAAATAAATTTTTGAAACAGAACAAATTCCCATAACCTGGAAAATTTATATAGGTGTGTACTTTTTAAAACCTCAAAAAGATCCTCAAATCGTAGATTCATACAGGATAATATGTCTAGCTTCCTGTGTCTTAAAAACATATAAAAGAATATTAAAAAGACGCTTGGAGACATGACTTTAAAAAAAAGACAAGTTGGGAAAAACACATTTTGGATTTAGAAAAGGGTATTCAACAGCTGAAAACCTGACACATCTTATTACGCACGTAAACTTGTTGTTTACTAACTCAAAGCATATTGCAGCCTTAATTGTCGATATTTCTGCGGCTTCTGGCAATGGTAACTCAAGTATTTTAAATGAAAAAATGCTGAGCATAGGAATTCCAAAAAACCTCACGAGAAAAATAATTAAACTTTATGAAAATTGTATGTCAAATTACAACGAAAATGAATTGGACCAAGAACAACTAATTTAGGATTACCGCAAGGAAGAATTCTAAGCCTACTCTTGTATCTCATATATACGGCAGACCTTGAAAAATCTTTAGGTGACATCGAAGTTTTGCAGTTTGCAGATGACATATGTATATACGCCAATAATGTGAAGCAACTAGTAAATTAAAAATTTGTTGTGGTAATAATGACCTAACAATATCTGCCAACAAATATCAATCATGCATATTTATAAGGAAACGAGCAATACAACAACAAAATATAAAATTGTGGTCTATAAGGTATCCTGTTATACCTAAAATCACTTAACTTGGAATAACACTAGACCGAAAGCTATTGTGGAGAGATCTAATAGAAAAAACAATAAGAAAAACAGAAAAGGGCATAAATATATTACGAATGATAACACACACCTGGGGCACAGACGCATCAATATCCCTTACTTTTTATAAGTCATTTATTAGATCAGTCATGGACTACGGCGCCATATTCTACCACCAAGCCACAAAAATGCACCTCAACAAACTAAATATAATCCAAAGCAAAAGTATAAGAACTTGTTTGGGAGCATTAAAAAGCACACCTATCAATAACTTAATGGCAGCAAGTGGCCAGTTACCTTTGTGTCATAGAAGACAGATGTTAGCAGAGGGATTTCTATTTAAAATGTATGAGAAGGAAAGCGAAATAATAACCAAACTACACGAGCTCTTCATTTGTGATCTGACAAAACATTTCTGGGCAAGAAAACAGTCGTTTCTATTTGTAGCATCATACCACAATCTTTTGACGTAAAGCAGCACATACAACAATATGACGTCAACCATATTTATACCTGCAACAAAGAAACTAAATTTAAAACAAAATTTGTAAGAGACTTACCCAATTTCTAGCAAGAATAATAAATCAAATTTTAGAAGCTGATTTAAAGAGTACCGTCTACCACATTCACACCGATGGACCAAAAAATAAGGAAGCGACAGGCGACGCAGTCTACGATTCACAGCAAGAATGGCACACAAAAATAAGAATGGATGAAAAGATGAGTACATTCACAGTTGAGCTGATCGCGGTATGGGAAGCTCTTCAGTACATAAAAGGTGTAAACCGTAAAAACTGTATTATACTGTCAGACAGTAAAAGCTCCATAGAGAAGCTAAAAATTTGAATTCTACAAAAGAGTCCACGTATATAACATCATTGATAAGTGAAAGCTTGTAGGAGTTGGAAAACAATAATAAAACGATCACCTTCTGTTGGATTAAGGGACATTGTGGGGTCAGAGGAAACGAAATAGTAGATAACCTGGCCAGGCAAGCCTTACAAGACGGCAATGAAACAAACTTTCTGTGCCGAGGAACCGATATTATATTTACTTTAAAAATGCCCAATGGGAAAGATGTGTTAAACAGTACACTGATGATTGTAAAGGCCAATATTATAAAGAGCTACAGATAATGCCACAGAAAAGACCTTGGTTTACGCGCATGAATATAGGGAAAGATGCACTGAAAACAATTTGTAGATTTCGATTCAACCACACTTTTGTTCAGACCTATCTGCACAAATTAAACCTTTCTCAACACCCATTTTGTGAATGTGGTGAGGTGAGGGACGCCGAACACGTACTGTTTTGCTGTAGAAATAATTGTGATATTATAGATAACTTTTAAAATAAATTTTATAATATAAAAGTACTGGTGCCTCGCTTCAGCTTAAAACATATATGGTAGCCAAAAAATGAAGTTATTTATAAACTTCTTTTTGCATTGGTAAAAAACTTAAAAATTTAATTATAAAAATATTTGCACTGTTATTAGAATTAGCAAAAATGGAAAACGCAAATAGTAGATTAGTTTCCTATTGTTTTTTCAAATGTTGACCTTCGCTATCCGTGGTTCTGCTCGTTTGTGGCCGAAGAGGCCATGACAAACCCCATGGTCCAGCGTGTCCCTGTTTTTTCCCAATATATTTATGTAGGTGGGTATTGGGTATACAAAAAAAAGGAAATAAATAAATAAATAAAAGTAAAAACTTTATATTAAATAAATGTATAAATAAAAATAAAAAATTTATATTATGTTAATCAGATAGATTAGTTAAAAATTGTGAGGTAATATTTTGGTTTATAAACAAATAAGGAATTAGAACAGAATAAACTAGAATT
The DNA here is from genome assembly GCA_964006375.1 of Tillus elongatus. Taxonomy (NCBI): domain Eukaryota; kingdom Metazoa; phylum Arthropoda; class Insecta; order Coleoptera; family Cleridae; genus Tillus; species Tillus elongatus. Next base: position 80,329,676 of record OZ023269.1, on the reverse strand, counting down.
CCAGGTATAATAAAACATGTTATTGCGCGAATGGTATATTGCCGCAGCCAAACCATCGTTTAATTTATATATATATATATATATATATATATATATATATATATATATATATATATATATATATATATATATATATATATATATATATATATATATATATATATATATATGTATATATACATATTCTTGTATTTAAAATGTAAATAAATATTATTATTATTACTATCAACTTTAGCGTAAAGGGCTTTCACACTCGCTCAAAGGAGAACATTCACTCATCCCAGGTATTTCAGATATCAAAGGGACTGAGCTCACATGGAGCCCTTTTCAAGTTAACGGGGCTTGAACGACAACGCGACACATCCTCATCTCCCAGGAATCTCCGGACGGTGTAGGCAGTTGCAAGTATTACTGCCTTCTGCATACCCTTATAAAGATGCTCTTCAATATCCAGTATCTTAGTGTTCTCTCGAAGATTCTTAGGAACCACACCAGTTGACGACATGACTATTGAAATTACTCAGACACTATCTGGCCTCCACTGTCTCTTTACTTGTATCTCGAGATCTCTGTACTCAATGAACTTCTCGTTGTACTTTATCTCTAGATTATTAGTATTCGGAATGACCACATTAATCAGCGTCACTTTGTTGCAGGACTTATCCACTATTATTATATCTGGCTTGTTGTGGGCAACTCGTTGGTCTATGAGCACGGTCCGCTCCCAATACAACCTGTATCCTGAGTTCTCTAGAACAGGCTTATTATTATTATTATTATTATTATTATTATTATTATTATTATTATTATTATTATGATTATTATTATTATTGTTATTATTATTATTATTATTATTATATAATTTTTAAGCCGATCGTGGCTTAATTTGTTAAGGCGTTAGACTCCCGAATTACGACACAAAGGTTCGCAAATTATAATCCCACCGCTGGCGATGTAAAAAACTCCGACAATACGATTCACACTAAACTACCTATCATAATCACCTCATCTATGCGGAAGGCAGCCCCTGATCTACGAGTTTTTCGAACCGGGGCAGAAACTTGATAGTGACGCCCCCCTCTCTAAAAAAATTTTGGGTAGTTACGTAGAGTTGGGACCCCTAACTTTCTTTTATTTGTTCTACTCCGATGAGTAAAAAGAAATACGTTTGAAAAAAATAAGTTTAAATTAAAATTCCCGTCCTTAGATGTTGCTAACAATGTGCTGCGCTGCAGCTGCTCGCAGCGCATTTTAGAATGAGCCATTAGGATGTGTTCAAAAACTAACTGAGCGTTTTAAAATCAAATGAATAATTGATGGAACAACGTGCGCTGCTAGGCGCTTTGTGGGGCAAGTTTTTATTTTCAACCATATATTATATTATGATTTTGGCGCCCCCTGAAACTGCCGCCCGGGGAAGGTTTGCCCCTCCCCCCCAGATCCGGGGCTGGCGGAAGGGAACTAGAAACCACCGTACCTTTTGCCAGCAGCAATACGGCAGATACAGACATGATTTCAACAACAAAGTGACATCGCCTTCGGGCTGTGATGATGACAATAATACCCTTCTAGTTTAGAAAATATACAAAATACGTTGTCTACTGTTTTTAGTGAATTTTCGTAGAAAAAATTCACTAATGAGAAGATCGAGACTTTTGTATTCTCAATTTTATGAACATAAAGATGAATTTATGACCACTTAAACAATAGATTGCTGTCTTATTGATTACCACTAACAATTTCTGCCGCCATGTATTGAATGTTCAGTCTAAAGGTAAATATTGCATTTCAACGGGGAAAATATTTAACAGACTCCAAAAAAAAAGGTTGTCTGTATGCATTTTTTATGTATGTTCACCGATATTTTCGCCAATTGTGGCCATTTTTTAAAATTCTATTTTGTTTGATAAGGTATACTCCTGAGGTGGTCCCATTTTCACTATGTCAGGATCTGACGATGCAATCTCAGGGAAATTGAGGGAAATCCTAAAAAAATATATTTTTTTATATATGTTCACCGATATTTTCGTCAATTGTGGACTTTAAAAATATTTTTGTGCGAAAGGGTATACTGGTGGTTCCATTTTCATCAAGTCAGGATCTGATAATGGAATCTCAGGGAAATCGAAAATTATTTTTTTATGTATGTTCAGCGATATTTTCGTCAATTGTAGACCAATTTAAAAAAATATTTTTTGTTTGAAAGGGTATACTCCTAAGGTGGTTTTATTTTCACTAAGTCAGGATCTGATGATGGGATCTCAGCGTAATCGAGGGAAATCCTCAAAAGTTATTTGTTATTTTTTGTACGTGTGGCCACCGATATTTTCGTCAATTTTGATAAATCTTTTTGATTGAAAGGGTATACGCCTAAGGTGGTCCCGTTTTCACTAAGTCAGGATCTGATGATGGGATTTCAGGGAAATTTAGGGAAATTCTAAGCAAATATTTTCTTATGTATGTTCACCGATATTTTCGTCAATTGTGGAGCAATTTTAAAAACTCTTTTTTTGTTTGAAAAGGTGTGCTACTGAGGTGGTACCATTTTCACCAAGTCAGGATCTGATAATGGTATCTCAGCGAAATCGAGGGAAATCCTCTTATAATCTATGCTCAGGGAAATCGAGGGAAATCCTCTTATAATCTATGTAACTTAAAGTTTTACTGTAACACGGCACTTTTATTATGTTATAGCAGATTTCTAATACCGTACGCACTACGTACGTATATTTACACTAAAAATAGAAAAATAACAAACTTTCAAAAAAATTACACCGACTTAAAAATAGGCACTAAAAAGCGAAAAATAACTAGATTACCGGTGTAATTCAAAAGATAAAAATTAATTTAAACGAAATATTATTATATGCGCTACCTACTTATCTGTTTAAAGTATGTGCCAAACTTGAAACACAATAATACTTTGCAATATAAGCAGCTTAAATGATAAAGCATTATAATTCTAATTAAATACCTAAATATGTCGTCAATGATCAAAGACCCACCGACGTTTATGCATCACGTCGCGTACGCGGAGAAACTTGTGATGTGGCGGCAGTAGACCTAGCCTATCTACCTACTACATAATTGGGTTGGCACCGACTTCAAACAGATAAGTAGGTAGCGTATATAATAATATTCCATTTATATTAATTTTTATCTTTTGAATTAAACCTGTGATCCAGTTATCTTTTGTTTTTTAGAGCCTATTTTGATGTCAGGGTCAGTTTTTTAAGTTTGTTCTTTTCTTATACTTTTAAGTCTGTAGATATGTAATGCATTTTTGGCATAACTGATATGTTTGTTTCTATATATCTTACTTCGTTGATGGTACTGGTGATAAAATAATTTAGCAGAATCATTTTACATATAGCATTAGCATCTGCATTACTAGAATATGATGCAGATCAATATATACTGACTTTCCAAAGAATACGAACACCCAGTATAAGAGTTGACCAACTGCAGTGTCATTTTCTATACTACTCTGTTTTGTCTCTGATAGGAAATGATAACAACATGGAAACAAAATTTAACAGGTGTACACTTTTTAAATTTTTTTTATCAAAAAATTATGTCTTTAAATTTGCATTTCCTTCAGTTCAAAGCAATGTTTCGTACCAATTTGTGCTCAATTATCACGTCATTGAGTCATTATGCCTAGACGCCGTTTACGGAACAATTACAGTCATTTAAGTGAATTCGAAAGGAGGCGCATTGTTGGTATGCAAGAAGCCGATCTTTGGTACTGACTGATTGATGGTACTGATGCTAAAATAATTTAGCAGAACCATTTTACATATAAATTGGCATCTTCATTACTAGAATATGATGCAGATCAATATATACTGACTTTCCAAAGAATAGGAACACCCAGTATAAGAGTCGACCAATTGCAATGTCATTTTCTATACTACTCTGTTTTGTCTCTGATAGGAAATGATAACAACATGGAAACAAAATTTAACAGGTGTACGCTTTTTAAATTTTGTTTTATCAAAAAATGTTGTCTTTAAATTTGCATTTCCTTCAGTTCGAAGCAATATTTCGTAACAATTTGTGCTCAATTTATCACGTCATTGAGTCGATATGCCTTGACTCCGTTTACGGAACAATTACAGTAATTTAAGTGAATTCGAAAGGAGGCGCATTGTTGATATGCGAGAAGCCGATCTTTTCAATCAGACAATTTATGACCGCATAGGACGTATTGTGTCAACAGTGTTACAGTGTTGGTCCAGGTAATCCGAAAATGGAATCGATAACCGTCGTCATGGATCCGGACTACCTCGAGCAACAATAACATACATTAGCAGGTCACCTCTTATTTTTAATGACAGAAATTTGAATGCAAATGATTGCACACGAAACGTACTGCAGCCTGTTGCGTTGCCATACTTACGAGGGTTTATTTAACCCCCTTTCCAACAAGACAGCGCACGTCCTCATACAGCAGGTGTTACTACAAGGTTCTTACAAGAAAATACCGTGACCCTGCTTTCATGACCTTCTCGCTCGTCAGACTTGCCACCAATAGAACATGTGTGGGATATGATTGGCAATCGACTGGGTAATTTACCTAAACCACAAAATAATCTAGTTGTCCTTGGACACTGAATTCAATGGGAGAACATGCCACAATATACCATGAATCCTTTAATTTCAGGAATTCCTCAAAGAGTTATCGAATGCATAAGAAACCGCGGCGAACCCACTCATTATTAAATAACTCTGTTATTTTTTAATATATATGTCTGCAAATGTAATAACAGACATTATGTATACATTTTATTAAAATTGGTCAACTCTTACCGGGTGTTCGAATTTCTTTTGAAAGTCAGCATACTTATATATTTTATTATTACAACGTAATAGGCTGTTTGGTACAATAAAGAGATTTGCATACCTGTGAATCAGTGATGATCTCCTCTTATTGTCACTGTCTTTCCTGGCATGCTGACATTACACACACTTACTAATATTAAAATAAAAACCATGCTCTGTTTGCGCAGCTTGTCCCAATAAAGCAACAGTGCGGAAATGACTACCAGAAGCTCTATACATATTTGTTAGCAAATCTAATTTAATGAATGCCAACATATGTTGTAGTCTCTAAATGGATACAAGAAAATATTTCCCTCGCAACCATTGCCTATTATAAGACGGATACAGACATAGACTTTTTTATGGCTTCATAATTGCTTATTTTATTTTCTCTAATCGGTCTCGCCGTTATACAGCCTCATCAGACAGAAGAAAATTGAGTTATTTATTAGGCATCATGACAACTGTAAATAAAATAAAATAGCCAGGTTTAAGATATATGCGACCACCTGTCAATATATTATGCCTACCCACTAAGCATAGTAACTTACAAATGCTTACCGCAACGTTAGATAATTTACCATTAAGCAAGTTAAGTTTGTAACATTTCTAAATGTTTGCAGCCAAAAAATCAATGCAAACTTACAAATGAAACTTTAACATAACTTTCAAATGTAATATCTCCTTTACGGGCTTGTTGTTTTTCTCAATTTGTAAGCTCACTTAAAGTTACAATTGTAATGTTTCTGAAAGTTTGTTTTAATTAATAAACATTTATTTGAATTCCCTCCGTTTTCGTGTTCGTGTAGTTCGATCGTATGTCATCGGCGTCCAATAGCAACATAGCAACACCAACTCCAACAGCGAACCAGCGAACTGACTCGTGACAAAGCACCCGGCAATAATGATTAATGGCGGATTGTTGTTTATATTTATGTTATGCTATTATTTGATCTATGTCTATTTATTTTTCTGGAAGTTTTAAAGATTGGACAATCTTATTGTAGCCTTAATTGTTAGATTGTAATTAAGTAATTCATTGTCTGGAGTGTGGATCATGAAACATGGTATCGACAAACATATCAGGTAAGAATCCCTAAAACAGCTATATACTAAATACATGTGTGAATTCAATAAAATTAGTCACTTTTCTGTAGCATAATTAAATTTTGGTATATCGCTATTTGTAAATTATTCTAAAGTGGCTGTTCCTATTTATATTTTTGTTTCTTTTTATGAAATCTACTCAACGAAAAAGAAAACCTAATTACTAAATACGAATTTTGTTATGTCCTCAGAAGCAGCCTGTAGATGTTTTACCTGGTCAAACCAATTCATTTTAAAACGTTAAACATGATTGACCTATGGAAGCACGAGGCTTATCCAGAGCAATTGACATCATAAGAACATTGGAACAGTACAACACCCATCAAGCTGCCAGGATTGCTTATTTTGCACACTGTCACAGTATTCTATCGTATGGAACATTAATATGGGTTAACTCGTCAGCAGCGTTACATGTGTTTATCATGCAAAAAAGAGCAATAAGGACATTGTGTGCGTAGGTCCAAGAAAAAGCTGCCCTGATGTATTCGAGGCCAATGGGATACTTAGGTACCCTAACAGCCATGTTCTTCTTCAGTATATGTATTTAAAATATCCAGTGAATGGTGAAGCTTGCAGCATCAATACCAGCTGCAGGCGTGAATTTAAAATACGGTTGCACAAAAAGGAGAAAACAAAGCAGATGTTTGATTACTTGGAATCGAATTCCTCAATTTGCTACCTAATGTTATTAACTAACAAGGTTAAAGTATAGGCACTAGTGGATGTTATAAAACAAAAAACCAAGTTGAAGGAATTTATTGGTGCTCTAAACTAATGTGTATAGTGTTACATACTATTTGTATTCGTTCTTTGTAGTGTGTGTGTGTGTGCGTTAGGAAAAGCTTTGGAATGCAAGTTCCACTAGCCACAGACCTTTATATATATATATATATATATATATATATATATATATATATATATATATATATATATATATATATATATATATATATATTTCATTGTACTCATAATTTTTCTTTCTTTTAACTCAATGTTTCTGAAGGTACACAGACATTGACGGTACTATACTTACTCGATAGGGATAGTTAAGACATGCGTGAACACTGTCAGAGACTGTCGCCATATTTAGGCTATTTTTGCATTGAAATTGTATTCGTTTCCCTGCGCTTGATTTATCTATTGCATATTCTTAAGTTTTCTTAATGAAACTTTATGTAAAATCGAAATGAATGCACGATTTTAGATATTTCTTTTTTAACAATAGTATTTGATATGTTGACTTGATTTTATGTCACATATGTTACCATATACTTTAGAAGCTAAAAAAATTCTTGCCGCTCAAAATAAGTAATGCTGCAGAAGACTTTGTTTTTATTATTGGTGTTTCGCACGTTTTCCTAGACCACTAAGAGTTATTTAGTAAAACAATATAAAAAACAATTAATTGGTATTCATTTAGAAAAAAGACTTCTTGAAATCGGTCAATTAATAACAATATCACAAGTTCAAGTTATCTATTTTGTCGTCGAGTTTTGCCTAGAACTGCATTTTAGCCTAAACATGGGCACCTTCGCTATATGTCTTAACTATCTCTATCTAGTGACTATAGTCGGTACTTACAAAGGCAGTGACCATGTACATTTGATGGTTAATAAAATCTATATATATATATATATATATATATATATATATATATATATATATATATATATATATATATATATATATATATATATATATATATATATATATATATATATATATATATATATATATATATATATATATATATATATATATATATATATATATATATATATATATATATATATATATATATATATATATATATATATATATATATATATATATATCAGCAGAAATGAATAATATGTTGTAAGTCTTTAATTTTTTTATGTAATAAAGATTTTATTCTAATTAACATTGTCTTAAGTCATTTTTTACAGTTTTACAAGAAATATATATTATGTATAAATACACCTATACATATATTCAGTATTGGTTTGTAACTTGAAATAAATGCATTTAACTAAATACAGTTTATTTTTCTCAAAAATCCTTGGACACATTGGTTAGTATTTCAAGTTGCAGTCTTAAAAAATATACGGTATGTACCATATTTGAAAAATGCCTTCATCAATAATTTCTTTAAATCAACCCTAGGTTTTTGTTGACTATTTTTAAAGTTCTTACATGTGAAGTTGTAGAAAACCAGCAGATTTAAAATTTTTGTTCATTGATTAACTACACAAATTTTTTTTCGTGCTTTCAACTCAAGATTTATAATTAAAAATTTGAAATTTGGTGGTTTTGTATCGCTTGATGTGTACTTTAAAAACTAAACAAAAAGCTAAGGTTGTCATTTACTAAAATTTACAATGACATTTGACACAAATTGTATAATACATTTTTGAAAAGATTGTAACAGAATATTATCTGACTCCGAGTATTTTTGAAAAAAAGCTAAAGTAGATTAATTGGAATTATTCCAAGTTACAAACTTGCACTGTATGTATAATATATACAATTGCAGATAAGTTGCAAATGTAGGTTTAAATTTTACAACTTTGCTAGGCCCTTTTAAAATTGAAGCTTGCTGTAAGGTAACATGTGTAAGTATAAAGAAAGTTTGTAACAGCTCACTACAGTAAACTTGCAGTAACGTTACAAAAGAAACACTTAGATATGTAAAGTCACTGGGGGGAAGATTTGCCATTTGCAACAAACTTGCAGGAGGCTTTCTGCAAGTAATCTATCAAACTTACACTTGCTTTGGAAAAGATTCTGCAATGTTAATGCAATATTACCTTGCTCAGTGGGTACATAACAAACTCTTTTTAATATTGAGGCAGCCACAAAAGTTTTAAACCAAAGGATATTTTAAAGATAATTTTCTTTCTGAACATTTCGCATTAACACATTTTCGAGTTACACTAAAAACCACAGTACGGATCTAAAAATAGACAAACTACCTAATAAAGATCAGAACGCCGTATATAGTGCCAGTAAAATCAATAAAGCTTGATAATATATAAACAGTGCTATGATCAAAAATTCTTATTTACTGAAGTCAAATAAAAATACTAACAGGCCAATATACTTGTATTATGAATGCAAATAGTGAAGCATGATTCGCTGGATTGGCTTCACCTACCCATCTTTTGTGTGGCTTTTGTGATCACAATCAGCAAATTAACGTACCAATAGGACATAACAAAGAACACGCAGTTAATGCAATTAGACCCTAGATAGATTTTTAAAAGGGCAAACACCAAGGTAAAAGTATCTACCTAACGTACGGTTAAAAAATATTAAATAAAATAGGGGCTCATTATAGTTACATTAACCACAGATATGCTAAGACAAAAATTAAAGCCTATTAATTAATTAAACGGTGCAAATCGAAAACAGTTCCACACAGAAATTATCAACAAGTCATCCACAAATGATACCAAGTTGTCGAAGAATAAAAAGATTTAATGCTGTCGGTCAAACATATATTTGGTCTAAAACAAAAGAGCACAATAAGAAAGCACAGCGACCTTCAGAGGTGCACATTATGCTTACACACAAGATACACAAACAACACATACGCACAAACAGAACAGTACATCATTTTCTTAGCACCCACACTGCTCAAGATAGTCATAGCATCTTATCTTAATATTTAGAGCCTGGGTCTCTTAACTGCCTTCCTTCCTATAAGCTACCCTTGGCTATCATTAGCTATAATGCTGTTTAGCATTATAATATCCTTTAACATTTACCTTTATCTCTCCTTCATTCTCGTTTGAGGCACATATTTAAGGGATTGTCTACAATCAAGTGTAGTCAGACCATTCGCACATTTTTTTTTTTTTATTGTAAAGAAGTAATTTCTACAAGAGTGACAAACGTTGCGAAAAACCTTACTAACCCAGAACTAACATAGAATAAAGATCACGTACCTACAATATAACTTCGTGGCAGGCAGGCTGTATTTCTGGCATTCGTAGTTTACTTGTCATGTACAATGTACAAGATTGTTTTATATAACATTACGGTTAAAAAATTTAACTCATTTACATCCAAGACAAAAAAAATTACATGCAGCAAAATATTTTAAACATAAAATATTTTAAGGTTATTGTAAAATATCTTGACAGACGTGTATTATGGTAGAGTCCTTATAGAAATTTTACTTCTTTTAAATGAAGTGATTTAATTAAATAATTTTAAAAAGGCCTACACTTTTATTAGGATCTACACGTTCTGTCATATTCCTTATATCTAGTCATACACTCTTGCAAGCATATTTACAGCTCCTAACTGCATCGTGCGGTAAAGATGCTGCCTCTCCATAATAAATGCACTCATATGGAACTTTAAGTGTAAATTGTGGTGAAGTAGGATTTTTATTATAGAAATACGTTTCACCATTAATTGTTGTTGGCCTTACTTGGTGAAACCGTTCCATACTAAATACATACGTAGACTATTTATCTGGCTTCACAAATGTTCGTTTTCTTTTTTTTTATGTTTTCAGTCTCTACGTCTGTATTTATTTTTACCGGATTGGTAAATTCAAAACTGGATATAAATGTATTTAAGACAGCAAAAGATTTTTAATTTTAATACATACTTTTTGAAGAGATGATGATTTTAACAGTTATCCTCTAGACAGTTTGGTAGCTTGTGGAAAAATGACAAAATAAAAGTTTTGTCAAAATTGATTTGATTTGGTTTTAGTAACTTATAGAACTTGTCTGCTTATAATATGTACAGACATATACATACTTAGACCCATGACTCAGGAATGTTGCATATATATATATATATATATATATATATATATATATATATATATATATATATATATATATATATATATATATATATATATATATATATATATATATATATATATATATATATATATATATATATATATATATATATAAGTTATAACGACATATACGGCTACTGCAACCAGAAAAGTAAGCATTATTTCAGAAACCAGCATAGAGTCCTATTTAACAAAACTGGGGACCTTCCCAAAGTAAGTGGATATCACCAGCAAATTAGCAGATAGGTGCCTGAAATTTTACGTTACGTCATCTATAACGAGTTTTTGGCTCCTGGGCGTGCGTCATCGACGGTTATGCTTCAGTCTCGGAACTAGGGAGGGGGGGTGCTGGTGGCAAGCCAGGGTGTATGCTCCGGGCGTCAAACTCCAGTGGGCGGAAAATTTAAATGTGGCTCACCGACAGAGTTCATCAAAGCATTGATTATCAGTGGCAAACAGGAAATGGACAAACGGACCTGGTAGACTAGATGGTCGACAAAACATGTGGTTGTAAAATCACTTTCACCGGAAGTAGTCAAATACTTGGAAACATTCAAGAAATTTATCTGAATGCTGAATCAAAGTACGAGGTAGGTCTTCTGATACATGCTGTGGAGAATTTAGAATGTATAATCAACTTAACCATTTGGGCTACCATTCTTCAAAAAAGCAATCAAGTAAATATTGAAATTAAAAAGCAAGATATATAACTCTGGCGCGTTACGTCGTTTTAATGGAAGGTCTGACCACAATTTTGCCAAAATTGAAATAAAATCGTATTGAATGTTGAATAGAAGAGGCTAAAACAGTAGGCGAAAGATTTGAATTGACCCTATTTTGACCAACAAACAAATTCCAAAGCGCAAAAAAAAAACATTTTGGTGAACTGTGCGAGGACGAATCACAAACACTTCAACCTGTTCAGCTATTTTTTAAGGCAATAAAAATTGTATTGTATCAAACCATATCTGAAATTAAAACGAAGGTTGACAGCGCGACCACACTAAATTTAAATTTTGCATTCTTCAATGGTCATGAAATATTGAATATGTCGACTGAAGAACTATAAAAGCATCGAGTAGATCCAGCCCAAAAATATAAGCAAAACTTAAATACATATAAGTTTCGCCAGGCACTCGCTGTTCTTTAAGAACAAGCTCCACTTTTCTTCGGCGACATAAATAAGGCTTGCGCTTTTTATCAGATCTACACCCATGATTTGCAAAATAATCTTCTAATATTTGTAACGCGCTGCGGATTTGCTTTACGTTTCCGACCACATCCGCAAGCTGTGAGCGAAGTTTTGGCAAACTTAAACTAATTGAAAACTACCTACGATAAGTCATAGACTTACATGCAGGACAAAAAGGCACGCTGGTAAGATTTTAATTTTTGCTACTGTCCTCGTGATATTTTAATAGCGTCAGTGATTAAATTTTTAGGTATATAACTTTTGTTCTGGTTTCATTACAACAAAAAATGACAGATGAAGAATATCTTAATATAAAATGGATTTTACAATTTATCACACCTACACCTACACTGAAACATGTAAATTTGAACTTAATAGAAAAACTTAAAGGGGGATGAGCGATGGACAAGAATGGCAGTTTTAAGTTTTTGTCCGACCTCAAAAAGATCTAAGATCCGGGGCTGGCTATGCTATCATCAGCCGCAATTGCATCTTCAATTACATTCCCAGATATAAGAAGAGGGCAAGTCATGTTCAGTTTCAGTCCACATACTGAAAAAGCCAGAAACTACAGCTGACGAGCGTTTAGCAAACCACCAAGTGGGTTTAAGTACGGCAGAGTAGCCTTAGAGCCAGTTATCAGTCCGATGACATACTTTGGAATTTTTTGTTGGTGAAATATTGATAAATTTGAAAAAATAATAACAAAAAGCTTTGGGGTGTCCATTTTTTCTGTAGTAATAAATACAGATATTTAATTTAAAGAATAATAGTAATCTAAAATTAAAATGTACACAGTAAATTTTTTACAACAGCTACTACATTCGGCATATCAATTGCAGCAGTAGTTTCAGTTACATGCAACATATTCCAGAGGTATTCACTTAAAAGTATTATTTATATAAGCTGTTTTAAAGAGAATGGTCCCAATATATTGAAATAGTGCAATTTTTTTAAATATTTTAGCCACAAGCACCCTCATATTTCGAAAATTAATTTCAAGCAATCGACAAATTTATCTGCGTATTGAATCTGTCTCTATGTTTTTAGCGAATGGTGAGACTTTGCAAAAATTTCTTCAAATGGGCGCAAATCTGGGCCCCTAGAACCCAAAGCCAAGGTTCGTTTGAATTTTTATATGTTTACACACACACACACGCACGCGCTCACACACACACACACACACACACACACACACACACATATATATATATATATATATATATATATATATATATATATATATATATATATATATATATATATATATATATATATATATATATATATATATATATATATATATATATATATATATATTTGTGTGTGTGTGTGTGTGTGTATCCAAGCGATACTTCACTAAGTAATTAACCGATTTTGATGAAACTTGGCAAATACTTTTCTCTTACTAACAGCTTATATGAGTTCGTTAGTCAGTATCTCTAAAAAAAAAACTGAAAAAAAAACTGTGTCACAAAATATTACAAAGCTATTTTGATGAAATTTGATAGGTGTGTTGCCCTACTTAAGGCTTTACTAGATACCAAAATTCAGTTTTTCAGGGTAATATACAATTGAGTTATTTGAATTTGAAGCCTTTATTGAAAATTCACTACCATAACGCACTTGCTGCGTCCCGATCTTTTTAATGTTCATATTTTCATCCATTTAGTGTTAAATGCATTTCAGGGTATGCTTCAAGATCTTTGCCCTTAATTTTTGTTTTGCAATTCTCATAACAAATTTCTTACTCGGATTAAATTTTTGGATCGCATGTTAACAAAAGTAGATTAATTTAATGCTTTTAGCTATATTCCACAACATTCGATTTCCGCGACAAAATTGAACTTTTTGAAAACGTTTGCAAACACGTTCCCTTCACTATTAACCCTCTGTTCTGTAAAACATCAGGTAATTTACATACACTTAATATAGGGTGTTAAATACAACACTGAAAATTTTCTAAACTGTCAAGAAGCTCCCGTTTAAATATAAATTTTCTATCTTGACTTTCAACTAAAAACGTGTTGAAATAGGATCCAAGCTACAGCATGGTGTTTGAATTTTCCGTTTATCCTTTTAGTGAATTTTCGTAGAAAAAATGCACTAATGGGGAGATCCCGACTATTGAATTTTGAAACAAATTTTGCAAATGAGCGCGAGCTAGGACCCCTAGAACCCATGTCGGAGGTCAGTTTCAATGTTTGTATATATATATATATATATATATATATATATATATATATATATATATATATATATATATATATATATATATATATATATATATATATATATATATATATATATATATATATATATATATATATATATATATATATATATATTTGTGTGTGTATGTGTGTGTGTATCACACCGATAAATCAAAAAGTAATGGGCCCATCTTGATAAAATTTGGCACGTACCTTCCTTTTGTAAATGGTTTGGATAAGTTCGTAAGTCAGGAAAATCGGACGAGGTTTCTGGGAAAATTTTGAGTTTTCATTCGAAAAAAATTTATATCTCAAAAAATAAATAAGCTATGATAACCAAATTTGGTAGGTAAGTTTACGATATAAAAAGTAAACCACACAGCAAAATTTAGACTTCTATGTTACAAGGAAAAAAAGTTATAATAAAGTATTTTGTGCCAGATCATATCTATGAAAATTCACTACCATAACGCACTCGCTGCGTCCAGGCTTTTTTATTAACACGATGATTACAAAAAAGAGCTTTTTCTGTTTTCATATATAACTTTTTTTACTCGTCAACCGATTTTCATAATTTTAGGCTCATATTGCAGCAAAAGCTTTACCCAGGAACTCCTAGTTAACAGAATCAACGCAGATTGAACGGTCAATATGCAGCTTGGCATCAAAGCTGATCCAAATCCTAATCGTCTTAAAAATGTCGCTTGACTGGAAATCAAGTTGCTTATGAAAGAACCATTAATTGTGGGCACTAAAATTTTTTCTCATCTGTATAGGTCAAAAATTATGGCTATAGAAGCCGTTTGTAATTGAGTTGTTTTAACCCAAATTTTTGACCTGTGCAGAAGAGAAACAATTTTTAGTGTCCACAATCAGTAGTTTTTTTTCATAAGCAACTTGATTTCCAGTTAGTTCTGCTGTCAAACGAAATTTTCAAAATAATCAGGATTTGGATAACTTTCGATGTAGCGCTGTATATTGATCGTTTATTCTGCGTCGATTATGTTAACTGAGCGTTCATGTATGAAGCTTTGACTTCAATATAACCCCTCCATTATGTAATACGTTGTTACGGCAGCTCAAAATAACACAGAATGTTAAAAATAGAGACTATATGCTTCACTGCAATTAGTATGCCGTGCTGACGAGCTCTAATTAAAGCGAAACCGGTCTACGGTTCTAATTGTGGTGAGAATGCATCTAGCCTTACATACTTTGCCCCTATATTGGGGTAAAAATGGGCCAGGGCTGACAATTTACTTAATTGTTAGTTGGCTGTATACAGTCACTATTTTTTAACATTCTGTGTTATTTGCAGCTGCCGTGACAAGATACTACTTGGTTCCGCAACGAGATAGAGACACGTGTTTCGTGTCTTACATCTCACTTAGTTTTGGAGAGCTGGCTACCATAGCCGTATTTTTTTATAGGTGCATTTACGCTGCAATTAGTATGCCGTACTGACGAGCTCTAATTAGAGCGAAACCGGTCTACGGTTCTAATTGTGGTGAGAATGCATCTAGCCTTACGTGTTTTGTGTCTTACATCTCGCTTAGTTTTCTATAATAATATACCAAATATATTTTGTAATGTGTTTTATATTTTATATGTGGCTGAATGAGTTCACTTCGAACATACACACACAAAAAATAGTTTATATAAGTTTTACGGGGGTTTGTTCAAGAATGCCATTTAAACTTTTGTCTTTGACATTTTAACAAAAAAGAGCCAAATCATCTATTTTATATCAGTTTCGATTTTTAGTTTTATTTCTTGCTTAAGAACGTTTTGTGTTGTGTTATGTGAGTTTGTTTTGTTCTTAATTTAGGATAAAGAGAAGTTTAATGTCTTACATTAATTTCTATTTCTTAATAAATTTTCGATAATAATAGTATGTAACAAGAATATGTATTGCACTACTTTAGTCAATTATTAAATTTGGGTTAGGAAAGCATCATATATATATATATATATATATATATATATATATATATATATATATATATATATATATATATATATATATATAATTATGTTTTTTCAAAGAAGGTTTGGTTGAAATAAAGAGAAATAGTGAGGCGAAAGTGAAGAAAAATCTTTGTAACGGCTATAGAAATGTTTGTGGAAGAAGAAAGAGAATAAAAAGCAAGATCAATCAAAATTCAGAAAGTAACATTAAAATAAAATTGTTTTGACAGTTTGGTCATTTGAGGATTTTAACAAAATTATGTTAATACAAGCACAAGCACAGCTTATTTGTAAGGCATAATGTATAATTTTGACCAGTAATAAATGAGTATGAGTGTGAGTATATATGTATATGTATTTATTTGCGTTTTAATACGGAATAACAGTTGAAACAGCTGCGACGTCACAAAATAAATGGAGTTTTGCTGGAGACTTCAAGAGCGCTTTGGGGAATTGCATGGAATTTCGAGTAACTTTTGGGAATTGCCTGGAATTTCTGGGAATTTTCGGGGCAATGCAGACATCTTTAAGGACCTTCTAGGGCATTTCGGTAAGATGGAGGAATTGCTTCTGGAAGGGGAATTTTAGTGTACAATTTTTTTAGTGACTTCCCCTCTCGGTTATGTATATATATATATATATATATATATATATATATATATATATATATATATATATATATATATATATATATATATATATATATATAAGGAGAAAGGTTAAGGGCAAAGCCGCAAGGAGAGAACCGCATGTTACACGTGTTTCAAGCTTATTAGCTATCATCAGTACGGTATAGCCAGCTGATGATGGGAACACTCTGGAGGAAGAAGCAAATGAAAGAATGTTTCGGAGACAACGACCTACAAAATTCTCTAAAGTGGTTCACAAAAATATAAACTCAAATAAATCGTCTAAAAATGGACAATATATACATAAATTTAGTGTTAGCGCTCGCATGTGGATATGTGGGCGCGCACGTGAATGAATATTTAACAATTTGTAATGAAAATAAATTTCAAAAGCCTCGAGCAAATGAATTAATTTTGGGTTATATATTATCATTTGGATTGTAGAATGAGATAGTTCTTTTGTTGTTTTTTTTTAACAAAAAAATTGCTTTGTTATCCAGTTAGTAAATCGTTAGATGAAGTGCGTTTTGTAAAGAACTTAAACACTCAAATACCTAAAACCACTTTTGTGATTTTTTTACTAAACTTACTAATTTTAAAACGGCGGTCATTTATGATTTTTTTTGCTGTCTATGGATGTTAATTTCACTTGTTGATATTAAACCATGCGTAAACATTTAATATAACTTTATTACTTCACTAACTGAATAATACTATATGATACATTTAACTATAATACACTTTATGATATAATAACAATTACGAGCGTGGAGTACATGTGTTCACTGTAGCGGTTGGTAGAGAGCAGAGAGAGAGATCGCCTGGTGTCTCTTATATGCCGTAGTTCTTGACAGCTGGCTGTCGCATAACGTAACGCAACGTTTAACTGTCAAGAGTATTTATGCAGAAACATAGAGTAGTGTTGACGGAAACACTGCGGTCGGAACCACCGCCACACTGTCATTATTTAATAACTAATTTCAAAGTGTATCAAAGTATACTTGAAAATTGCAAATTTCTGATCTCGATTAATGTTTCACTGAAATCAAGCACTGCAAAACGACGGCCAATTTGTTTACATATAAATTTTGTAAAGATGGTAAGTTTAGAAGACCTAAAGCTAATTACTTTGTTTTTAGTACACACAATCTTTGTAATTCAGAAATGAACTGATTAAAAAACCGTCCGGGTGAGATTACTTCGAAATTCTTTTGTTTTTCTTCTAGAAAATATGTGTCTTTGTTCTTATTATTAATGGAAAATTTTCATATAGAATGTTGGGTTATAAGCTTTAGTTTGCGCTTACTTGAATAAGAAAATTTAGTTTTACAGTCGTGATCTCGTTGTTAGCAAATTTTTTCCACAAAAATGTCTAAATACTGTTTATCTACCTGAATGATGTGGTATATTAGGCACCTATTGTAAACTTTTTATGGATTGGTTGTAAGATTCACGTCCTGTAGTTACTTTTTAATGAATTTTTATTTAAAAAAATTCACTAATAGAGAGGTAACGATGGTGAGACTTTGCAAAATTTTTTTCAAATGAGCGCGAACTAGGACCCCTAGAACCCATATCCGGGGTCAGTTTCAATTTGTATATGTTTATATATATATATATATATATATATATATATATATATATATATATATATATATATATATATATATATATATATATATATATATATATATATATATATATATATATATATATATATATATATATATATATATATATATATATATATATATATATATATATATATATATATATATATATATCTGTGTGTGTGTGTGTGTGTCCATCCGATAACTCAAAAACGAAGTAACCGACTTCGATTAAACTCGGCAAGTGCCTTTCTTTTATTACTGGCTTGGATGAGTTCGTTAACCAGGAAAATCGGACCAGGTTTTCCGAAAAAATTTAGAGTTTTATTTCGAGAAAAAATTTTTTCTCCGAAAATTACAAAGCTTTTTTAATGAAATTTACTAAATATGTTTCCTTGTGAGAGACCTTACTACGTGCCACAATTTAACTTTTTAAGTTTATCGAAAATTGAATTATTCCAATTTTTAGTTTTCTTTCGAAAAAAATTTTTTTCTCCGAAAATTACAAAGTTATTTTAATGAAATTTGGTGAATATCTTGCACTAGGAAAGATCCTACTACGTACCAAAATTAAACTTTCTAAGCTTATAGAACATGGAGTTATTGAAGTTTGAAGCAGTTTATAAAAATTCACTACCATAACGCACTTGCTGCGTCCCGAACTTTTTATGGTTCTTTAAGTACTATTACATAACGAAATTTTTAGAAAAATTATGTGTACTAAATGTTATCGCTTTCAGCATTTTTTTGTAAGAATAAATTTTAGTTTAAGTGAGATCACGACTTTGAGATTTTAAAAGCTTTTTAAAATGAGCGTGAACTAGAGTCTGTAGAACCAAAAACCAGGGCCTGTCTAACAATAATTGTCCAATTTTATTGTATCGCGGTAGGTATCTAAATCTAAAATAAATAGGTTGGATAGGTTTGGTTGTTGGTCAGCCCAAACGAATTATTTTTGCTCGCAGAAATTCAAGTTTTTAATCAAACATTTTTTTAAATAATTTGCAGCACACCATCCGAATTAAACAATTAAGACTACACATATAAAAATGGCACAGGTTCTCTAGATTTCCAAACTCAGCAACAATATTTTCAGTTTTATAGACCTTGTGGTTCCACCAAAAATAAGCACCACCTTGAGATAGAACACTCCATCTATTATATCATTTTTAGAATTAACATCAAATTCTAGACTTAGGCTTATCATTACCCCTTCATTAGCATTTTTTAACTAAAATTAGCTAATACGGGTAAATGCGTTTCGATATCTGCTTTCTTACCATGTACGAGTATTGGTGCGGAGGGCAAAACCGAAAGGGTATGCGAGTGGAAAACTGAAATTATGTGAACACGCCAATAGATGGTGCCACACAACTCTCTTCACCGCAGAGTGAACAATGGGCGTCTTCACCAGGCACCAGCAGCTGCCAGCAGCGATATGTCAATATTTTTTCAAATTTATTTGACATAACAATGCAGCGCTTGCAGCTGCTGGCGCCTAGTGAATTAACCCACTCAGGGTCACGTCTATCTGCTGGGGTGTCCCTCCAATCACCATTTCGTCCGCGCTGGAGCTGTCAGAATTTGCGGTGCCGTATTCGTGTGCTAAGAACGATTTTAATAATGTTGTTTTTAACACTTTTTGATGGTCCGTGTGTTGTTAATATCTGTTGTTTGTGTTGATGTAATAAGAGGCAAGTCTCTTTATAATAGTGTATATTCTTGCAAAAACACTGAATTGGGTAAGGAAGGAAAAGTGGAAAATCCGCTAAGAGCCCAGAGTGGAGAATATTCGCTTTGCCTTTCCGCTATTAATAGTCACTTCTTTTGTTTTCTTGTTGTTTGTATGATGGTTGTGCTTATTCCAGATATACATAACATAATAACCACAAACCAAGGAACACATGGCAAAAGCCATGGAAGAGGCTAAGAAAACGTAATTTTCCGCTCCCTCTAAACAATTCAATATTTCCCTTGACCCTTTACATAAACACATAAAAAAGGGGTCTGCAACAAAAAAACTAGGCCGCTATACTGATATTTTTCCTGCTGAAATGGAGAAAGAAATAGTCGGGCACGCCAATGAGCTTGGTAGTAAATACTACAGCTTAACGAGATATGCACTAACAGAGCTTGCTTACGATTTTGGAGAAGAAAACAATATACAACATTTGTTTCGTAATAATGCCGCAGATAAGGCTTGGCTCTAAATGCTTTTATATTTTCTTTAAAAAAAAGGTATACTTATCTAATAACACTAAAATCAACTGTTTGGCCCCAGGCCTGCAAGAAGATATTTTAGTTCGTGTAGCAGATAATCCGAAAAATAGTTCAAGAAGAACAAGTGCAGCTGCTAATTTAAGTATACATCGATTCTAGGGATATCCTTAGATTATTATATTTCAAGACAAGGAGCTTTATCAATATCACTTCGACCTGTAGAGAATTTATTGTCAGCTGATCTTCCTGCTAGACTACAGAATTGTCATTTCTTAAGATTAGGTAAGGTTAGATTATAGAGTGATTGGGCTACTTTGGTTGTTCCACTGCGACCCCAGGTTCAGTGTGACTCACTCCTAATTGTTCGGACTCTAACCTTTGAAGAAGTCAAACTTTGATAGTGAAGATTGGTCCAGATCTCCCGGTGCTCCCTCTCGAGGTCATGGGGGATGGTGTACCCCCTTCTCTGGAGGGTCCTGTTTTGTAGGCTGGTTTCTGACCACCACCTCACCGTAACACCCCCCCCCCACACGCCCCCCCCCCCCACACACACGCACACACTGTGCCTCCTTAGCAGGGGAATACGTTTCTCCTACGCTCCGAGAAACGCCTGCTCCAGTCCCTGTGGGTTTACTGGTGGTAGTTGCTGTGGGTTTTTGTGCAGCGATAGAACTCCTGACTTTTGATCCGTCAGAGTCCGTCATTGACAATTCCGTAAACCAAAAATGTCCCAATGAACAGGTTTTTTCTCAATGTAGAATAGATCACTCCCGAGCGTTCAGGGCATCTTTTATTTTTCTAAGACTTGTGAGTACCTGCCCGGACGTTAGTCGGTACCAACGTTGTCCGGGATATACGCTACATAGACATGCGGTTTTGGGAGGTCTTGTCCTCGTACAAGCTTATACAAGCTTAAGAAAAAGTATTTCAGGTATTTATTACTTGGGGACAGTTATTCCATCAGTCACAGTCTGTTGCTATGGTATATGTACAAATGTACATGCATAAATACAAATGCATTATTTTTTAAGTAATAGTCTATAAAGCAGATATATATATATATATATATATATATATATATATATATATATATATATATATATATATATATATATATATATATATATATATATATATATATATATATATAACCTATATACAACATTTAAACCTATTACTTTTAATTTTTTTAATAATTTTTCCCTTTTTTAATTTCTTAGTTTTTGTTTACTTTTTCATTCGTTGTTTTCTTTTTCTTAAGATTTAGCACTCTTTTTTATCTAATATTGTAGCATATAGGATAGACAAGAACACTTTTGCGTCCAGCTGCCTTTCAGGACGACTTCAGATAAACCGACTGGACCACGGATGAAATCAAAACGTTTACAAAGGTGCAGATATAGAGGATCGGCAAAAAGCTAATAAGTATATTATAGCGTTCTGTTACACTAAAAATCTGTCTTTAAGAGTTAGTTGGTGTGTTGCACTCATAAATCGATAAAAATATTTTCTGTTGGCCAAGCTACTATTAAGGTACTTGGATCCTATCGTTACAATTCAAAAACGGTGTGGAGTTGCAAGAATGCCCTTAACGAACTGGGCAGCTACAATAAGGTGTCGCTGGTCGGGATTCCGGGGCACACGGACCTTGATGGCAATGTAGCGGCCGACGCTCTTGCCAGGAAGGTGTCGGGGTCACTCACCAAAGTTAAAATTGTGTTTTGTGTCAATATGTAATCTTTGTCATTTCTCAGTCAAGGCTATAAACACTTAAATCTTGCTAGCATTACATTATCGCAGTTACTTCAGCTACTCAAATATTTCAAAACCTGTTAATTTTAGTGTATTTCAAGAAGTACACCTTTTTTGTGAAGCAAATTCATGAGAATATTATTTTATAATCAACAGTATCCTAGCAACGCTAACAAAAAAGTGTGAGTTTTTATAAGTTTGAATGGTAACGCAAGCAGTGCCATGTATCCGTTAAATGCATACCACTATGAAAAACTCTTCTGTATCAATTTTTAAGACAATACGTCACACTTTTCTAAGTATCAAGGAAAATCTAAAAAACTCGGAAGTCGATATTTCTCTATTAACAAATATTTTCTACAAAATCTCGCTAAAAACAAGAAAATCAAAACTAAATGAATTAAGAGAAAAGAATACAACCCATTTTGCCGTGGCATACATTTAAACTCTGTCTTCTCTAATAGTATAATCAGAGCAAAACCATTATGCTCTGATATAATGACATAATGTACATAATAGCATTGACGTCAAAAGCGACACACTGCGTTCCACAACACGGTTGATTTGTGTTAATCTCTGGTGGGAGGCAACTTCCCATTTCCCATAAACTAGCATTGATTTATTAGTGTCTAAGTAGTCAAAATTGGACTATTTTGGTTTAATCTGTTAAAATTTTAAAACAGGTAAATAATTCTTGAACGGCCAATGTCAGATATATACTGTGTCATTGAATATTATAAAATGTCATAGAATCTAGTTCTAGATAGCGTTTACCTCTAATGAGCTTCTATAAAAGCCTAATCGCTCACATCGTAACAGATGTATAATACAGTAGTGCAAAAATTAATGTGAACACAGACAGATTTACGTTAAATATAATATATTGAAAGAAGAAAATACAAATAGGACTAGTTTATAAATGTTTTAGTATAACCCAATAGTGAACTTTCTTTTAAAAATTCACTAATCAGGAGATCGCGACTTTTGAATTTTTTAAATAATATTTCTTCAAATCAGTGCAAACTAGGCCTCCTAGAACACACATTCGGAGTCAGTTTCAATTTTTATATGTTTATATACATATGTACATATAACTCAAAAAATAATGCGTTGATTTTAATAAAATTTTGTCAGTACGTTCCCTTTTCCCAGGAAATTTTGTTTGTTCTCTCGGCAAATTCTTATATCTCCGGAAATAACAAAGTAATGGCAACCAAATTTAATATGCAGGTTTATATCACAAAAAGTAAGCTATGTACCTATCAAAATTTAGATCTGTAAGTTAAAAAGAATTAAAGTTATCGGCATTTAGAAAACATTTTTGTGGTTTTCCTCTTACAATGTCAAAATCGCGATCTGAAACGTCAAAATTGGCAACTTTTAGCCAAGAAAGCTGAAACCAATACGGATAATGTCAATACCACCTAAATAGGTGGTATGATTGTGTAGAGAAAATGTTGCAAGAACAGTGTTTTACAAACCCTTAAATTTCAGCTTCAACCGTCATTCTCCTTCGTTTTACTAAATTTTTTTTAGTAAATTCATTTCAAATAGACTTTTCTCTGATGTTTTCGCGGTAGTTTCAGTTATAAAGTTCATAGTTTAATAGTCTGTAACTTATTGCGAAAATTCGCTAAGAAAGAGACCGTGACTTTTGAATTTTGAAAAGATTTCTTAAAATGAGCGCGAACTAGGCAAATACCACCTATAGTACAACCTCAGCTCCGTCGTGTGACGTCATAACAAAACGGCAATCGCTCTCAGTTTAACTTTCGACTGCACATACTCATTGACGTTAACGCGCATTCAAATATTACTAAAATAGGGCTTTCTGTCAAAACGTGGCTGCCAGTCGTGTACTGAGCGCTTCGTTGCACCCCATCCGATTTTTAATGGAGAACAAAATTTAAAAGCAAAAAACACATGAGAAAAATTTAAGTTTCTACTATACTAATATACAAGTATACTTCTAATGTATGTAGGTCCACATCTTAAATTAATTTATTTTGTTCCTAACGTACCTAGTTTTTTGTTTTTACATGTTTTATTTAACGAATTGCAATACATTTTCCCACAGTAGTTTTTAATTAATGTTGTAGAATTAATTATAAGATTCGCTATTTTGTTCATCACTGTGATATTGACAACCACGACAACGATTTAAATATCTTTCTTTTGCTATATATTTTAAAACTAGCCCTGGGAAAAAGCTCCTTTTATTGTACACAGCTAAAAAATTTTCTTTAAAATTCTCCAGTAATTTATTAGATATAATATACTGAAGTGAAACTAATTTTACTGCTCCATTGTAGGAATATAGGAAACTACCACGGCTCAATTTTTTTATTAAATCGTAATGATCTTCTACTAATAATTCGTCATCATAAACTAACCTATGCTTACAATCCTCACATTTAATTTTTCTTAAAACAATATAGCAACAGTAACCACCTAAACAAGTTATTACCTGTAATTCAATTCGTCTTTAACGGGCCCCATAGTTTCTGTCAATATAATCATATGAAATAATGGATTAAATGAACTCTCATATTTCTCCTCTATGATATGAATATTCCCGTAATGTCGCGATTTAAGAGTTAATAGGGATTGAATTCGAAGTCTCTTTTCGGTTTCGTATAATTGTCGCAAGGACTGCCCGCCTGCCATTTGTCTGCATTTTCCAAACGGATGCTTAAGTGGCTCAGTTTGCAATTTTCCTAATAATATATAATTCATTTGTAGTTCATTAAAACAGTATTTACACATTTCTAGCATTCCATATATTGTATGACGTAAAGCAGTGTGTGTTTTGGGTGTCAATTTTTTGAGAAACTTTCAGCTTTCCAATTATCAAGCCATATACGGTAATATATCCGTTGTTACACAAGATACAAGAAAAAATTATATACGTTAAATATAAGGTGTCTTCTTATAAAATTATTTTGTCAATCGCAGGATGGCCCATATGTCGTTGGTGATACAATTTTGTAACACCCTTTATATCATTTTATTTCTGCATTTTTCATCGAATTATAATGCATATTTGTAGGGAAAAAAATTGATAGCATTCATCGTTTTTCAAGTTTAAATTGTTTTCCAACTTTTCACATTTTTTGCACATATCAAAAAATTGTGACGCCGTTTTTACCAATAGATAGCAGAGTTACATAAAAGTGGCGCAATCAGAAAGGACTGCGTTTACATTATTCGTCGAAAAAATCAAAATTCCGTATACAGGGCGCTCTCAAGACTGAATTTTTAAAAATCAAACTGCAGTAACTCAATTGTTTAAAATGGAGCAGCCTGTATTTTGTGTTTCAGAAGTGAAGGACATAATAATAAATGTTTAATAAGTTATTGTAAAAAATATTTTCGGATTTTCGTGAAAAATTGTTTGTAAATTTTAATGCAAAAAATTTTTTGGGCGTTTCGTCGAAAAGCTTTTTGGGAGTAAATAGCTTGAAGGGGTTAGTTAGTCAAGAAAATTATGCCAGTTTTTTCGTAAACATTTAAAGTTTATTTTCGGAAAATGTTAGTACTTTTTCAAACAATAAAGTTTTTTTGACGAAATATGGTACATTATTTCTACTATATAGTTTATACTGGTAATCAAATTTGATGCCTGCTTTCTTAAAAAAAGACATATCTGTTATTAGAAACATTTTTATGAAAATTCACTAACATAAGCAGTTGCTGCGTCGAGACTTTTTTCAATTACAGCTTCAACTCGTTTTAGCATAGAATCAATTAATTCTTTGCAATTCTCCTCGATTTTTTTATCTCAAAACGACACCTGAATGACAGCCTGAACCATCTTACTTTTTGTTGCACGATCCATTTTTAGCAATCTGGCCTTGCATATAGACCACAAGTTCTCAATAGGATTAATGTCCGGTGAGTTTCCAGGCCAATTTATAAGGATAAACATTTTGTCCTTGAAAGAGTTCACAATCTTTTTGGAAACATGACACGGTGCTGAATTTTACTGGAATATTGGTTCACCAACTGCTTGAACCTTGTCCAGTTCACTGGACAAATACGTTTCCAGCATCCCTTTATATTTTACGCTGTTGATCATGCCTTCGATAGGTATAAGTTTCCCTGTTCCCATATATAAAAAACAGCCCCTAAACATATGTTTGACTGTATGTTTTACTGTGTGTACCAAGTGAGCTGCAGTGTGGTATGATGTAAAAACTAGAAAAACCAAGGACCTTAAGTGAAGAGGGGAGATGTGGTATAATGTAAAAATAAGAACGGTTCTGGGGTCGGAGGCAATGCTCTATGACCATAGACAACAGGAAACGTCACGAGAACGTTAACATGTGATGGATGGAGAGAGTTCGTAGTTTGTAAGAGAAGAGACATGACTGTAAATAAGCAGAGACTACAGTTTTTAAAGTAATTGAGTTGGACGTTTCTATTACCAAAACCTTAAAGTAAACAACAACACATGCAGTTAACTTTTTGTCCACACCTTTTCGCACGAATTTTTATCGGTACATCTGCATCAAAAACATCTGAGAAAAATACATTTCTTCAGTGTTCTTCTGTCCAATTAGCATATTTTTTTGCCCAAATTAGTCTTTATTCATCATAATCTCCGTTAGAAGGTGTTTATTTTGAGATCTCACAGCTTTTCTTCCTCCCTCCAAAAGGCGTCTGTAAAATGTTGAGTTGTGAATTTTCACTCCAGCTTTTCTAAATCTTGCTAAAGGTCATAGCTGGTCTTTCTGGGAGTCTGCTTGATATTTCTCAAAAGAAACGTTTCATCTCTGGAAGTTGTCTTCCTTTGTCTCCCACATTTCTCCTTCAGCTGAACTTTAACTAATAAGTACACCTTGAGAAAACCCAAATCACCACAACACTTATTTCAAATACCTTACGATCGTTTCGTTGACAAAGTCAACATCTTCAGAGGAAGATAAATTCTAAATTCACATAGTGAACTTTAACTGATCTGGCCTCGGTTTTTTATTTAATTATCTTATTTACAGTTCACAGAACACATGAATGTGGGCTCACTAAGTGTAATTATCCTTTCTCTTTTCCTTGGCGTAATGTCTAAGATGCCAGAAACACGAAAATCCAACTAAAACGTGCTATTTATCCCAAAACCACAAGAACACGTGTAACTTAGGCACAATAACCGGCAAAATGACTGACATAGGCAATAACTTAATGCAGAATGGCAGGCTACGGGATATGTCGAGAAACACCTGTTATCATTGTCACAGCAGTGTTGCCATGTTGAAATAATACAGAAATTCCCAATATTCGCAGACTACTGAACGTACAGAGTTAGCCTGTAACAATAACAATATTTAGACATCTACTGATACCTTCGTATGTACTGTATGCATCTCTAGATAATCTAATAATAAGCAAATGTGTTCTTTTTTATTTATGTACATAGAACTCGCTTATAGAAAACTAAACACTCGCAATGAAAAATGATTGTAGTTTCAACGACGTCACTATGTCTATGTACTCAATGTAAGTAAATAGACATCTTAACATATCATAACATTAGCAGAATTTAAAAAATAATTACTTGTTAAAACAATTTGAAGGTTTCGTTAGGTTCAAGAGCAGAGTTATTTTGACTAAAAAAGATAATATTTTATTTTGAGCCATTTGACGAAATGTAATAATATATATGCAGGCTGTCCCATCGGTGCGAGGACGGTCCTCACTGAGGCTATATTTTAAAATCGGGTTTCTCGAGGCGATAGATCTTCTACGAGTGCACATTTTAAAATTACTTCCATTTATACAGGGTACTAATATACAGAGTGTTACACCAAACCTAACTTTTTTAATTAAACATCTGTATATTATGGCATTTTTGAAAAATGACGTCGATGCTGATTAAACTGATACCATATTGTTTTGAGTTATTTTCAACGCGAAATTTTACAATACTTTTTTCAAATGCAAACCCTGTATATATTGATTTTGGTGAACGCATAATTGTATAGGCTTTCTTATGATTTGTATAAGGTAAATTAAATACAAAAGGAGGTACAGCTGTTCAAAGTTTTTATTTTTATTGGGATGTGTTTTAATATCATTACACATTATTCCCTAAATCGCGGTAGCCCTGGAGAGAAGTTGAAACGTAGACAAGAGAATAAAATAGATATTTGACACATCGTGTCGTTGACGTTTTACAAATAAAACTGTTGTTAGCTATTTTTTGTATTACTTTTGTGTTAACGCTAATAGTCTATGACTGTTTGTTTATTATTCGTTTTTTCTGTTAGTTAAAGTAAGTAAACATGTTGTAGGCTTTGGGAGACGGTGATAGAAACTGTCTACTGGTGTCCAGAATTTACAGGCAAAAATATCCTTTAGCCCCAGATCCAAGACCAGAGGTGTTTGATAACGCAAGAACACGCTTCGAGAAAAATTGTAGCCCCAATTACAAAGCAAAATCTTATGAAAACTGTCATACAACGAATGAAGATGCAGAATTACAGGTTTTGTTAGCGATTGTACAGAATCCGCAGATGACTAAGTACATAACAATTTGAATGTATGCACGGTATAAGCAAATCCTAGGTTAACAGGATAATATTAAAAAAACACAAATTTCATCTCTATCATTTATGTTGTCATCAATGATTTACTCGCCAAGATAAAAAAAACAATCAATATTTGTAATATTTTTTCCAATATGATTGACGAAATTCCAAACTTTTATAATTTTGTTCTGCTTAACGACGAAGCAACTTTTAATGATATCGGCGTAGTTAACAAACATAATATGCATTATATATATATATATATATATATATATATATATATATATATATATATATATATATATATATATATATATATATATATATATATATATATCACACCGATAACTCAAAAAATAATGGGCGAATTTTATGAAATTTGGTCTGTACCTTCCTTTTGTAAATGGCTTGGATAAGTTTGTTAGTCAGGGACATGATACCAAGTTTTCCGGGAATTTTTTTTATTTTTTTTTCGGATTTTTTTTACATTTAACCCGCTGCAAATGGAGAACGGTTGAAAATAACCCAAAACAATATAATATCAGTTTGATCAGCATCGACGTGGCTTTTCAAAAATGGCGTAGTATACAGGCGCGGTGTTAAAAAAATTAAGTTTGGTGCAACACTCTGTATATTAACATCCTGTATGAATGGAACTAAATTTACTTTTAAATGCACTTTTAAAATGTGCACTCGTGGAACATCTATCGCCTCAAGACAAACGCGTTTAAAATATAGCCTCAGTGAGGAGCCATCTTCCGTCTTCACACCGATGGGATACCTATATATATATATATATATATATATATATATATATATATATATATATATATATATATATATATATATATATATATATATATTTGTGTGTGTGTGTGTGTCTGTGTGTGTGTGAAATCAGTTGTGGTATAGTTTTAGACGAATTTATTAGTCACAGGTTAAAATACTGTTTGAGTAAGACATAAGTACACTTGGAGAACCCAAATTACCACAGCACATCTTTTGAAGACCTGATGATCGTTTCACTAACAAAGTTAGCATCATCAGATTTCTGTAATTGTGTAACACATATAAAATCATTAGCCTGTTAATGTGGCACTTCATTAAAGTTAAGAAAAGTATTTTAAATTTATATTTCGTTAGAATGCTAAATTTATACAAATCAAAATTTTATCAATGTATTCTGGTAATCATATTTAAACTTTCTTAAATTTCTAACTATTTGGCGAAAATACGATGAATGTGAGCCAAATACATATTAAATAAAATATATAAAAAAGCTTTAAACAACAATACGCTTTTATAAATGTACTGGAAAGGAAAATGATAATGTTTTCTGACCTTAAAAAAAATTGTATCATATAGATTATTAAAACTAAGCTAACTGAGTGCGAAAAGATGTCGTAAATGTCGTTCATAATTTTTGGCTAATATAGACATTGTTATTATATCTTATATGTATACATTTACAATCAATCTGAAGGTTTACGGTTAATTTAACAAACCAAAAAACTGAGAAGTGGAGAGAAGAGGAACACGAAGAAAGGGTTTTGGTATTCGTTAGTTATACACCAAGTACATCTAGCAGATATTTAGCGAACCAGTGCTGGGTTTAAAAAAAAGGCCCGTTTGATTCATAAACAGAACAGTTATCGCCCATACAAATGTAGTATCAGTACTACATTATAGGAGATCTGAGGCGACGAATTCAGTTTGCTAGATGGTTAGTAAGGGAAACAGAACAAAATGATCGTTTTTTCGTGGAATTATTTTTACCGATGAAACCAAATTCACTAATAACGGGATATTTAATCGACACAATATTGTATATTGGGATGAAGGCAATCCTTATACTGCAGGAAGAAGACACCAGTACGTATTTTCAGTAAATGTGCGGTGCAAAATTATTGGTACTACAATCTCTGTACCACTTTTCTATGACACAAACCTGAATTTAGAACGATATTAGGGATTTCTGCAGTGAAATAGAAGAAATGTTGGACAATTTACCTCTGATTCAGAACCTAACGCGTTTTCAGATAGATGGTGCTTCTGCCCATAATTCTAGGAATGTATCAGCAGATCTAACTGAACATTTTTCCAGCTGGATAGGAAATGCAGGGCTTATTTTGTGGCCGCCAAGATATCCGGACATGAGGCCTCTCGATTTCTTTTGGTGGTGTACTTTAAAAAATAAGCGTATCAGAAAAATCCTGAGAATATTGAAGAACTAAAAAATATTGTTCACGCCTCTATAAAGAGTATTCGTCACCAGTCGATGAAAAATCTCCAGAGAGTAATAGTTCGTAGGTGCCAGAAGTGTTTAGAATTTGATGGTAGACACTTTGCACATTTACTGTAGATAAATTTTGTTCATATTTAATTTTCTTTTTGATGTGTTCCAAATAACGTTGTTTTTTATGTTAATATAATAAGTTATTTAATTCGTTTGTTATCCTTATTGTAATAAAAAAATTCATCTACTTATAAAAATGATTATCTAATAGATACATGACTGGCATAATTGTTTCATCGAATTGTATGTATTCATCGCCTGCTTGGTACATCATTTTGCAAATTAAAAATAGTTTCGGATAAATAAGTCTCAAACTAATGGAAATAACCATATAAAACCTTATATCATTGGAATCGGAAAAAAATATGCAACTTTGTATTATCTCTTTGAAACCAAGCATGCCATGGATTTTTGTTGATACTATTCTATTCTACAAAAAAATAGCTACCAAATGAGGTCGGGATCTATTTACTTTTCTGATTTAACAGAAGCTGTATCTTCAGAAATAACAAAGTTACTTATTATACCGAGGTAGATAATGGCACCCTGTATATATATATATATATATATATATATATATATATATATATATATATATATATATATATATATATATATATAATATATATATGCGTTTGCATATCTATGGATGAGTCCAGCTAGAAAAAAATGAATATATTACATATAGATACATATTATTATGAAGGAGCTCTGTAATATTCAATACGGTTAATTTCTTCTATGGATTTTGTCTTGCATGACGTCACATAGCTAATTGCATTCTACTCACCGAACCCTTTTATTTAATACCCATATCAAGGGGGTTGTGAAGAAAAAAGTATTTCGACATCTTGGGGCGTCCGTCATATTGAGTTTAGAATGACATCACATAGTTTAACGTATTTTACTCAGCAAACCCTTTTATTTGATACCTATGTATAGGTGGTTGTGAAGAGAGAGGTGATCTGCTATCTTGGAGTATCCGCCATATTGAGTTTAGAATTACATCCCATGGCTTATCGTATTTTACTCGTCAGACCCTTTCATTTGATAAGTAGTTCAAAAGGGTTGTGAAAGAAAAGATAATCCGCAAAATTGAGGCGTCCGCCATATTAAATTTAGAAAAATATTAGATATACGATATTGTATTGTTACCGGCCGGTTGTCAAATGTCGAAGCCCTAGCTTAATTACAGCTAGTCGAAATTACGATTGCAAGATTTGTCCCGGACAGAGAAGGTAAGCTAATAAAAGCGTTATAAAAAGAATATATAATTATACGTTAAGCGGTTGTTATCCACATTTAACATCAAGTCGGCTTGAAAATTCATGAAGCATTTTCTGCAACATTTTTCAAGCATAATTTTTACTAGAAATATCTTAATTGTATCAGCATCAGAAGTGCCCTATCTAATTATATTTATCACATAACATTGTGATGCCTAAGTGCTACTTTTATAACACAATTTAGAACTCAACCATTTATATTGTGTATATTAAGGAATTTTGTAATTTAAAAACGGCTATGGGTATAGGGTTTTTCTATAAAAGTCAAATATTGAAACGGTTAATATAAGGTTGACTTACACTAAAAATGAATGTATTTAAGATGTTTAATTAAATTTATACGTAAATCGTGCATCCTTTGAAATCATGCCCATAAATGTGCACAGACTCACAGAGAAAAGCGACAAGAGTACAACGATTTCTAAATAGAAAACATACATGCGAATACCTAAAGTATACTGTAATTCTACTGTGGCAAATAGGATAAGCAAGAGCAAAAGCACACATATTTTTCTGTACACGGTTAATACATACATCCACAAAGACAAAGATACAGAATCTATTAGGCATATTATAAATTCACAAACATGCCTCATCATTGTTTAGTCTCTTATCCGCCTCATGTGGCTAAGCTGTGGCAAGGTACAAATATCGTATGTGCATATAAACATATCACCACGTAAAAAAGCAAAGGTTTTACAAAGTGGGTAAACAGCATTGTGTTGTTTATCAAATAAATATAATATGAGAAACGCGAATTTAGCCTCAGCAGAGCCGCAATTCGGCAAATTCGCTGGTTCTCTGGCTCAAACATCGCACATCCATGCATGCGCTGGTGCTGGTGCCCTCATTGCAATTTGCAACACCACTCGCCGACCCAGGAAGTGAGTGCATTTAAACATTAGCTACAACGGCGGCAATAACGACTATGACGGCAACAACCAACCGATTCGCCGATTCCACACCAATCCAATACTTGATATGACTGGCAGACTGCGCTTTATAACGCACTCACCATTTTATAATCATCTATTTTGTTGATAAAACGCAGAAAGAGGTTGATGTATATTATGGCCGAGCCATCTCCTATGCCGTGGAAACAAACAAAATAAAAACAACATTATTATTTGGAATTTAAGTCGGCCGCGGGGCACGGCGCCAATCAGCCAATCACATCTCGCATTGGCCAGTCACATGCAGGCCGCTGCCATCCTAACACCGAAAGCACACGCAGCCGTCCCCCGGGTCCTCCCGGATTCGCCCATTCTAACTACCACACCATCCAACTACACAAACAAAAACCATTCCTGACATGAAAGATAGCCAAACAGACTCATTGAAACTTACCATTGTCACGTCATCTATCTTTGAAATACTTCTGACAAATATGTTCACCCGGACTATAGCGGGACCATCTAGTGGTTAAAAAAACGGCTGCATTAATGATGGATTGTTCCATGAGGGACTTGGTGTAAGGTAGAGCCTAGGTGATGGAAAGTTGGCCATGGCCGATGCGACCATTGCTAGACAATGAGGCACCCGCACCGGCAACTAAACCCCGAAACGTGTCCCAACATCCCTACTACCCTAACCCGCTCAGTCGTAACTGCTCGGCCAGCTGGCCACGCATTCAGCAATTATTCACCAAATGCTAGTCCTAGAAGCTGGACGGGAATGACAAGCTGACCGTGTGGTGATGACCACACGGTTAGCTTTTGCCGCTGCCCGCCGCTCATGCTGGCTCGTGTAGCACGCTAACGCTACCTACGGTGACGGGTGTCGGCCCCACTTACCATCTTGTTGTCGCTAATGGTCGCAATGCTGCGGACAAACAGGTTTACTCGGACAATGGCCGGCCCATCTAGAGCGATGGACATGTGTTACATTACATATATGTCCACAACTAAAGGCAACAAGATATGACGGTCCGAAGTCCGCTGGTCCGCATTTTGTACAAGGTCATCGGAACCATGTGCGATGAGCTCTGTACCCAAGCCACGACCAACGAACCATGAATCACAAACTGGCCCATTAGAGGCGTAACGTAAACGTTATCTAACCTGATTTCTTTTAAGTTAGGACCGAGGACCTCGGACCCAAACCTTGAACGACTGATTTTAAAAAAATGCAAAATCTCACCTGTGCCATTGACACCTGATGGACGAATTCTAGCATCATATCGGCCTGGTCCTAGAATCTGGTCCAAAACTTCCTTTTCTTTTTCACGGAAGTTTATTTTGACATTGGTGGACCTGAATTGAATATAACACAGAAAGTAAACATGCCTGCTCTTGCAAATGTCAAAGGAGGCTACTTACACTGTAATGTGGATAAATTGAAGAAGTTGTAAAATCAAAGTCAAAAAAGAAGGCAGTCGTATGTCCATGTCTTCTTAGCACTAGTAAGTGAAACACGAAACGTCTTATGATAGTGGCCAAAGCGGCCCCTCCTCTGCCGGCTCACCCTATCGTTATTTGTGGTAGCATGAGTGTAAGCAATTTGTTATGAAATATGGTTCCCTCTTCATTTAACATTCACACTGCACACTTCTAACCACCTTTTCACAACACGCTGCCGCAAATTCAACCTTGCTATATTCCCGGCTGGAGCTCCACACACACCTTACGACACAAACAAGTGCAAGCTGTAAGTTATATGGGACAACGGTACGCTATATTGATCGCTAAATCTGTATTCGTGAATTCCGACGCCCCGCTCGCCTGACGCCGGCCATCAAGCGTCGAGCTTTCGCTCTTTTCGTAACTCTTCGATTTATATCGCTATCGTTATACGTTCCCAATCAAAATTACTTCATGAGTATGTTTCAGATAAGATCAAAGTTGACCATAATAGGTAACATACTTTGACTTTTTCGTAACATCAATGTGAAATCAACAGGGTAAATGATATTTTCACATTTAAACAAAATAACGAGTACTTATTATACAGTTTAATTTATTTAGGACGTGCATTAAATGATATATAGTCTGAAGTCAATAATTATTTTGTTGCGGCAGGTATTAAATAGGTTACTAAAAATTTGTTTGTAGGTATTACTTTAAGAAAAATATAATCTGAAACTTTATTTCAAAAAATATTATTTGCCTTATGTTTAAAATATTGTCTTTTAATTAAAGATATTTTAGCTTTAGCGTAGTTATACAATACTGCGTTAAAAATGTGAAAAAATAAAGCATATTAAAATAAAAATTCCCCCAACGTGCATTTCATCAGTGATCGCATCCGCTGTAACTTTATAGGTACTAAAGTTGCTATTTTGCGTTTTTTTTCTATAAAATATATCAAAGAATGCCTATATAACAAACGAGCACTTACTATACCTGGTGCAGTTGGTTGCACACTTTACAAAAGTTTTTGTTTTTTATTCTGATAATTATATTTTAATACGTTCTTGATACCTTAATGCATTCCAGTGCTGACACCGAGTATTCGGGTTAGATTCCCAACGATGGCAATTTGTGTTACCATGTTTGTCATTGTCTTTTTACGCACATGCTACTTAGAGCAGTGGACCGGTGTTTTATTTATGGCATGTTTTTCTGCAAACATTTAAATTAATGCCTGAGTGTTTTACTTATTTATGTAAATATGTTAATTGAGATAATTATCGTTGAAAAATATGCCAATCTCCATTTTTAAAATAACACAAATGAGTGGGTTATTGACCCATTTTATTTTATTATTATTTTTGTTCGAGGTTCATACGTAAATAAGTTATTTACCATTCTTTCCATAAGCCACCTTTGAATACAGTCACGGCCAGAAATAAGAAATAAGTCTGGACGCAGCAAGTGCGTTATAGTGGAGAATTTTCATAACAATCTTTTTAAAGGAAATATGTCTTTTTTTTATGAAAGGCCTTAAATTTGGTCAACAGTATAACATTTATAGTAGAAACAATCTACCATATTCATATAAACTCTAATAAAACTACACTAATTATCTGTAGAATTTAGTTGTTAATAATTCATGACAAACAGTGAGAGACATCTCATTTTTCCATGACTTTGGTTGTCATGTATCACATGAATCTTGTTATGCGATTATAAATGTAAGTAAATATTTCAAAAACTAGAGACTTAAGGTATAAGAAGTGTTATACAAAAGCTGAAGCAGAGGATATAACCTTCACTTCTGAAACATAAAACACGTTTGTGTCACTACACGGACCATCGTGTGATTTTCAAAATAATTCATAATTCTATAGGTATAAGAAGTGTTATACAAAAGCTGAAGCAGAGGATATAACCTTCACTTCTGAAACATAAAACACGTTTGTGTCACTACACGGACCATGGTGTGATTTTCAAAATAATTCATAATTCTATGAGAGGCAGCCATGGGCGCAATTTCAACTTTTTAACTGGGGTGGCAAGGCGTACCAGGGGTCTGGGGGTATGGAACGCCACCACGTATAAGGGGGGTTCGGGAAACTATAAGAAACTAGCATTAAGTTGTTGGTCTTTCAAGACTTTTAAACTATTTTCACCACTAACATTCCCTATTCACCATAAATCTAAAATATTTATTGTTAATGACTTTAATTAATAGCCAAACTACTTGTAAAGTAGATATCATTTACACACAACTCAAGAGTCAAGAGTAGCCCTATTTTTAATTGATTTGAGTGTTTTACCTGATATTTTATAATATAAGTGAAAATAAAGCAAACATCATACCAAAAACAAAGCTTTGTTCAACTTTTACTCAATGTCATCACCACAAGTCACAAGTTAGTTTTATACAAAATGGAATCTTCTCTTGGCTTAAGTTAGAGTCCTGAATTACTTTGAAAATGCCTATATCAACACTCCTTTCGATAGCCAAAAGAGCTAACAAGGACAACGTCTCTTGGCGGATCGGATTCCTGATGTACGTTTTCAACCACCACAAGAGAGAAAAGACCTATCACAGGATTATGTTGTGGAATTGTAAAAAAACAAACGGTCCAGTTCAGAAAATTGAGGGAATACACTTTTCGAAGGCCTCTCAACAAAAGTCTCGGCTCTTACTTGTATACTTTTATTTTTTAACTCTTCCATCTTATGAAGACATCTCAGTTCAGACAGAACAAGTACACTGTCCGAAGTGTAATATTTGCACAAAAAAACCTAGACTTTCTATATCTAGGTCAGTTCCACCTAAAACTTTGCTTGAATGATTTACTACATCGAGGTTGTTTTGTTGATGTCTGGCATCTATTTCCTGGATTAGGAGTGTGTGTGTGAAGTGTTGGCCACTTCCGGCCGCCACGTCGCTCATTCTCGTTATTTAGGCATATATTTTATTCCGCCACCGTCACGCCTGCTATTGCTACTCCCCTATTTCTTCATGTATAACATACAAATTGCGATAAACATTATATCTTTCTGCGCTAAATAATGCTTGATTAATAATGAATGAAGAAAGTGCCGTGCTTGTAAAATTTTATTCTCAATTGTTTGCAAATTATTAACATTTTTACTTCAAAATTCTGAGGTGGCAAAATACTGGGTTAGAAAATCCTACCGTGGCAACTGCCACCTCTTGCCACCCCCGAATCACGCCACTGGATTAAGCTCAAGCACCCTGTAACTAATGTATATAATTTTTTTCTCGTATCTTGTATAATAACGGATATATTGAGCTTTATCGTAAAATTGCGCCAACCAGTATATAAAGGTATCTCGAAAATACGTGTACAATACTTGACCACAGGCTCCTGTGTAGAAAATAGATCGATTGAAACCAACTTGCCTATATTCACAACAATTATTCGTTTAGCCGCTAGACGCCGTCAAAAGTTCAAATAAACATTATTTTTTTCTAAATTTCTTGAAAATTCGCTTATGGATTTTGATAACTTTTGGTCTATATTCTAACACTATAAATAACTTTGTCTAGTGGTGTAGTGATTGGCTATAAGAAAGTGAAACTGTTAGAGTGACAACATATGTAATCATTTGTTTTGATTTGTTCCTTCATCAACGTTATGACAACTCGGATCGTTTTATCAAGTAACTGGGCGTAGTTGATAGCTTTTCAGCCCCTGAAAATGTTCGTTGGATGGGCGGCTTTGTCAGGAGAAAAATAATTAAGCAAAGGGTAACTGTTGAAAGTATGTATTTTAAAAGTAAAAAGCCTGGACGAAGCAAGTGCGTTATGGTAGTGAATTTCCAAAAAAATATTTTTAATAACTACATAATATTATGTCTTTTTAATAACAATAATAATATTATTTATTGAAGCTAATTGTACAATATGGTAAATAGGTTCTAAACTTGTGATTGCCTCTAATGTAATTTGGTCTAAGATAGGTTCCAAACATTAATGTCTCCAAAACACATATTGTGACATTGACCGCTTGAATTTTGATACATCAAGTTAATCAAATTTACTTTGCCAGTTATTTATTCTATATTTAATTTGTTGGGCAAACTAAAAGACCTATTGAAACTAGATCATGTATTGCTCAGCATATTTGCGATAATAATCATCATGTAGATAAAGAAAATCTCCAGTTAATAAAAAATTTCAGGCAGTCGCGTCAGCTAGATGCTTACGAAAGTATATATATATATATATATATATATATATATATATATATATATATATATATATATATATATATATATATGTATATCGTTTGAAATTTGAACAAAAATGTTTCGATAAATAGAGTAGGTCCGGTCCTATGTAGTCCATTGTTCGAACTATTACCTTAATAACCAGCGTGTCCTTCTAAGAAGGAACATTTATTACGGACACACAGTATTACAAAGGCAAATATATGCTGTTTTAATTACAGGGATTTAAGACTCATTAGTGGGGGTCTGTCTGTATAGGCACCTTCCTAGAGGTCGCTGTTCGCAACTGCTTGGCAACTAACATATAAATAGTAGTTCTAGTCTTTATTCACTTAGTTTATTGATCTCTCTGATGACGCTAACTTTGTTAGAGAAACGATCGTCAGGTCTAAAAACTGTATTGTGATAAATTGGGTTCTCCAAATTGTGCTTTTATGTGCCAACAACGCCGGTTGAAGCTGAAACTTGAGGCTTTGTAAAATACGTTTATTGCGACATTTTCTCTACACAACCCGTATTCGTTTCAGGTTGTTTGCCTAAATGTTGCCAATTTTGACGTTTTAAATGGCGACTTTAATGTTTTAGGAAGAAAAACTATATAATTTTCAATATTTATTTTTTGGTATTTCTTAGCCTTTTTGCGCCAAAAAACTTAATCTTGGCCTGTAATATACAAATATATAGTGTAATCCATACAAAAAATTTAGATTTTATACGTTTCTCTGGTCATCAGTGGCACCCAATTTTTTTCTTTAAATCCCCATAAGTTTTGGTGAATTTTCGTAGAAAAAATTAACAATCGGGGAGATCCCGAATTTTGAATTTTGAAAAAAAATTTTGTAAATAAGCGCGAACCAGGACACCTAGAACCCATATCCGGAGTCAGTTTGAATTTTTATATGTTAATATATATATATATATATATATATATATATATATATATATATATATATATATATATATATATATATATATATACAGGGTCGCTGATAAGTCTGGAAACGGTCGATTATCCGGGAAAATATACAAGGTGTCGAAAAAAGTTTTATACAAAAGTTTTTGGGTTCTTCAATGTCTACTAGGCGGTGATAATTTTATTTATACAGGGTTGGTCATACAGGCGTGGCACACCAATATTAATTTTTTTTTAATGGAACACCCTATATATTATTCGATATTTCAATCCTTCTCTTAATTTTGAGCAACATTTATGAGAAGCATAATGTACCTAAACTCAATCGTTTCCGGGTAAAAAAATAAATAAAAATAAACGCTACTGTTTTTAAAATCTATTGGATGAAGAACAAAAATAAATGAAAAGTAGAATATCTCTTGAAAACAATCTGTGAGTGTGAAAAGAACCGGTTGCGATGTTTTTAACATTGTTTGGAATCCCAAGATAAGATAAGATGCCCATAAGAAACGCAGTATTATTCTTTTGTTTTAAAATGTTTCCAGTACAACGAATGTCAAACATTCATTCAGTGTCAACAGTTTTGAAACATTAGTAATTTAGTGTCAACAGTTTTTGTGCAAAATGGCAAGTTTAAGTGAAACCGAACGTATCGAAATTTTAATGATGATAGGGTACGGTGATAGAACACGAAGTTTTGCTCAAGTGGTGATTATGTTCAATGAGTTGCATCCTGAGCGGGAATCGATCTCCAAATCCACAGTTTCGAAAACTTTGCATCGTTTTCACGAAACTGGCGGTATCAAGGATAAACCTAGAACTGGAAGGCCAGTAACCGTTACAAATGAAGAAAATTCTTTGAATGTAATATTGGATGTGGTGGAAAATCCGAAAACTTCGGCACAGCAATTGGCTTTAAATCACAATATGAGTCGATATTCAATTCAAAAGATTACGAAGCGGGAAAAGTTCCGTCCATATAAAATTCATTTATTGCAAGAACTGAGTGAAGACGATTTTGATCGCAGAATCGAGTTCTGTGAACTTATTATGGAGAAGTTACGCCAAAATTTTAACTTTGCCAACCACATTTTGTTTTCCGACGAATCTACATTTTGTTTGAATGGACAAGTCAACCGACACAACTGTAGGTACTGGTCAGACGAAAACCCACATTGGATGGAACAAATTCACACCCAAAGACCGCAAAAAGTAAATGTTTGGTGTGCTATTATTGGTGGACATATCATAGGACCTTATTTTATACACGGTAATTTGAACTCTGCTCGATATTTGACACTTTTGCAAGAATCAATTGTTCCAGACGTTAGTCGATTATTTCCGAACAATAACGACCCAAATCTACCAGCGGAAGAAATATGGTTTCAGCAGGATGGGGCACCCCCTCATTTTGGAATTGAGGTACGGGAATATCTTAATCAAACCTTTCCTGGCAGATGGATAGGGCGCAGGGGAACTATTGAATGGCCAGCTAGGTCTCCCGACATGACGCCGCTTGACTTTTTTTTGTGGGGTCATGTAAAAAATTTAATTTACCAAAATAGA
The DNA here is from genome assembly GCA_964006375.1 of Tillus elongatus. Taxonomy (NCBI): domain Eukaryota; kingdom Metazoa; phylum Arthropoda; class Insecta; order Coleoptera; family Cleridae; genus Tillus; species Tillus elongatus. The sequence continues at coordinate 80,288,179 of OZ023269.1, read as the reverse complement.
CCGCAGAATATTGAAGAGTTGCAAGCAAGGATTGTGCATGAAATTAATAACATTCCTCAAAACGCTCTTGTAAATGCAGTGCAATGTTTTGTTAAGCGAATTCATTATTGTCAGGAGGTCAATGGAGAACACTTTGAACATCTTATAAAATAGGATTTCAAACAATGTTAAAAACATCGCAACCGGTTCTTTTCACACTCACAGATTGTTTAAGAGATATTCTACTTTTCATTTATTTTTGTTCTTCATCCAATAGATTTTAAAAACAATAGCGTTTATTTTTATTTATTTTTTTACCCGGAAACGATTGAGTTTATGTACATCATGCTTCTGATAAATGTTGCTCAAAATTAAGAGAAGGATTGAAATATCGAATAATATATAGGGTGTTCCATTAAAAAAAAATTAATATTGGTGTGCCACGCCTGTATGACCAACCCTGTATAAATGAAATTATCACCGCCTAGTAGACATTGAAGAACCCAAAAACTTTTGTATAAAACTTTTTTCGACACCTTGTATATTTTCCCGGATAATCGACCGTTTCCAGACTTATCAGCGACCCTGTATATATATATATATATATATATATATATATATATATATATATATATATATATATATATATATATATATATATGTATGTATGTATGTATCACACCGATACCTCAAAAAATAATGGGCCGATTTTGATCTTTATATCGTAGAATTATCTCGTTATTTGATTTAAATATTACTTTAGGATTAGTTTATTTGGTTTATCGCTATTGTTAGAACGGTAATCATACCATTATCAAAAGAAAAAAGACAATTAGGGATATTACAATCTAGAAAAGAACTTCTTTTTTCACGCTTACAACGTCTTTAGGATGGTAGTAAAGATGTTAGTACCGAAGCTAAATTAAATAACTTTAAGATTCGCATTCAAACTTTGGAGCAAACTAATCAATAATTTTCGGATACTTTAAACTCCATTAATTAATTAGAATTGACAACTCATCCTGAATATTTTCCAAGCTTCTCTGCCCTGCTTAGTTTTGATGAACTGTATTGTTACATTCAGATAATTATAAAGGAGGTTTTGAAAGATGAAAATAACAATCGAACATCTAGTTCAATAGGAGTCTCCAAATTGCCCGAGTTAACTTTGCCAAGATTTTCAAGTAATTTTAAGGAGTTATGAGAGTTTCATAAGTTTGGTTCATGATAAAGATCTTATCGAGGTAGACATGGTTAATTTTCTAGTAAATAGTTTGTTAGGCCTTGCAAAGAATGTTCTCCGGGGACTTCCACCCATAGATAGTAATTATTCTATTATCTGGTTTTCACTCGTCAAGAAATATCAAAATTTAAAAAAAAATGCAAACTCTTATTTATAAAAAATCTTTGGATTCAAAACTTTATTTGCATAACCAACGGCCTCTCTCAATAGCTGTTTCAAAACTTACATTGTAGGTGCACTAAAGAAGTTAGAAATCGGGGATTCGTTAGATTAAATTCTGCCGTATATGTCAAAGCTAGATTCTACGACTCGGTAAACGTTTGAAACGTCTCGTTATAGCTCAGAACTTACCATCTTATGATGAAATTATCAAATTTTTTAAATTACAAGCTTAGGCTCTTGGTAGTTTAGTTTATAGAAATTATACTTATAGTGAAATACTGAACAATTCTTCGAAACCTAAATCGGTACAATCATTCCTGGTTAGCAATGGTAGTAATCATTATGTTACAAAATACTCAACATGTTAAAAAAATTTTGATCATCCTTTTTACAAATGTTCGAAATTCTTAACCTTCAACTCTAGGGAACGTTATGAGACAGTGAGAAAATCCAATTATTGTCTAATTGTATGAGATCACATTAAATAGCTAATTGTAAATATGAGAAGAATTTTTTGAAGTGTATATGGAACAGTAGACACCATATGTTGCAACTTTTTCAAAAATGACAAGTAGTGATGATAATCAACCTCACAACACTGCTTTATCAGTTAAGGATGAAGACAATACTATAAAATTACTAGCGAGGATAGTGTAGTTCATAGTTTACAAAACTTATTTTCTACTTCATTAAAATCACACCGCAACACACGTTTTACTTTCAACAGTCGATGGATTCGACAGTGAAGCTAGATTGAACCATTTACGTTTTTGCTTGATACTGCTAGTCAAGTCAATTTTATTTCTCTAAAAGGTAGCCGCAAATTAAAACTTCCAGTTAGAAACTTTCATACGTCGGGTCATGTTACCTACATAGAGAATTCGGTTGAAGACAAAACAAATATAGTAATCACTTCAAAGTTTAATTATCTTCATATGTGTTAGATTTATTTATCATAGGCAGAATTTCAAATCAAATACCAAATGTCAAAATTAATTTTGAATCGTTAGAATTTTGGAAAGACCTACTTCCTTTACCAGATATAACATTTCAGAAACCCGGAGAAATAAATGGTAGGTATGTTAGGGGCAGTCATATTTACCATTATATCAGGTACCTCAAAGATTGTTGGCTCTTTAGGTTTTTCTACAACTTTGGAAACTTGGTTAGAATACGTAGTATTGGAAACAGCCGTTATAGGTAAACCTTCACATAAAACGCAGGCATTTTGTACTTTTGTCGATTCGATAGAAAGTATGCTTCAGAAGTTCTGGGAAATAGAAAAAAATTCATCTGTAACCGTCAACAAAGAAGACAAAAGATTCGAAAAAATATTTATATACTACAACGACAAGAGATACAAATGGTAGGTACACAGTGGCTTTACTAATCAAGAGGGATCAATCATGTTTACGAGACTCGTACGATATAGCACATAGGAGATTTATTTTTCTAGGGCGAAAGCTAGAAGCTGATTTGTCATTCAAGCAAAATTATCAGGACGCTATGATGCATTATCTTTCGCAAGGTCATATTTCTAAACCTCCGAGAAAAGAATCCACTCATTCTGGATATTACATACCCCACCATGGAGTGGTGAAATTAGACTTCGCTTCTAGACAACTTAGAATTTGGAACGTAGGTCCTAAGCTTTACATGAATGTTTTTATATTTATAACTAAGTTTATACTGTTTCTTGTGGCGATGACAGCAGACATACGCCAAATATAGACAAATTAAGATTTAAAACTCTCATAAACGACATCAGCGCTTGTTATGTACATTTTCGCCAAAGGAGCGAGTCTCTATTTAGCAAATAAATACCGTGGCTTTCGGAATTTCTAGTTCTCCTTATCTTGCTTTAAGGCTAATCCAGCACTTAGCCTCTGAAGAGTCAGAGTATTATCCTCTTGCACCCAAGTCGATCACTGAAGACTTGTATGTAGTAGATGATTATTGCGTCACAGTGCCTATTAGATTATGCTAAAGTACTGTGCTCGGAAATAATTAACTTGTGTAAGACAAGATGTTTTGAATTAGTTAAATGGTCCAACAACTCAGAGGATTTACTTAATCAAATTCATATAGAAAACACATCTAGAATAATTTCATTTGGTACTGGGTTAAAAATTTTGGACCTCCAATGGAACCCATTTCTCGACATTTTCTCCTACCAAATCAATCTGATAGATACAAATATTTGTAGTAAACGGAAAATTATTTCAAAAGTTGCTCGCCTTTTTAGTGAATTTTCTTAAAAAAAATTCACTAATGAGGAGATCCCGACTTTTGAATTTTGAAAAAATTTCTTCAAATGAGCGCTAATTAAGCCCCCCAGAACACATATCCGGGGTCAGTTTCAATTTTTATATGTTTATATATATATATATATATATATATATATATATATATATATATATATATATATATATATATATATATATATATATATATATTTATATATATATATATATATATATGTATCACACCGATAACTCAAAAAATAATGGGCCGATTTTGTTTAAATTTGGTGAATAAATTCCTTTTGCAAATGGCTTGGATAAGTTCGTTAGCCAGGAAAATCTGCCAAGGTTTTCCCGGAAAATTTTGTGTTTTCTTTTGAAAAAAATTTATATCTCCGGAATTAACAAAGTAAGGGCAACCAAATTTGGTACACGGGTTTATGTTCTTATGTGTAAGTTACCTACCAAAATTTAGCACTGTAGCTCAAAATACAAAAAAGTTATAGGCAATTAAAGAAAAATAAATTGGGGTTTTCCTCAAAACGTCAAAGTTGCGATTTAAAACGTCAAAATCAGCCACATTTAGGCAAAGAACTTGAATCTAATACGGGCTATGGAAATAAAATGTCTTAAGAAGAATGTTTTACAAACCCTGAAGTCTTAGTTTCAACCGTCATTGTCCTTCATTTTACTAAAATATTTCCAGAAAATTCATTTCAAATAGACCCTTTCTCTGGTGCTTGGCAGTAGCCTTAGCTATAGAGTTTATCGTTTAATGTATATAATTTTCGTAAAAAATCAATAAAGCTCAATATAGCCGTAATTATAAAAGATATAAAAAAAATTTGTATATATTAATTATAGGGTATCTTGAGCTACATCTGAAAAAAATATTTATACAATCACAGGGTGGCCCATAAGTCGTTGGTGATACAATTATATTTTTTTTTAATCAAACACGCCTTATGTTATTGCATTTTCCATCGAAATATAATGCATGTTTGTAAGAAAAAAATTCTGGACGCAGCAAGTGCGTTATGGTAGCGAACTTTATTTGTTTATGTAGAAATCATTGTTTGTGAAATTTTTGTAAAATTTTGGTAATTAGTACCTAATGTTTAATGAGTTATTGTAAAAAAGATGTTTTTGGATTTTCGCAAAAAAGTTGTTTACAATTTTTTTTGTAAGTTTTGTCGAAAAGCTTTTTGTAAATAATTATACCTTGGTAGGTGGCTAAATACCTTGAAGAAGTTTGTTGGCCAGGAAAATCGGGTCAGTTTTTCGGATATATTTTAAGTTAGTTTTCGAAAAATATTTGCCCTTTTCCAACAACAAAGTTATTTTGATAAAATGTGGTACATTGTTCCCACTATATAGGTTATACTGGTTATAAAAACCATTTTTATGAAAATTCACTACCATAACGCACTTGCTGCGTCCCGAGTTTTCGTACCTGTTAAGTTTAATAGCCCTACTGATATTATCAGCAAAATTAGTAATTCAAATGATTCTGACATTACAACTCACCTGCGATTAATGTAGATGTGTGAAATACTTTCATTCAGGAATTCCCACTTATTTGTAACTCGAAAATTTTGTGACATATAGGCATCATTTCTGAGAGTGTGAATTATCTAGTAGCATTTTACGATGCTTTGGAAAGCGCGTATGGAATTGTGCTTTATCTACGAACTACAGTAAATAACCAAGTCAAAATTGGTATAATGTGTGCCAAGTCCTAAGTTGCGCCTCTAAAAACAGTATATATATATATATATATATATATATATATATATATATATATATATATATATATATATATATATATATATATATATATATATATATATATATATATATACCACTCTTAGGGCTTTATGCGGCCCATTTGATGGCAAAATTGGCTTGTTTGGTATGTTAACATTACGAGCCTCAGATACACATAGATAGAATAATAACTTTGTCTAATATCACAGTTACTTTGTAGTGGATGAATTTCTCTCCGCGCCGGTGGAAGACATTTGTGTCTAATCGTGTGGCGAAAATTCAAGGCTAATTCCAACTAGTTCATGGTTTCATGTTAGCAGTGAAATGGATCGAGTGAATTTTGTTTCATAGGGATTAACACCTTCATAACTTTTAGAAAGTCTTTTGTGGTTTAGGTGTCCTGACTGGTTGAAATCAGATATTGAAAAAATATATAAGAACACATTTCTTTTTTATAGTAACCAAAATAAGGAGCCCTCCTCTATAGAAATACCGATACACAAATCCTCAAGTCTAAAACTACTTCCAGTCACAGTCTGTATACTTGTAGTGTCTTAAAGACTAAGTCACATACAGTCGTGATTTACAAAAGGCGGAAGAAGGTTTAGATGGTATAGTACAGAAACCGCATTTTGCTGAGACATTCAATGCAATTGGTAGAAATAAGGGACTCCTACCAACTTGTGTAGGTTTAGACCTTTTCCACATGACAACTCGCTGCCGATAGGATTTAGAATATAATCAGCAGCAGCCTTTGCTCCTTTCAAAATGATCACATTTAGTACAACTTTGAATCGACTATACTCACGTAACGAATCTTCATACAGGTCCTAGTCTAGTTATCGCTCTGCTTAGACGGCAATATTGCATTTTGTATGCAAGAGATATAGTTAGAAAGAGTATTAGATCCTGCAATACATGCTTTATATTTCGACCGAAGCCCGCATTTCCACTCATGGCCGATTTACCTGCATATCGTGTGCAGAAAGCAAAGTTATTTGTCCATACAGGAACAGATTATGGTGCACCAATACAAATTTAAATTAGTCGGCGTAGAGGTTTAAAAAGGCAATTCTTTCTTGTTGGTCTTAAAACGTTTCTTAAGTCGACACGGTACATGTTAAGATGTGTACTGCGATTGCTGTACAAACTACCTTTGTCCGAGATCTTTCTTACATGACATCTACAAGTTACTGTCTTCTGAGGAATACTTAAGTCATTTTCATTGCGAGCTTTCGAAGAGAAAAATCCAATAGCGCTTTATCCACCTTTGAGTTCACACTTCGGTGAAATAGGGGAGGTAAATATAAAAGCGGATAAGATGCTCTAAATGAGGTTTTTGGTTCACAAATTCTTACGTTTAAAGCATTACAAATTATTTTATGTTCTGTAGAAACCATACTAAACTCTAGACCTGTGTGTTTTGAGTGATGGTTCCAGTGACACCCAAGCACTGAGTCCAGCGCACTTCTTGAACTTAACGCCTTTGAAAATCTTGCTGGTTCAAAATGTAGGAGAAGTTACGATGAATTGTTTGGATAGGTATCAACTAATAGATCGATGGTACAGGTATTTTGGCGCCGCTGGCATTTAGAATATATTTCGTGACTCCAAGTGAGAGAAAAGTGGGATTCGAATTCTCAAAATATAACTGTCGACAAAGTTGTGCTTATCAAACAAGATAACCTACACCCTCTTCAATGGCCCATCGGCGTTATAAAAGAGGTCGTCCCTGCCTCAGATAGCATAGTTATAATGGTTTCACTACGTACTCGCCGAGGAGTTTGGAAAATACCGGCCGTCAAGATTTTTCCGCTCCCGACACAATGATAAAGAATTTGTTTAATTTTATAAATTACTCTCTAGTTAATTTTAGTTTAGTTTTGGGATAGTGGGTTAAATATAGCATTTATTGCCTTAATACTCGGTTCTGAAAATTGTTTTTTCAGCAAAGACAGTATGTTCACTCCGTCTCTTTTCGCTGCCTACATTTTAGGTAAACGTTATTTACCCGAATATTTATTTATATTTACGATATCGAAGCAGGGAGGCCATACTGTATGTATGTCATTTTTGCTCATATCGCTTATACTGAACATTTTTTATATTAAAAATCAGTAGAATTTTTGACGTAGAGAGTAACGGCAGTAATAGAAACCCAGCTCTACAGAGTGGTGCTTACTCATATACGGGGGGACTTAAAGACCCTCTTTCCCTTCCTTCTTACCCTTACCGCCAGGTCATCCTATTACAGGAAAAGCAGAAGGGTATGGTGATATATAATCTAACATTCTACTTTTCTTAAAATTTAGATACAGTCAACCTAGTTCTTATACAAAACAAATCAATTTACGTTTTTTTAAAATTTTAATTTATTTTATTAGCGAATTTTCATGTACTTACAAAATGTTCTTGTAATATCCAATTTACTTACAAACTCATTAGCGAATTCCATTGAAAGAAAAAATTCTCTTATGACGGGATCACGACTCTGAGACATTTGAAACATTTTTTCAAGCAGTAACCATAAAACAGTGAACTATATATAGATCACTGTCATAAAATAAGAATAATAAGAGGAATAGGTTATATATAGTAATGGGGTGTATATACAGGGCGTTTCATAATTTAATGTGTGGATTCTTAAGGGTGATAATCCTTGGATGATTTTAAGGAAAATTATTTACATGAACATAGGTTCGCAACCGCTTTATTTCTGTGATAATATCAAAATATCTCTAAAGCCGCCCTGTATATTTTTTTCAATTTTGGTAGATGCCAAGCACGCATAAAAATACATATTTTCCAGGATAAAGGACGTTTTAAGTTTCATCACTGGCGCCCCTGTTAACGTGCCTTGAAATGTCTTTAAACAAAAAAATTATACGCTACTGTATATTTTTTCAAAATAAATATTATTTTTATAATTGCCCTCTATGTTTTCATGAAAATGCTCTCATGACTTATTTCGTCCCGCGGACGGTTTTCTATTGAGAACATAACATTCATTCATTTGCTTGTCCCTATGCGATTTCAGCCGTTAAAGAGTAGGATTATCTTGTGAAGTATGCCGACAACACATCGCATTGTGTGATAAACGTAAACCATTTTGACACTTCTTTATGAAAACATTCGGCTTTTGACATTATTTAATCATAAAAACGTGTTTATTTAATCATAGAGACGTGTTTATTTAAAAAAAATATGGTAAATTTAACAAATATTGAATTAATTATAATGCAGACATGCATTACTTGCATTGGCTTGCTCAGTGGACTCATATGAAGCCAGGCGACTGTATCAAGAGCGCTTCCCAAATAGAATGATGCTGGAACGATTTCAAGCACCCACAGAAGGCTATGTGAAACAGGAAGCTTTAAAATCAATGATCACTTAAAAGGAGCACCTCGGACTACAATAACTCCAGCAATTTTGAGGTAGATGTTTTAAATTTAGTTCAGCAAAATCCCGAATTTACTACGAGAAAAGTTGCCAGTAATTTCATATCGCCCATGTTTCAGTATGGAGGTTTCTTGATGATTAGTTATTATATCCCTATCACATTCAATGGATTCGGGCTCTACTCCCTCGAAACCTTTCATTGCGAGTAAATTTCTGCTATATGGTTTCTCCAAAAAGTTGCCAAAAAAATAGACACGGAAATTTTATTCACGGACAAAGCCAGTTTTGCGAAAAAACGCCATCAGGAACTTTCATAACAATCATTTTTGGGCCGAGAAAAATCCGCGTCGAATCGTGAAATATCATCACCAGAAGAAGTTCTTATTAAATATGTGGGCTGGAATTATTGGAGTTTACTTAATTGGGCATTTTTTTCTACCACGCAGATTGAAGTGGCAAGATTATCCCCGGTTTCTTGGAGATAATTGGCCAGTTCTGTACGAAGATATTCCTGCGCATTTTAGTGCTCTGGCACGCGAATATTTAAACCAAAACATTAATAACCGCTGGATAGGTCGTGGGAAAACACGCAGTCATGGCCAGCTAGATCCTCAGACCTATACAGTCTAAATTTTTTTTTGCTGGCATCTTAAGAGCTTGTTTTGCAGACAACCAACTCGAACTGAAGGAGAATTGCGAAACAGCGTGATAGTTTCCTGTGAAGCTATAAAGAATACTCCAGGAATTATCCATATTCTCCAAAGAGTACGTCAGTTGATGAAAAGGAGGGCTAAAGCTTGCATGCGTGCAGAAGGCGGACATTTTCAGGAGATTATTTAATTCTGTTCAAAACAGTAATGAGTTTTTCAAAATAAAAAAATATTTCTATGCGTATTTATTACTAAAACTAAATAATAGTTACTATACGATATAAAGATCTAGCCTAGATACTTTGGTTACCACAAACTGTGAAATTGAGACTAAAAGAAAAAATTTCATAGGGACAAGCAAATGAATGAATTTGTGTTTTAAATGAAAAAGCGCCCGCCTGAGAAAAAAACTCAAAGGACCATTTTTAATGAAAAGATAGAGGGCAATTATGAAAATAATATTCATTAAAAAAACAGTGGAGTATTATTTGTCTAGGAAATACAAATAGGGGTAGTAATTTATAAAATTATTATCTTTCTTTAAGTTTATTATATTATCCTTAAAATAATTTTAAAGTCTTCTAAACACATTATTTTATTATTTAAAGTTTCACAACGTAAAATAGAAACATTGCTTAAATTTGTATTCTGACCAGTATCAAGATAATGTCCGGCCATAGCTCTTTTTTTAAAACTTATATCCATATTGCATTGTAAAACTTCAAATAATAAAAGAATGTGTTTAGAAGACTTTGAAATTAATTTTAACAAAAATTTAATAAACTTAAAGAAAGATAATAATTTTATAAATCACTACCCCTATTTAAATTTCCTAGACAGAAACAAAAAACAAATTTAAACACACAATAGCTGCATATGTCAGTGCCACTTTTGTTATTTAATAATGTTTTCAAGTTCCAGTAAAACTCGCTTTATGTATTTGAAACCTTTGTATTTTTTTCCCTATTTAAATTGTAACATAAACATATAAAAATTGAAGCTGACCCCTGATATGGGTTCTAGGACTGCATATGTCAGTGTGACTTACAGAGTTCAGTCAAATTTTCACAAAGTTTTTTTCATGTTTGTTATTTAATAATTTTGTCAAGTTCAAGTAAAACTCGCTTTATGTCAGTATTTCAAACGTTTGTATTTTTTCCCATTTAAATTGTAATATAAACATATAAAAATTGAAGCTGGCCCCTAATATGGGTTCTAGTGCTTTTAGATCGAATGACTATATACACGCTGTCCCACGTAGACCTTCCATTAGCCGTTTCTGGAGTACCGCTCACAATTGAATTCTGAAAATTCACTTACGTGGTTTTCTCAAAATTTCCAGTTCACTGAAAATATTGACGTTAGTATGGGATTTCCGGTTATACCGGAAGTAGACGTCAACTTTCTTATTTGAAATGTAAGATGGTGTTTTTTATTACGGATCTAGATTTATCGTCAAATTTTATGGTAGGTTTTACTAACATATTACTTCTTTTTTTCAACCCTTTTCGAGATATTTCACTTTTTTCAAAAATTTCTTAAAGAAACGTCACATTTACACACCTGTATCTCTCTTATTTTTCAACCTGACGAGTTGAAATTTTAAAGTGCAAATTCTAAGATGCCACAAAATATTTGGAATTTACTAAAGCTAAAGTTGGACTGGGTGTCCGCAATAGACCGATCAATCGTGACAACTTTAAAACCTACTAACTCCTTTATTTTAAATACAACACTCTATATTTTATAACGTTAGTTCATGTACTTTTTATTGTTCTTTCGATTAGTGTCAGGATTTCCTATACCTAAGTCCCAACGATTTGAAGAGATTTAAACATTATTTGCGATAAGAAATATTTATCAGTCAGTTTATCAGGTTGCCTAGGAGATGAAAATTTTAAACGTCATCTTCCGACACTAAACTTAATGGTTGTACTGTAAAGTACGTTTGTCAATTGTATTTCAATAAAATAGAGTATTTTACACAATAATGGCACACTTAAATTACTCAAATGATGACGTTTTTAATTTAATTATTATTTACGGGGTGTATAATCGAATTGTTAGCAGATCATGTCGTGTGTTTGCTGAGAGATTTTTAGATAGACATAGACCAACTGGCTGACATGATCAGAAGACTATTGAAAAATTGTTCTGAGAATGTAACGTTTCGTTCAGAAGGTAATGAAAATACACCGCTATTGGACAATGAAGAGACACAAATAAATGTTTTGGCATTTTTTACTGCTTATCCGCATGCGTCAATCAGAGACTGCAGTATAAATTTGGATCTTTCAAGAGGAACTATTCACAGAATCCTAAAAATTAACAAGTGGACACCATTTTCGTTTACTTTAATACACCATTTGGAACCTGGGGATTTTTCCCGGCATGTAGAATTCTGCGAATGATATCTTTTGAAAACTCAAGAAGATGAAAATTTCTCAAGAAAAATTATATGGTGCGATTAGTCAAAATTTTCAAAAAGGGGCATGTTCAATCGTCACAACAGTCACTATTGGTCGGATGAAAATCCTCACATTACTAGAGAACGAAGTTTCCAGGACTCTTGTAGTTTCAATGTATTTTGCGCAGTAAAATACAATATAATTTTTGCCCTTAACATTTATGATGAGAACTTAACAGGTTGGTACCAATAATATTAAGCAATACTGAATTTCATTTAAGTATTAGTACATTATGTTATTAAAACATTTATTAGACTCAGTGAAACTAAATCTGAAAATATGACCCTTTTATTCATGTCAGAAAAATGGTAAGATTTTTAAAAAAGGTAAGAACGAATTATAAACGTGCAGTATTCACAGGTCCTGGATATTGTCGCATTCTGCAGCAAGTAATAATACCAGCGCTGAACTCCTTGCATGAACACGAAGCTGCAGAAGTTTGGTATCAACAAGATGGAGCTCCACCACACAACTCACAAATAGTAAGCGACCTACTCCAGGAAACATTGGAAGACAGATGGATAGCTAACGGTGGTCCTCATCGTTGGCCGGCCCGCTCACCAGACTTGACTCCACTAGATGTTAGTATCTGGGCGTGCATTAAGAACAAAGTTTACCAGGAACCACCTACTACAAAACAAGATATGGTAGCTAGAGTATTAGAGGCCTTCAACGCAGTGGAGCAAGATTACCTTTTTCGAGCCACGGGTACCATAATTAAAACAGCCATCAAATGCCTCGAAGTGAACGGTGCAAATTTCGAACACTTATTGTGAAGTACTAACACACAGATCTCTTTGTTTCCTAATAATGCTTTACTCTTATGAACTTTTGGATGAAGCACTCCATTCTTAGAAATTTTTTAATAGTATTCTGATGATGTAACGAGTTGATCTGTGTTTATGTGGCAAGCTCTTTGCAACCACACGACATCTTCTGTTAATAATTCGATTATACTCCTCGTAAATAAAAGTTATATTCAAAAGTCGTCGCATATTTTACTTATGTCGGAAGATGACGTTTAAAATTTTCATCTCCTAAGCAACCTGATAAACTGACTAATAATTATTTCTTATCGCAAATAATGTTTTAATATCTTCAAATCGGTGGGACTTAGGTATAGTGAATGCTGATACCAATCGAAAGAATAATAAAAGTACATGAACTAACGTTATAAGGTATTGGGTGTTCTATTTAAAATAAGAGAGTTATTAGGTTTTAAAGTTGTTACGATTGACCGGTCTATTTCGGACACCCTGTCTAACTTCTACTAGCTTTAGTAAATTTGAAATATTTAGTGACATTTTGTGTGTGTTTTGTTTCTTTAACGTCGGCCTATTTCCGCGACTATGACCAATCACCGACGCCAGGGAGCAGTTTCACCTCACTATCCTGGAAATTTTGGCGAACCCCTTCCTTTCTGTAAGGAGGGTAGTAATCTTTAACGTGCCCAACATCGCATGCACACGGGACCGACTGCTTTACGCCCCCTCCGAAGGGCGGAACGTGCACACATTCAACTTACTCAAATACAATGCCAGAACCTCGGTTGGTGTTAATTTTACAGTTTGTACTGAAAAAGTGAAAGGAGTAACCTGGGATCGAACCCAGTACCCTTCGATTCAGAGGCACACGTTCTTACCCCTGAACCACCGAGGTTCTTAGTAACATTTAAGAATTTGCACTTTAAAATTTCAACTCTTCAGGTTGAAAAATAAGAGAGATACAGGTGTGTAATTGTGACAATGTTTTTTAAGAAATTTTATAATATTTATAATATAGTGATATCATTTTTAAGTAACTGTTATGTGTCATATTTTCTCAAAAAAATATTCAAAGCAAGCGGAAAAGGTTCAAGTAAACCAATAACCAACCCCAACCCCGCCCTCACAGACATTTTAGAATTTACACTTTAAAATTTCAACTCTTCAAGTTGAAAAATAAAAGAGATACAGGTGTGTAATTGTGACAATGTTTTTTAAGAAATTTTATAATATTTATAATATAGTAATATCATTTTTAAGTAACTGTTATGTGTCATATTTTCTCAAAAAAATATTTAAAGCAAGCGGAAAAGGTTCAAGTAAACCAATACCCACCCCACCCCCGCCCTGCCGCACCGGAAATTGAGGAACTTATTCCAGAGCGTAGCCCATCGTTAAAGAGCCAGTTTCAGAAGATTCACAACCAAAGAGAACAAATAAGCGGCGTAAAAAGAAAAAATAATGTGCATTAATATGTCTGGACGCAGAAAGTGTGTTATGGAAGTGCATTTTCATAAAACTATTTTTAAGAGCAAATATGTCTCCTTAATGCCAACAGACATCAATTTGGTTGCGGGTATAACCTATATGGTAGAAACACTGTACCATGTTTTATCAAGATAACTTATTGTTTGAAAATGTACAACAATTTTTCGAAAATAAACTTAAAATAGTTCGAAGAAAATTGGTTTTTTAGGTTAATATTCAATTAAGTTATTTGAATTTGACGCATTTAATTAATGAAAATTCTCTACGTAAACGCACTTACTGCGTATTGATTTTTTTTCTTACACACATGCATCATATTTCGATAAAAAAATGCAAAAATGCAATAATATAAGGGATGTACAGAAAAAAAAATTGGTATCACCAACGACTTATGGGTGTAATTACCAAAATAATTTTATAAGATGTAGCTCAAGACACCCTATAATTAACGTATACAATTTTTTTCTCGCATCTTGTATAATAAGAATTATATTGAGCTTTACCATAGAAAAGCGTCACCCTGTATATATGTAAATCGATAAGAACTGAAACTAAACCCGGATATGGATTCTAGGGGGTCTAGTTTGCACTCATTTGAAAAAATCTTTTTAAAATTCAAAAGTCACGGTTTCCTCAATAACGAATGTTTTGTACGAAAATTAGCTCAAAATTATAGATCGCTTAACCATAATATTTACTAAAACTACTGCCGTGATTGTGCCTTATGGACCAAACAAGGATGAAAAGGCATCAAAGAAGGATGAATTCTGGGAGCAATTGAATGAAGCAGTAGACAGCGTGGAAGGTAGACTGATAATTATAGGTGATCTAAATGGAAGAGTAGGAAGAAGGGATGAAGAAACTGGAGAGGTAATTGGAAAACATGGGCAAAGAGTACGAAATACTAATGGCAGAAGATTAATAAACTTTTGTATAGAGAATAATCTTATTATAACGAATATATTTTTTGAAAACAAAGAAATACGCAAGTACACCAGAGAAACAAAAAGCAGAAAAGAGACATCAATTATTGATTATGTAATAAATAACAGAGACTGTAGAAGGGACATTAAGAATGTGCAGTCAAAAGAGGATTTGAAATATACAGCGACCACTATTTACTGCGAGTAGAACTTAAAGCAGAAATACAGAACAGAAACGCACAGGTGCCAGCAGAGAGCAAACTAAGCAAGTCCAAAGAAGTGACAAAAACATACCAGCTAAGAGAGCCCCAATCAGCGGAGAGAAATAAAATGAGAACAGAGGAAAAGTTTTTTGATCAGGTAAATAAATAGGAAAATATGTCAATTGAAAGACTGTGGCAGAGTTCAAAGATGCGGTAGTGAGCTCCACAAGAGAGGTGTATAGAAGTATAAAAATAAACAATACAAAGAAGTAAATAAGATAGTGGAACGAAGACATCAAACAACAAGTCAAGATTAGAAAACCAAAATGGAGGGACTACCTGAGACTAAAACCTGAAGAAAGTTATGAAATATATAAAACTCAACGGATAAAAATCAAAGTAATGATAAAAACAGGGGAAGGCAAAGATCTGGGAGGAATTCGGAAATAAAATTGAGAGAAACAGATTAGGTAATCAAAAGTTGTTTTACCGGATTTTGAAAACACTAAGAAAAGGCAAAATCAATAGAACAAAGCAAATAAAATAAACACGGTAGAATGTTGACGGAAAGCCAATAATGAGTAATTGGAAAGAGTATTTTGAAAACCTACTACACACACAGCTAATTAACGAAGAAGACGAACATAAAGAAACGGAAGAACACAACAAGAAGTTATAAAAGAGGAGGAAATGAAAGGGGCAGTTCAAATACTAAAAGGGGGGAAATCCGCGGGATATGACCAGATCATGCCTGAAATGATAATAAACTTAGGAAAAGCTGGTTTGTTTGTAGTGAAAGAGCTGCTTAATAAAATATATAAAGCAGAAAAGATACCTAAGGAGGGGAAACAGGGATAATTATACCTTTGTTTAAAAAGGGAGACAACAGTGACTGCAACAACTATCGAGGGATAACAATCTTGAGTACAGTGTTGAAAATCTACCAGAGAATATTAGAACAACGATTAAGAACTAAATTAGAGCAGCATTTTGAGGAACCGCAAAGTGACTTTAGGAAGGGCGGAAGTGCACAAGACCACATATTTACAATCAAGATGCTTACTGAAAAAATGTGTAAACAAAACAACAACGCATTCCTTACTTTTGTGGACATACAAAAGGCGTTTGATAGCATTTCAAGAAGCAATATCTGGCGTAGCTTGCAGAACAGGAAGGTGGAAAGAAAACTGATAAACAATATCAGGTTAATATATAAGAAAACCAGAAATATAATTAGAACATGCAACGAAAAATCAGAAGAGTTTGAAACAGAAGGCCTGCAGCAAGGAGGAGTGCTAAGTCCGTTTACTTAACTTACTTGACTTACTCCAAGAAAGGAACACGACCTTGGGAGCGGCCGTGGCATATCGTTCGGCCGACGATAGTTCGATGGGCCGACACATCGTAAAGTCGACACTACAATAGAGAGGCAATTCGACCAAGCATACCGCTTTTTTCAGAATTTGTTTGGCCGACTGGCTGAAGCCTAATATTGATCACTGCTTCATATTTAGTTGTAAAACATGACATATAAGCGAAATTTAAATAAAAATGCCAATTTATTTTCGCGCGGGGCAAGTTATTTGTGTAAAAAAATATGTTGAGTTATTAGATAGAAATAAACATACTTATGGGTAATTAATTGTTATATATGTAAATGTGTATGAAACTCAATCCTGACTGACCTTAATGAAAATGTCATTTTCTAATAAAAAAAATCGATTGATATAAGATTTATTTCATATTTTAATTACAAAAATGTGATTTAAAGTGAAGCCACATATTATTAAGCATGTATTTTCTTATTTTCAAGAATTTATCTTTGATGGCATCTACTTTTTCACATTTTATAATGCATAGTTGCACAATTGTTTGAAAATGTATGGTGGATGGCAGAAGGTTAGGTACTTCTTTTTTTATAAATGTATATAGGCAATGAAGAAAAAATCTTTGGAGATTGAATATGTGTTCATGCCACTAAAGTCATTTGTGTAAAAAATATTGTTGAGTTAGATATAAATAAATATACTTACTTATATACCAATCGTTGTTTTTGAAGAAGATATAAATAGTTGTAAGCCTAGATTACAATGTCCACAGTCAAAGAAACTATGGAGAATGACAGACAGTTCTGTTATTGTCGTAAAAAAATCGAATATGTTTTATTCAATTTTGTCATAAAACAATTTGATTGAAAGAAAAAACCAGATTTTCATAAACTTTCTATTTTCTTCTTTTATTGCCAAATATTTTCAGAAAAGCTGTGTTACTTTTTAGTGAATTTTCTTAAAAAAAATTCACTAATGAGGAGATCTCGACTTTTGAATTTTGAAAAAATTTCTTCAAATGAGCGCTAATTAGGCCCCCCAGAAAACATATCCGGGGCCAGTTTCAATTTTTATATGTTTATATATATATATATATATATATATATATATATATATATATATATATATATATATATATATATATATATATATATATATATATACAGTGTGGAACAGCCAAATGGAATAAATTCGATAACGGATAAATGAGGGCGTGTTGGGAAAAACGCTTGGACACGTCGATTTGTATTTTTAACTGCGCATCTTTTTCAAGAAAAAAAAATTATATAGGGTGCGTCATGTGACAGTGGCCAATACCAACTTTCTTATTTTAAATACAAGCCCCTGTATATTATAAATTTTTTGGATTCTTCAGAAAATTCTAGACATAATTCATGTACAATGTTCTATACCTATCTTCAACTGTTTCGGAAATATTAAGTATTTTCAGATTTATTACAAAAATTAACATTAAAAATAGAAAATTATTTTATTTCACAAATTCGCTACATTGCATTCAATACTTATTTCCCATTCAGCTCTTGATAATGAGAAAGTAAACAAAAACCATTCCTGCGTTTCTTTTTACTGATATGAAATGAAACAAAAACAAAAACAGTTTTCTTTCTGTTCGTATAAAACTCGTAGCCTTAGCAACTTGTTGTCTGCCTGCATGACAGTAGTGATTAGTGTCAGTGCTATTGTCGTTTGAATTTCGTTAACTGTACGTAATAATATCAGAAAAATGGTTCATTTAACAGAAATGCACAAAATAACCATTCTACAAATGATTGGTTATGGAGATAACACACGGACACAGATGGAAGTGTCTCGCTTATTTCACGAAAAATTTCCAAATTTGCCGCCTGTATCCCAAGGAACAATTAGCAAAATAGAAAAGCAGTTTCGCGAGCTTGGTCATGTGAGACAGATAAAAAAAGTATCTGCCAATGCAGTAAGTGATGATACGAAATTGGATATTACGCTTGAGTTTCAAGAAAACCCACATACTTCTGGTCGACAAGCAGCCCAACTATTCAACGCTGGCCACACAGCAATTTTTCGAACATTAAAGGAAAGTAAAATGCATCCCTATAAAATGATACCAACTCAGGAGCTCATGGAGGACGATTTCGATAGGAGAACGTATTTTTGTGAACAAATGATGGCAATGTTAGATAACAATGTGATCCAATTAGAAGATGTTTTGTTTTCTGATGAGAGCACATTTACACTTCACGGTCATGTTAATCGTCAAAATTGCCGCTATTGGTCTAATGAGAATCCTCATTGGATGAGAGAGGAACATACGCAATATCCTGAAAAAGTTAATGTTTGGGCAGGAATTGTTGGAAATCATATCGTAGGTCCCTTTTTCATTGATGGCAACTTGAATGGGGATAAATATTTAGAACTGCTCCAAAATAATGTCGTGCCAACTTTGACAAACTTATATCCAGATCCAGCAAACCCACAAGTTCCTGCCAATAAAATATGGTTTCAGCAAGATGGAGCACCGCCCCATTACCAAATCAATGTCCGGCAGTACCTGAACCAAATTTTTCCAAATCGGTGGATAGGGAGGCGCGGATCGATAGAATGGCCAGCACGATCTCCTGATCTGTCGCTATTAGACTACTTTTTGTGGGGATATGTCAAAAGTATTGTATACAAAACTAAGCCCCTCAACTTAGATGACTTAAAAAGACGAATCACGCTTGCGATTAGATCAGTCACGCCTGAGATGTTGAGTAATGTTAGAAGACATTTCTATACCAGATTAGCATGTTGCCAAGATGTTCGTGGCGAGCATTTTGAACATTTACTACATTGACATTAATTTTTTTTTGTTTTTTTAAATTATTAAGAAATAATCAGTATTTCTTATTAGAATTTGTGAAATAAAATAATTTTCTATTTTTAATGTTAATTTTTGTAATAAATCTGAAAATACTTAATATTTCCGAAACAGTTGAAGATAGGTATAGGACATTGTACATGAATTATGTCTAGAATTTTCTGAAGAATCCAAAAAATTAATAATATACAGGGGCTTGTATTTAAAATAAGAAAGTTGGTATTGGCCACTGTCACATGACGCACCCTAAATAATTTTTTTTCTTGAAAAAGATGCGCAGTTAAAAATACAAATTGACGTGTCCCAGCGTTTTTCCCAACACGTCCTCATTTATCCGTTATCGAATTTATTCCATTTGGCTGTTCCACACTGTATATATATATATTTATATATATATATATATATATATATATATATATATATATATATATATATATATATATATATATATATATATATATATATATATATATATATATATATATATATATGTATCACACCGATAACTCAAAAAATAATGGGCCGATTTTGATTAAATTTGGTGAAAAAATTCCTTTTGCAAATGGCTGGATAAGTTCGTTAGCCAGGAAAATCTGCCTAGGTTTTCCCAGAAAATTTTGTATTTTCTTTCGAAAAAAATTTATATCTTCGGAATTAACAAAGTAAGGACAACCAAATTTGGTACACAGGTTTATATCCTTATGGGTAAGTTACCTACCAAAATTTAGCTATGTAGCTCAAAAGACAAAAAAAGTTATAAGCATTTAAAGACAAATAAATTGGGGTTTTCCTCAAAACGTAAAAGTGGCGATTTAAAATGTCAAAATTGGCAACATTTAGGCAAAGAACTTGAATCTAATACCGGCTATAGAAATAAAATGTCTCAAGAAGGATGTTTTACAAACCCTAAAGTTTTAGTTTCAATCGTCATTGTCCTTCATTTTACTAAAATATTCCCAGAAAATTCATTTCAAATAGACCCTGTCTCTGATGCTTGGCAGTAGCCTTAGCTATAGAGTTTATCGTTTAATGGTATATAATTTTTGTCGAATTTTCGTAAAAAATCAATAAAGCTCAATATATCCGTTATTATATAAGATATGAAAAAATTTTTTATATATTAATTATAGGGTGTCTTGAGCTACATCTTAAAATAATATTTCTACAATCACAGAATGGCCCATAAGTCGTTGGTGATACAAATTTCCATTTTTTTTTATTAAACACGCCTTATGTTATTGCATTTTTTGCATTTTCCATCGAAATATAATGCATGTTTGTAAGAAAAGAAATTCTGGACGCAGCAAGTGCGTTATGGTAGCGAATTTTTATCAAATGTTTCATATTTGAACAGCTCAATTTGCTATTAACCTATAAGGTTGACCAAGAAACGTGTTTTTTCAGGAACACTTTAAGTTTACTTTTGGAAATGTTTGTACATTTTCACACAATAAAGTTATTTTGATGAAACATGCCACATTGTTTTTACTATATAGGTTATACTGGTAACCAAATTTGATGCCTGCTTTCTTAAAAAAACACACATATTTGTTATTAAAAACATTTTAATGAAATTTTTTTTAATCAAACACGCCTTATGTTATTGCATTTTTGTATTTTCCATCGAAATATAATGCATGTTTGTAAGAACAAAAATTCTGGACGCAGTAAGTGCGTTATGGTAGCCAATTTTGATCAAATGCTTAATATTTGAATTGCTCAATTTGCTATTAACCTATAAGGTTGACCAAAAAACGAGTTTTTTCGGGAACACTTTAAGTTTACGTTCGGAATTTTTTTTACATTTTCAAACAATAAAGTTATTTTGATGAAACATGGCACATTGTTTTTACTATATAGATTATACTGGTAACCAAATTTGATGCCTGCTTTCTTTAAAAAACACACATTATTGCTATTAAAAAATAGTTGTATGAAAATTCACTACCATAACGCACTTGCTGCGTCCCGAGATTTTTTTTAATGCCTTTATTGGCGGCAAATTTATTTTGAAAATTTATTATCGAGGGCGAAATGTTATAAAAATATTTCACTGCCATAAAATAATAATAATAATAATAATTATATATATATATATATATATATATATATATATATATATATATATATATAACAAAAATTTTATTTTTTTAATACTTTAATTCTTTATAAACTCAGTGCGCAGTTCTCCCGACATATAACATTTCTCAATCTGCACATTTTTATAATATTCATTGATAACAAATTAAATTGTCCGGTTATTAATAATAAACTGACAGATAAATAAGGTTGAAACTGAAATGGTCTCAAAAACTTTAAAGAAATTTAATTACAATTTGGAAATGTATTGACTATTTTAGTTTAAGTATGTTTTATGAAAATTCGCTGCCATAACGCACTTGCTGCGGCCACACTTTTTAATTGTTATAGACACACCTTATTAAGGCGCCTTTTATTAATTTTTTCAAATATATCGGAATAAATGTTTGCTTGCTTTTGTAAAGGTGTGACTATATATACATCAAGATTATTCAAGATTCTCGCTTATTAAGATTTGAAATATTTTTATAACTCTTTGCAACAAAGCAGTTTCTGTATGTAGACTTTTTTATACTTTTATTTGCTATTTACCATTGTTTTTTAATAAAGCCCGCTACCACTAGTAACTTGCTGCATATAAGTTTTTTAACAAATATTTACTGTTTAACAACAGGAAGTTTTTTGCAAATTTGTTACCATTACGCATTTGCTGCGCCCACACTTTTTTGTAATCATAGGTATACTATATCAACACGCAAAGGTGTTAAGGAACATGCCTATTGCATACACTTAAACACTACGGCGATGAAATACACTCGACCAATAAATTATTGTACTTCTGCCTAAATGAATTGTGGTATGCAAGGGTTGCATACATGTAGGCGCTGTCGCTCGAACGATACGCACTCGAAGCGGCAAGCAAGACAGAATGGACTAAGTTTGCACATAATTAAGTAGTTGGAATTGTAATTCAACCTGACACCTTCAGGTAAGAGGGTTACTGATTATATATATATATATATATATATATATATATATATATATATATATATATATATATATATATATATATATATATATATATATAATAAACCATAATCTTAACTAAAACTACTGCCAAAGCATCAAAAAAAGGGTCTATTTGAAATGAATTTTCTGGAGATAGTTTAGTGTAATGAAGGACAATGATGGTTGTGCCTGAAACCTAAGGGTTTGCATAACACTTTTCTTGCGCCAGTTTCTTTATATAACCCGTATTTGTTTCAGGTTCCTTGCCTAAATGTTTGCAATTTTGACGTTTCAAATCGCGACTGACGTTTTGAGGAAAACTCCAAATTTTTTTCTTTAAATGTCTATAACTTTTTGCCTTTAAACTTACAGAGCTAAATTTTGGTACATTCTGTGTTATTTGGAGCTGCCGTGACAACATACTACTTGGTTCCGCAACGAGGTGGCGGCACGTGTTTCGTGTCTTACATCTCAGTTTTAATATAAGCTGTAACAGTCAAAGTATATTATGTCAACCAAACGAAAAATATGGTAAAAAAACAAACGAAAAAAAGTTTTATAACATGGCTTTATGTTTTAGATTATTAGTTTGATAATATATTTTGGTTAAAAAATCCTAAGCGCTTGCATTGTATGACTTAAATTGTGCAATTAATTGTTGACTGTATTTAATTTGAAACTATATTCTAGATTGTTTAATGAGTCGTATAGGCCTTTAACCTCTCATGACTGCGACCGCAATGGGTCGTTTGTACATGACTCTTTTTCCTAATAGTTGCACAAAAAGTTCAGACTTTTTATGTTGTCCAATATCTTCTTGGGGGCTATTTTACCTATTTCCTGTGGTGTTAGGGTCACCCCTCCAAGGTATTTTAGCCTTTTTGAGAACTGGGCTATGCAGTTGCATAGTAAGTGTTCTGTTGTTTCTGCTGCTTCAGTGCAGTATCTGCAGTTTTCACTGCCCGCCTTGCCCAGCTTCATAAGGTGATAGCTTACTGGGGAGTATCCTGTGAAAATTCCTATGATCATTCTCAAGTCGTTCCTGTTTAATTCAAGAAACAGTTCAGACTTCTGTGTTGATATGGTGATAAACCG
This sequence comes from Tillus elongatus, assembly GCA_964006375.1. Classification (NCBI taxonomy): domain Eukaryota; kingdom Metazoa; phylum Arthropoda; class Insecta; order Coleoptera; family Cleridae; genus Tillus; species Tillus elongatus. The sequence goes on along the minus strand of OZ023269.1, from coordinate 80,264,559 downwards.
TTTTGCCTGCCTTAAGTCTGGCGTTTTTCTTCAGTGTGACAGCATTTGGTTCCTCTCCCAAGTATTAAGTTCATCTCTTACGTGGCTCTTTGTTAGTTCACAATGGGGCTCTGGTCAATAGACTGATGTTGTTGGTGCCCGTTTTGCAAGGCTATCTGCTTCCTCATTTCCTTCAATACCTTGATGCCCTGGTACCAACATAAAAATTACTTTGTTGTTCGTATCCAGTTGCTTCAAAAAATTTTTGCAGTTCCAGGTCAATTTCAACTCGGTTTCGAAAGATTTCGGAGTCTTCCTAACTGTCGGACAGGATGTAGATCTCTCTATTTCTGAGTTTTCTTTGCACTCCTGTGTACAGAGATTTGTAACGAGCATTTATGCTTCGAAGATGGTGGAAGCTTTTCCCAGCGACTTAGCAAGTCTAATGTTATATCCTCTTATTCCCAGCTCTGCTCCCTCAATTTGTTTAAACCCCCCCTGTATACCATACAGTTGAGTTGTTTGTCAGCTTTGCACTGTCTCTGCCCCATGCTCGGTGGTCACTTACGACCACGTCAAACAGACTTATGAAGTCCAGTTGTGCTGGCATTTGGTCAGTTGATTTGGCGAGTGACTCCAGTGAAATCGTTTTTGGGATTTTTAAGGGGCCAACTAAGTCTCCTAGTTTGAATTTGTCTTGGAACAGTCTTGAGGTACTTAGTGATGCTTCCCTATGCAGATATATGTGCAGTGGAGCAAGATTCAGCATTGCTATTATAGCTGTAGGGCATGATGTCATAGTTCTCGTTATTCCAAGACCAAGATGATCAGCCTCTGGAATTTTTTCAATTTGCTTTGTGCTGGGCTTGTTGCGTTCTTGGCCACCATACTTACTATAGATGCATATATAACCATGGGTTTGACCACAGTTTGGCATAGCCAGTACATCATCCTGCGATTCAGCCCCCCATGTTTTTCCTACCAGTCTACGGCATGTCCAGATTGCCATTGTGGCTCTCGAAAGAGTTTTTTCCAAGTTTGTGTGTTCCAATCAGTTTCTGTCTAAGATCCGTTAGTGATTCCTAAGTATTTAACTTCACTAGAAAATTGTACATGTGTTATATTCAGAGTGGGGGCTTCTAAATTTAGTTTGCTTCTGTTTGTGAATGGAACGAGAACTGTTTTGAGGGTTTACATTAAGTCCCTCTCTCACACCAGTTCTTTACTATATTTAGAGCTGTTTGCATTAGGCTGGAGATTATAACATCCTGCTTGCCCTTTACTGTTATGACAATGTCATCTGTGTATGCTTGAACTATAAATCCTGTAGTTTTTTCAACTGTAAATAATATTGGTCTTGACGTAAATAAGTATAAAATATATTTTGATAACTAAACAGTGTAACATTATGTACTCACCTGTACATTATTTACTGACTGAAAACCACAGCAAACTTATTAGTAAAAACAAGGCACACTTTATTTGAAGAAAGGCAGAAAGATCTAAATCCTATAACTCTAGCTGTAGGTTGTATTTGTAGTTATTCATCAGTTGACGCAAAATTGCAAAATCCAATGTTAGATTTCATAACCTCAACTTCATTCTAACCAAACAAATTCGAATAGATGTTCGTCATTGTAGCCAACAATTCAAGCATCCAATGCCCCAAGGTGAGTTATTAAATGATCCCGTGACTTCACTTTACGGTTAAGACGTATTGATTTTTTAAACAATTTATTGATTGATTACACAATTAATACATAAGACAATAAAATACAAATAATGAATTAATTAAATATCAACATAAGCGTGATATATTAGTACGGCACGCAATGTGCAGAGTATAATGTAAGAAACAAGAATGAACAGCTCGCTGAAGGCGGGCTGGCTATTTACAATATTTCCACTCGGGCATTTTTGTTAGTTATCTGGAGTGTTTAATTTTTGAATTTTCAATCCGATTTCGTACTATGTCGTAAATAATTTGCATTGATTCTTTGTGTCTGACGTTATATTCTTGGGTAATTATTACCTCCGGGCCATAGTTAAACATTTCGAGTATATAGTCAAATATTAAGTCGAAAGGTGGTTTCAGTGTTTGTGAGTGTATAGTAGAGTTGTATGCAAAGATGCAATATGGTATTAAATATATTGGTTTCATTTATTTGATTTTACTTTAAATAAACGATAATGTTCGATTATTGTGCTATGAAATCCTTTGATGGGGCCATTTGACATGGGGTTTGAGGTATTGTTGTGTGTAATTCTATTTGATAGGCTGCAAGCAGCTCTCTTACTACTAGATTTGAGAACTCAGTACATGCGTCAGCAAGTATTGTTTTGCATGCGCCATATTGTAAAAAATGCTTAATTAAATTTTTTGATATTTCTGTGACACTTTTACTCTTAATAGGAAATGCTTGAGAAAATTTACTGAAAGGGTCTATTATTGTTAAAAATATTCCTTGTTTGATTTGGAACGTATCTGTGTAATATTTTCAAAGGTTTTGATGAAGTGAGGGTGTGTTCTAATGCAATTTGTACTGGGTTCCTATCCTATTATACTTACATGTTTTGCATAGTTTGCAATTTTGTACGTATTCCTCAATGTTTTTTCAAATTTGAATAGTAATATTTCTTTTTCATTCCTAAATGTGTTTCCTCAGCTCCCCTATGATTAATTTTGAGTTTGGTTGTTTTAATGAAAAGAGCCATTTTAATGGTTTATGGTCTCTATAAATATAATAAATACGATAAATAGTAAATTTCCGTCCCTATAAATAGGGTCTAAAATAGTTCGTTGTCCATACTATAGCAAATAATTCCTTTTCGATAGTACTGTACCTAGATTCAGTTTCATTTAAAGATCTACATGTGTACGCTATTGGGCGATCGAAATTTGGTTCGTCCTGGCTTAATATTCCAGCTAGAGCTACATTTGATGCGTCTGTTGTCAATATAAAATCTTTAGAAAAATCTAGGGGTATTAGTACGGGTGAATTCATTAAAAAATCTTTACACGAGTTAAAGTCAGCAATATATTCTTCGTCATAAATCTCTATTTTTGAGTTCTTCTCTAAAATGGTTTCGTGACGTGCAAAGTTTTCTATGAATTTCCTAAAGTATCCCACTGGCCCTCAAAATTATTTGATTGCTTTGGTTGCTTTTGGTATCGGAAATTTCCTTATAGCATCTAACTTTCTGGAGTTTAGTTTTATACCTTCTTGGCTTGCCACATGTCCTAAAAATTCCACTTTTAAAAATTTAGAAAATCGCTCTTGTACATTTGGATATTGAGGTTACTTTGCCTAAATCTTTTAAATACTAATCTAAGTTTTTCAATATATTCCTGTAATGATGTGTAGAATACTGTGAGGTCATCCATGTATACTAAGCATGTTTTTCCTATTAGACCTTGCAAAACGCTCTACATTAGTCTGTAAAATGTTGTTGAAGCCCTGATAATCCAAACGACATTCTGGTGTTCATCAATTTTGGGAATTAGGTGTCTGTGTGGTATGGTTTTTCATTTAACTTCCTGTAATCTACCACAATCCTCCATTTCTGTTTATTTGATTTTCCATTATTTTGGATATGACCCAAATATGTGAGCTATATAGGCTGTGACTTTTCCTAGTAATTTTTTGTCTTAACATATCGTTTATTTATCGATCTACCTCGAGTTTGTGTACGCATGGGTGCCTATATAATTTTGAATGTACTGGTATATCGTCTGTTGTACGTATCATATCTTTAATAACAGTAGTGTGTGTTAGAGGTTCGTGTTTATTTAAAAGTATATCCTGATATTCTGCTAAAAGATTTAATAACACTTGTTTTTCTTCGTCGTTTAGATAATCTGTATTTATCTGATCAATTATGTCTTTTGATTTATAACAGGTTTTTGGTTGCTTCTCATATTATTACAATTGTTCCGTAATTTATTCGGATTATTATGTCGACTAATATGTTTTTGCTTAAGAAGTGTGCCATATGATCTCCGTTGATATTTACGTTGTACCGGGTCTGCTGAATACGTTGGCTGTCCCGTGCTATAGTTGCAATTTTTACTTACATAACTTTCTTCTGGTTCATTTCTATGAAATGCAATCTCTGCCTCACGTATATTATTAAATAGGTCAAGTTCCCCGACTAGCGAGAAATATTCATTTGTTATTATGCTATTTAAATTTGATTTATTCCTGGGTAACAAGCCATTTTCGTTGGCCCGTTCTGCATTTTGGGTGTATTCATACGATTGATTCTTTGCATTTGGAAATTTTATATCTATACATTGGTTATCTATATAAAATTTGTGGTTCTTAAAATCTATTTTGGCCTCATTTAGTGTTAGAAACACAATACTTAACAGTCCACTATATTCATCCTTGAAATTGAAAAGACAGAATTCTTGTATCTCATCCGATATGGAATATAATATAATATTTGCTCGTTTCGTATGTTTTGATACTCCATGTGCCGTTTTAATCAAAAATGGTTCTTCAAAATTATTATTAGAAAAATTATAATATGCTGCTATAGGGTTTAACAGGTTTTTTCAAGAGCCCGAGTCTAATAATAATTTACCTTTAATTTCATTTAATTCTACGTAAGGTAATCTACATAATATATTGAAATTATTTATATCGATACGGTCCCTGGCGTGATGTTCCGGCCGTAGGAAAGTTTTGGTTTTGTTCGTCGTACAATTCTGACGGCGATTGCTCGTTATTTACTTCATAGTCTAAATTATTCACTTCGTTTTCGTAAAATTCTGTGTTGCATAAGTGTGACGTATTTTTTGTGATTGGTGTGTCAGTCGTTTATTATTACTCTCAATTTCCTTGGGTTCTGGATATTGTCTGTTGGTGTTATTTGGATTGTAATTTTGTCTTCTTATTTGATTAGATTGATTATTAGTGTTAAAGTTAGGTCTCCTTACTTGACCTGAAGAATTTTGATGGGGTGTCTGGTTATATGGGCAGTTTTGTATTTGGAAGTTTCGTCTACCCTGAAAATTGTTTTGTTGTTGGAAAGGTTGGTGATTTGGTTGAAAGCGTCTTTGAAATTGTACATTATTAAAAGGTGGGTTACCTTGTCTTTGAAAGGATGGTTTATTTTCTCCGTCTTGTTTGTTATTATTAAAATTTGATTTGTGGATCGTTCTGTCCCCATTATCAAAGTTATCTTCGTAGAATACAAATTTTAACGCTTGTTCAATGTTTTGTCGGTTCGTCGACCGAAGTATACCTAACGGGTTTCTTAAGTCTTCCAAAAATGCTTTAAGTGTCTGACTTTGGTACATATTAATTTTTAAAGTACGTATCGCTAAATGAGCAGCTGTTCGATGTGTCTGCATCTGTTTGAAAATGCTAAGGCGTCCTCGCCATTGCGTTGTTTCAACGACAGCATCTCGGCTAGTAGGCTTGTGTCGTTTCATTGATCTGTGAAATTTTGCATGATGGCATTCCTTAGGTCTAGCTACGAGTTAAATATCTTTGTATTTATTATCAAGCGACATTGCCCTGTTAGTTTTGTTTGAATAAAATTCAATATGAAATGATTCAGATATACATTCTTGTTTATTGTATAAAACTGGTTCATAACCAGGTCAGGTCAGGTCACATGATTTTAACCAATTTCCTACGTTCGCCGGTTGCCTGTCGAATTCTGGGATTGCTTTTAAAAAAATTATTTTAATTGATCTGCCGTTGTATTACTTGAATTACTCACACTGATAGCATTTTCTATTTTAATATTGTCATTAATACTTATTGATCTAAGCATATATTCTAGATTTAGTAAACTTTGTAACTTGTCTTCCGAATCAGACATACAATATTGTTACGTTCTACGGGGTTTTAGATTTGTTTACTAACAAAATACAGCTTTTCAAACTACTAATTTATTATTACCAACTATTTTACAACTAAAATAGATCTCTTCTTACTATTATTAAATGTCCATAGAACTATATTCCACTATCGCCTTCTATGATCGCTTCCTATATACCAACACTTACTGTTAACTCGCTTTATACTCTATCATCACTTTCACACCACCTTATTCAATACTGAACTAACTCTTACTCTGCGCACCGCTCGTCTATTTATATCTGTCTATAGAGATTCTAGACGTTCTACACTATTCAACACTACTCTACACCTGTCACTTCTGGTCTATTCCAGAAATGTCATTCCAGAGTGTTCGCTGTGACAATATCAATAATATATATATATATATATATATATATATATATATATATATATATATATATATATATATATATATATATATATATATAAAGATATAGGAAATGGATAAAAATCGAAAGTACCAAACAACTTACATTTAAATTACGGCTTCTGGCTGTTTGGCTACTGATTGGACTTCTGCTTTTGGTCTGCTTGGCTCGCTTCGGTTATTGGGTAACACGTAAAAATCGATATACGTTCGGTTTTCTAACCGATACAAACGACTGCACCACTTAATTTTACGGTTTAGACGTATTGTTTTATTAAACAATTTATTGATTGATTACACAATTAATACATAAGACAATAAAATAACAATAATGAATCAATTAACTATCAACATAAGTGTGATATAATAGTACGGCACACAATGTGCAGAGTATACTGTAAGAAACAGGAATGAACAGCTCGGTGAAGGCGGGCTGGCTATTTATAACATTTACACTTCGGAGTGGGTCTATTGTCTATCAGAGGTGACTTTACTTTCCTGCTGACTCAACTTCTCATTGTTTGTTTCGCTTCACTGTGTCGTTCCCAGGGTGTCTTCTACTATGCTGACTTGAAGGTGCCCTCTGATAGTTATGCTGAATCTTATGTCTGCGTTCTTGGATGGCTACAATGTTGCATAATGGCATATTGTTGGTGGTCCATTTATCTTGCGTTTCTTGTTCAGGAGAGCATAATAATGAATAACAATATGATAATAGATTCTTCTCACGAAATAACAATGCTCTCTATATTGAAATGAAAATTACTTTATTTAAATGTTATAATCGCGATGATAGTTTGGATGGAAACATATTGTTGGCGCTAGTTTTAACGTTTTTATGCACAAGTTAGTAATTATTGTGCTAAAACGGGTTATTTTTCTTCTCTTATCTTTTACAGACGTAAATAACGGTTTCTATAATTAATGTTGTTTCCCGCTGGTGTAAACACATTAACGGAACATCAACTGGATGTCCATTAGACATATAATAGATGTCTTTTGTAGATCCATGGGATATCCACTGGACGTCCACTGGATATCTAATGGATATATACATACTTGAATAAAGTATATACATCCAGAAATTCGAATGCATTTTTGATTAGATTTTAATGAATAAGAAATGCTTATATGTTCACCCTATATAAGTTTTATTAACATTGTTCTGTGCTGGAAATATTTCGTCTCTGTAAGATGATTTATAGGGTTTGAAATTCTCTATCGGCCATTTAATTCTGTTAATGTTGAAGATTTTATTTGCCAGTCTTTTCCCAAATCTCACTGGGTTTCTGAACCCTTTATCAGCTAAGCTGGTGCAAACTATCTTCTGTGTTTTGTGACCCTGAAAATTGAGTCTGTAGGAGAACTCTAGCGCTTTCCCCTGGGCTGTTTCTATATTCACCGTTTGTTAAGTAGACCAATACCGTTTGAATGATCTTTTGATAGGATTTTCTGTAACTCTGTGCGGGGGCCAGTTCATCTATCCCTTCGCAAAACTATCTCTAGGGCCTCCTTTTACATCATCTAAGTTCTTTGTTATATGCTGGGCTTGTCGGTATTCAGCCCAGTCTCCAGTCCTTTTTGATATTAAACAGCCTTTTGGCCTGTGCTCTAAGCGGGCCCAGTTCCCTGTTCTATCAACGCACATTCCTTTGGGTTGCCTTGCGCTTAACAGGGCAGCTGATCTTGTAGGAAAACTGTGTAATTTGGTCTATGTGGCCTGAGGCTTGTTCAAGCTGCTCTGCAGTGTCTAGATCATAGTCCAGCTCCTGTACCCCCAGCTAAAGATGCATTATATAGGCATCCCATTCGGTGAGTCTGGGCACCCTGCGATCCCCCACATACCTAATTGCTGCCTCTATGTCAAACCTTATGGTTTGATGGTCAGACATAGAGGGTTCATCTGATGCAAACCAGTTTGTTATTGTATGTGTTATCAACAGGTCAGAAACTAGTAAGATATTTTAGAATTACATTTATTCACTTTTTAGTCATTCGTCATTAAATTACCACGCCCACGATTTTTTAACCAAAATAAATTATGAAACTAGTAATCTATAAAATATGAATCGATGTAATATCGTTTGTAGTCATCCAGACTACTGTTTACAGAATCTAGTTTATGATTCTAAGTACCCCTAAAGCCGATATAATTGTAAAAGAATAATGCATGAGATCTAGGTTTCTAACAAATGTAATTTATCACTTGGTTGATAGATGTCGATATAAAAGTGTGCTGATTAAAACTTCCCCCCTGGAAAATTTCGGAATTAAAAATAAATAAAAGAAAACCCGAGACCCGTCGACTTTGTTTTCAAGGAAACATGATGGCGTGAGGTTTTGGTGTCTTGGAACCTACCCCTCAGGTAGGATTTAAAGTACCCTTAAATTTTAAATGGCACCCTATGTTGAGTGACACCTCATTTTAAAGCTTTCTAAATTCTGCTCACGAGAACATACGCCTTTCTTAAATTTTGATTTGGATATGGCAATAAAATCATGAATTAAAGAAAAAGACAAAATATCAATAAATGAAAGAATGTTATTTAATTCAGTGGTCAAATTATTTTCTCTTCAGTTCCATACAATTTATAAAATCTTTGCTCCACTTCCGAACGAAATTTCAAAGATTTCGGGCGTTATCTGATAACTTTTTACAACAATTTCCCGATAAAAATATTTTCTTTTATGATTTTCCGTATCTCTCTTAATAAACTTTATCAACTCAACTTTCTTACCTTTTTTACTTTAAACGAGACAGGTAAATATCCCGTAAAATTATTACAAAGTCGATTAAAATCCAAGAAGTGAGTGATCGTGCCAGAAGGAATCCAACCTTTTTATACTCAATCTGTGTTTCCCATGAATGTACGCTCCAGCTGGATGGCCAAGTCAACCGCCATAATTGCGGCTACTAGAGTAATGAAAATCTAAGCATTTTTTGTGAAATTCATACGCAGCATCCGGGGAAATTGAATGTTTGGGCGGGCATACTGGGAGACCACCTCATAAGGCATTTCTCCGACCAGGAAATCTGAATGGAAACATGTACCTGGATCTACTGAAAACGCATATCTACTAGAGTAATGAAAATCTAAGAATTTTTTGTGAAATTCATACGCAGCATCCGGGGAAATTGAATGTTTGGGCGGGCATACTGGGAGACCACCTCATAAGGCATTTCTTCCGACCAGGAAATCTGAATGGAAACATGTACCTGGATCTACTGAAAACGCATATCTACCCGACGATTGTGGAAGTAGTGGAAGTATTGAAAAAGACAACGCTTTCACAGAAGAGGATGTGTGGCTTTTTTTCTTTTTTTTTAATTCCGATATTTTCCAGGTGGGAAGTTTTAATTCGCACACCCTGTATCTTTTGTTTAAACATGGGACACACACAAGCTAAGCTCATGTATCACAGGTAAGTCATTATTGTTGATTTCTGTAATGTTTTGGTACTTATAATGATTGTATGTATTACTGTATAATATAATAAATCCCACAATAAAGTTATTTTTATTTTATTTTATATTTATGTTATACGACTCTTTAGTGAATTTTCTTAGAAAAAATTCACTAATGGGCAGATCCCGACTTTTGAATTTTGAACATTTTTTTCAAATGAGCGCGAAGTAGGACCCCTAGAACTCATGTCCGGGGTCAGTTTATATATATATATATATATATATATATATATATATATATATATATATATATATATATATATATATATATATATATATATAACACCGATAACTCAAAAAATAATGGGTCGATTTTGATAAAATTTGGTACGTATCTTGCTTTTGTAAGTGGGTTGAATAAGTTCGTTAGCCAGAAAAATCGAACCAGGTTTTCCGGGGAAATTTTGGGTGTTCTTTCAGAAAAAAAATTTATCTCTTAAATTTATGGTCGACACATTTAGGGATATAATGTAAATTCACAAAAAAAAAACAACTGTGAATGGGTGTGATATTTTCTGTCAGCTCAACTCCCTCTATTTGAGGCCTATGTCAGAGGCTAAAATTGTAGAAATATTAGAGAACCTTAAGAAGAACTCATCTCCGGTACCTGATGGTATAATATACTGTCGCTTGTTTCAGATGGGATATATTTACTTATTGAGCAGGCTAATCATTAACAAAATCTTTGAAACGGAAGTGTTTTCAACGAAACTCAAATTAAGTGTGGTAATACCTATTTTTAAAGCTAAGTGACTTCTTAGAATTATGCAACTATAGACCTATAAATCATATAAACATACAAAAAATTTCTGAAAAATGCCTTCCAAATATATTAATGGACTTCCTGGACGCCCCTAGTGTGCTCTCTCCTGATCAGATTGATTTCAGACCAGATATCTCAACTGAGTCAGCACTTGGTAGACTTACCTGGGGCGATTTTAAGTAACTTTGGAATGTGATAACAAAAACATTAGGTGCTGGAGTGTGTTGGTGTGCGAGGGATTGCATTCGAGGCATTTAGAAGTTATCTAACAGAACGAAAACAGGTGGTCAAGGTGATGGATAGTTTTAGTAGGCTGCTAATACCCATACAGGACAAGCTATTCTCAGAATGTTCTCACAATGTGAGAACATTCTTTTTTTAGAATATTTGTTTCGGAATGTTCTAAGAACATTTATGGAATTTCAAACTGCAACTTGAATATTCGGAGTACATTCATTCAATCACATCGTAGGAAAATTTTTCATCAATATACTGAGAATATTTGAATAGACCATTATTCAGAATATTCGCTCAGAATGTGCTTGGGATGTCCTTATAATATTATATAACTTTAAAATTTAATGAAAAGATAGATGATGATTACGGTATAGTGTTGAGAATTATAATAGTAACTAGTTTACCTGTTTGATTCTGTTACCTGTTCTATGTTAAACACATCTGAAAATTGTATATTTAGGCAATCCCTTCTTTAGGCATAGAGCGCATGTCCATGCCGCCAAGAAGGTAAATGTAAATTAATACTAGTACTGTCAACATGAATTATAAATGTTTTGAGTTCAGTGTTGTGTATATAAGGTTATATTGTAACATAATTAATGAAAAATGATAATGTGACGTGAACACGGAGAACAGTGTGTAATTGCAAAGATAGATCCAGAGTACAGAAGCAACTAAAACATGATGTCAAGTTTTCAAGAACTAAAACGAACCCAGTAAAGAAACAAGTTTTAAAGCATCTCTTGTAGTTGACACCGACGAAGGATTCGCCAATTAAGCTCGAGACCGGATTATCTTACGAATTAGGCACACGTACATTGTATAATATATAATTAAAAACTTGTGTTGTTCAATAGTAAGTCGTGCAATATAAACCACCACCCTCGTTTGATGCGTATGGGCTGGAACTTCGGCCCACATGGTAAAAAAAGTTTAATATGTGTCTAAAAGCTTCAGGAAAACTCAATTCAAATGATGATATGATAATAGCCCTACTTTTACATATTATAAGTAAATAAAAATAAAATACTTTTCCAATAGATAAGACAAATAGGCTGGAAGATGTTCTCGGTTGTTTTGATGAAGCCGAAGACAAATATTACCATGGAAACGTTAAAATTTTATAACTTCTATCAAAAAGAAAACCAGACCATTTACTCTTTTGTAACGGACCTTAAGAAGCAACCTGCTAGTTATGAATGTTTCAAAGGTGCAAGAATACTGCAAATATATAGAATTTTCTAAGCAATATCTCAGGCTTTTTACTCCTGTGGAAGACGTTAATACTGTGAGAAATATCACTATAAAGTGCAGAAAATGTGGACCTGAACATAGGGTAGGAAGATGCATGTACAATAAAACTTGCAATTTATCAGATACGCAATTACGTTGCCAAAGTATGCTTTCACAACCAGAATATTCAAGCTGTTTGTGACAAACATCGGGCATCAGGATATGGAAATAGCTTTATAAGTCAAAATCAAGTCCACGAGAGCAGAGCAGAAAGCAAACATGCAAGGTAAGGGTCAAAAGGTCTAATTGATGACTTTCAGTTTTTTGTAATGCAATTCCTTTAATGCTACACTGAAAGCCTGTAGAATCAATAGCCTAGCAAAATTTCAATTTACTTCAGTGGAGTAACCTCGAATATTCATTTCGGAAACTTTGTATTTGGCTATTAAATTTTCTGGAAACTCCAAGAACTGTATCTTTATTTAGTTTATTTTTATGTTATTGAAATTTTAATTGTTTTATTAATATTTTATTCAGACATTTCTTTGTATTCATTATAAGCACATACTTACTCTAAATAAATGTGCAATACTCGAAATGTTGACTTATTCAGTATCTGAAAGTGAGTTTACAGGTGTGTGGACCCACTGGAATAATATGGTAACCCACACAAGGGTGAGTGATTGAAGTCCAAATTCTACCATATATGGCATGTTGGGTTCGTTTATAGGAAAATATATAAAAGGCCAGTTAAATGGTGGAAAATCAGTAAATTTTAAAGATAAATCAATACAGCGCAGGTGCATGTAGGTAAACCTAAAATATGGTGCTTTAACCGAACTTACCCCTATACTAAGTTGCACTCTGATATATATATATATATATATATATATATATATATATATATATATATATATATATATATATATATATATATATATATATATATATATATATATATATATATATATATATATATATATATGACATATATTTAGGTTTGAAAGTAAATGTACCATTAGGTATGTCATATGTAGATGCACTATCCTGATCTGTGATGGCGATTGGAAGACAACCTACCATAAAAGAGTTGACATCGTTAGTCAGATTCCTAGGTGGTTTAATGAAAATAGTTTATTTATAAACATTAAAAAATATAATATATTATGTTCTTACCCACGTATGCCGGTATATTAGATAGACCCTTCCTGACATAAAAAATGATAAAAACAATTCCTGGTATAAAACGAGTGACAGGGAGAAAACACTTTGGGTATTATGCGGTGTATCATAATTTAAAATTACATCAACATGTAGATTTCCTCAACACAAGATTACGTGAGCTTATACATTGGTTCTACATGCTGAGAAGTACTTTAAATATCAAACCACTGAAAATTATTTATGACTGCCTATAGTTTCACCTATTTTACCATACGGCAGATCATGCTAGAGATTTATTGGGCAACACTTTCTCCACCCCAAGTGACTCAAAATTTCACTCTCAGGACAATATTTAAAACCTGATTAGCACACAATTTGGTTGTGTAACGAAAATACGAATATACTGAATGAATTTTATGTGTTATCTCAGATTAAGTATACCTACACATTTTAACAGAGAATTGCATAATCATGCCAGTCACAAATATCTAACAAGACAGCAGTCAGACTAGTTGCACCTCAGTGCGTAAAGAACCTCACTCAGGGGTCTGAATACTTTTTTGGGTAAAAATTTTATATGGTTTCCATTGGTTTGAGGAACTCTTACAGAAACTATGAATTCATTAAAAAAAACGAACTGATTTTTTTGTAAAAAAAAACTACACTACATTGGAGTATAAACTAAATTCAAGACAAGGAAAGAGTATGTTGGCTAACTTTTGTGGCTATAGTGTGCTTGCTAAGTATCGGACGTTGTTTTCTTTTTTTTGTAGCAGTTTCATTTGGAGTAACGATTGAAAATACTGTTTGCGAGATTTAATTAGTGATATATAGGGAGGCGTGAAAGTGTATGTGTAGGTACCTACCTATGTGGTGGATGAAATGTGTAATATATACCTGTTGTTTGTGCGTGCGTGGATGTATTTGTGTGTAAATATGCGGAAGCGTGTATTTGTGTTCCATATGCGCACAATATAATAATGTTTGAGAGACTTAATCAGTGATACATGGGGAAACGTGAAAGTGTATGTGTAGGCAAAGAGAAGGAAAAAGTATGTTGGCTAACTTCTGTGGTTATAGTGTCCTTGGTAAGTATCGCACGTTGTTTGTTTTTTTGTAGCAATTTCATTTGTAGTAACGATTGAGAATACTGTTTGAGAGACTTAATTAGTTATATATAGGGAGGCGTGAAAGTGTGCGTGTATACCTGTGCGATGGTTAGAATGTGTAATATATACCAGTTGTTTGCGTGTCCGTGTGTGTATTTGTACGTATATATGCGGAAGTGTTCTATATGCGCACAATGTAGAAATAAAAACTTAACAAGGGAAGAAGAATGAGGATAAATTATTGTGTTGGTGGCATAGATGAGGCGAATGGGTCAGAGATAGATGACCTGTCGTTTGCTTGTGAACTATGGGAGTGTGGATAAGCGGGAAGGAATTCGGGAAAATAAGGTAGCAGAACAGATTGTCGGACTTCTGTTCTTATTTTTGTTGTAATGTTTTTGATGTTTTAATATTTCAGAACACATACAAGTTATTAAATTCAATTGAATCAACGTTTATTTAACAAATGCTATATACAATAAATACAATATTTACAACGTATACAAAAGTTTGTTATTTACAAATAACTAAGTCTTACTTATTACATATTCAACCTATTTACTAAACTATTTATTGAATTTAATTAACTTAATGGTTATATTCAATTAAATTAGCTTAAATTCGAGGTTAACTATAAACTATATCACATTTGGGTCTATTCCAAGTTGTTATCTAAATAATACTGTTTAATTTTAATTTTGAACTTATCAGTCGTCTTTAGCATCTTTATTTCCAAATGAAGTTGATTATAAAACTTGAAGAGAATGAAAAATATCGATTTATGGGTGCTGACTGGATCTAGTTAATTATTTTGTTGCTTCTAATATGATCTACTAACTGTAAGTATCCAATATTTTATAATATTTGTTCTAAACCTGACAGAGTGTTAAGAGCCCTATAAATTCTTCAGCTTTAACTGTATTAATTACTTTGGCTGCAGGTATTGCGGTTGAATTTTTTAATGACCCAGGGACTATTCCAGTTTCTAGTGAAGTATTCACAATATTTAAAAGTGGCTTATGCAGTTCTTCAAAATGTTCTTGCCAGAGTATCATATCCAAATCATACTTCTATTATAAAATAAAATGAATTCTTCTTTTAATTATTCTTTATCAGTTAAAATCGTCTAGTCTACTAAAATTTGTTACATTTTTTGCTAATTAATATATACCTACTTGTTTGAGCCATATCACTTACTGGCTTATATATATGCTACTTTTAAAGTAACAATTGAATGCTTTAGCCATTTGACTTCGCTTGCCCTGAGATCATCAAAAACAATTTTATTTAAATTTTGATTTGTTTGGGGTGAGATAATTTGTTTAAGTATTTTTCACATTCATTTTTGGTCTCCCTATTTTTTATCTATAGTGCACTCATAATAGCGATACCTTTCATCTCTTACACCTAACTTGAATAGTATTGTTTCTAATTAATTTATAAACATCCCAGTGTTCCGAACTATCGCTAAATAAAAATCTTTGATATTCCAAGTTTCTAGCCTTCATAGCATTCAAAACTGGATCGGTTAAACCATTGTTTTTTGTGAGAATGCCTAGGAATTCTCACAAAAAAATGGCACCTAGGTACTATTTCTATTGTAGGCATACACGTATCTAATACTTAAATTAATATATCACAAAAGTCATCACACCTTAAATCACTTTATACAATACATGTTTTACTACTGTAATTAAAAGATTGTAATTTATGAAAAATACATTTTTATATGTTTACAGGAAAATAAGAAAGCTATGGCAAGCTAATTTGTTACCTACGCAGGATTATGTTATAAAAAGTCTGGACGCAGTAAGTGCGTTTATGGTAAGAAATTTTCATATAAAGGTTTTTGAAAGCAAATATGTCTTTTAATGAAAGCAGGCATCAAATTTGGTATAACACATACATTAGAAGCAATATGCAATATTTCATCCGAATAACTTTATTTGAATGAGTACAAATATTTTCCGAAAATTAATTTAAAATATTCCCAAGAACACTGGTCCGATTTTCCTGGCCAACGGACTTCTTTAAGCTCTTTACCCACCTCCCAAGATATAATTATTTAAAAAAAGCTTTTCGACGAAACTAGCAAAAAAAAATTACATGAAACTTTGCAAACAATTTTTTCACGAAAATCCGAAAACATTTTTTTTAATAATTTTTTTTAATAACTTATTAAACCAAAATTTCACAAAAATCTTACAAACAAAAATTTACACGGAAACAAAAAAATATCTGTGAAAACTGATTAACTGTTTTTTACAAAAAAATTGCTAGATAATACATAAAATTTTAATTATATACGTAATCTGTAATTAAGATTGAAAAAAATAAAACGTATTTTTTTGTACTTTTAACGGAAATTTAAACCAGTGAGAGTGAGGAAAAATATAAGCGGAAAAATACTCATATTTTCGTGTCACAAGCTGTCAGAAATAGAACATACCTTAAGTCTGCTACTTTAAAGTTTCATTTGACATTAGTGAATACAATAATTTATCAACCACTTATATATTATGAAAATGTAGACGTAAATAATGCTATTAGTTAAATTACAAATCAAACGTAGCTAAACACATTCACAACAGAAAGCACCAAAAACCAGATATCAACCAATTACAACTAATAAAACATATTAAAGGCCACAAAAATGGAAATCTGGGAACAATACTGCATTCAACAAACAAACAATAAGAAACAATTAATCGCAGAAGAAATCCAAGTACAAACATTTAAAGAAAACTTAATAAAAGCGATACAGATAGACAAATTATATCATACCACAATAATGAAACCAGGAACCCGATACAATCGACACAGATCGAAAACACAACTAATCAAACAACTGTAAACCGACCAGTAGAAGCTCAACACGCAAGCGTCACGTACGCTAGTTATATTTTATCATGACGCAGTGTCATCACATTGTAAGGCACACGTGTTGTTTATCCCATCTAGGATTCTTAGTATTGTAAGATGACGTTTATAGTAGATGAAATTATTATACACTAAAATAATCAGATTCTAGTCTAGCCAGCACTTGTTGTGTAAACTCCTGCTTACGTTTTTTTAAGAAGTCCTCTGAACTTAAGTACATTTGTGGAGCAGTCGTTAGTATTTTTGGAAACAGGCTTAGAACAAGAATCGTCGCGGTCCGGTCTGTTTTAACAGTTTATTCCAATGAAAAAAAAAGAACCTTTATAAGTTCGAGAACGTTTTTTTTTCAACAACACACCACGAGGGCTTACAGCCTAAATACTATCGTACCGTGGGTGTTGACAAGGAGGAAAGAGGCAGCTTGTTAATTCTGGACTTGAAGGTTCGGAGGAGAAGGAAAAACATGTGCCGGCAAGGAATTCCACAACCTGGAAGTCCTCGGGACAAAAGAGCGGGCATAACAAGATGTTCTAAGTATGGTGACCTGGACAGTAAAAGGGTGCATTCGCTCTGTTCCCCTGGTAGATCTGTTGGTAGCAGCAGGTGGGGGAACTATGGAGGAAAGCTCCTCTGAGCAGTGCGCGTGCAGATATCTATAAAAGAGAGAGAGGTCACCAACGGCACGTCGGTGGGCAAGGGATGGCAGCCTTTGGGTGAGAGTAGGGTCACCGATGAGACGTATAGCTCTCTTTTGAATGGAGTCCAGGATAGCGAGTGTAGATGCGGCAGCGGCACCCCAGATGTGGGAGCAGTATTCGAGGTTTGGCCTTATTTGTGAAGTATATAAGGTATAGAGATTAGCTGGTGAAAAGTATTTGCGAGCACGGAACAGGAAACCTAATTTCTTAGCAGCCGCTTCTGCAATTGATGTGACATGTTGGTGCCAATTAAAATTTCGATCCACAGAAATGCCAACAAGAGAAAAGGACTCATTACTTTGAATAACTTGGTTGTTCATTGTGATGGGTCTAGGGCTGGTGTATCTCTTGTGAGAAAGAAAGCAAGACTTAGTTTTGGTGGTGTTGAATTGTACAAGATTTCTACTTCCTCAGTCTAATATTTTTTGGAGATCCACGGAGACAGAACTCTCCATGAGTCTGCGATCCTCATCTAATTGGGCTAAAGAGACAGGCTTAGAATATTGTATATTTGAATGGAGGGTGCTGTCGTCCGCGTAGCTGTGAACTGGGTTGGATGTGCTAGAGAGGAGGTCATTGATGTGGAGAAGAAACAAAGTAGGGGCTAAAGCTGAACCTTGAGGAACTCCAGCATTAATCGGATACAGTTTAGAGGAATGGCCATCCACAACAACAGATATGGTCCTGTTGGAGAGGAAATTTTCTGTCCAGGTACAAAGTTTTGGTGGTAGCCCATAGGCCGGAGTTTATTAAGCAGCGCTGCGTGCCAGACCTGGTCGAATTCTTTGGATATGTCTAGAGCAACAATCTGGGATTCACCGTGTTGTTCCATAGACTTGTTCCAAAAATGGGTGACAAAGGAAAGGCAGTCGATCTGCGCTGACGGAATCCATACTGCCTGTCGTGGATTAGACTGTGTTTTTCAAGAAATTTTAGTAATGCGGTGTTTATATACTTTTCCATCACTTTAGAGACGACTGAAAGGAGAGAAATAGGCCTGTAGTTGCTAGGAAGCGCTTTGGATCCTTTTTTGGGAATGGGTTGTACTCGAGCAGTTTTCCAGTTACTAGGGAATATGCCTTTATTATAAGATATCTGAAACAGACGAGTCAGGACAGGAGCAAGCTCTGGTGCGCATTTTTTGAGAACAATGCTGGGATCTCGTCAAGGCCAGAGGCTTTCCTGGTATTAAGAGAAGAGAGCATCTTTCGTACCTTTTTAGTTTTGAAAATGATATCCCTCATTTTATGCGCGACATTGGGGACTGTTGGTGGTTGAACATTTGGAGGTGGGTTGGGAGTAGAATTGGCGGCGAACAACGAAGCTAAAAGTTCAGCCTTGCCCAGGGCGGTAGAAACATTTTCATCCCCTGAGACAAGAGGTGGGAACGTGCTTTTGCAGAAATTATTCCCGATAGATTTAACAAGAGTCCAGAAGGGTTTGCCGCCGTTGGAGCTCAAGAGGACTTTGTTTTTGATGTGGTTATTAAACGAGTTTTTTGCCTCAGAAAGAATGCGGACATAGCGGTTTCTTGCGTCGTTAAATGCTTGACGATTTTCTTGACTGGGATTGTGTAGAAGCGTTTTGTGAGCTTTGACCTTTTCAAGTCTGGCCTTGTCACAGGATTTAGAGAACTAGGGCTTTTGAGTGGCTGAAGAGGTTTTCTATGTACGTGCGATAAATAATTCCATGCCAGCTTGGAGAATTTCGGTGACGTTTTATGAGATATCAGAGGGGTCA
Source organism: Tillus elongatus (assembly GCA_964006375.1). Classification (NCBI taxonomy): domain Eukaryota; kingdom Metazoa; phylum Arthropoda; class Insecta; order Coleoptera; family Cleridae; genus Tillus; species Tillus elongatus. Next base: position 80,245,047 of record OZ023269.1, on the reverse strand, counting down.
GGATGAGAAAAGCAGACAGACGCCCATGGAAATGAGGAAAAGTAATCCCGCATTTCGTCCCAGTTTGCGGAGCTGTAGTGCCAAACGATACGTGGGTGTGATGACTGTGTGACCTCGGGTTGCATTGCGCAGGAAGCTGTGACCATGCCGTGGTCTGAGCGACCAAGGGGGGCGGTGACTGATATCTTATAGCATTCAGGTTGTGTAGTAAGAAGGAGATCCAAGGGATTTGAGCTGTGTGTTGGGATACGAGGAAAGTAAGTAGGTTGCTGAACCATATTGGCTAAAGAGTTGCTGACTGCAAAGGCATCCGCTGCTCTCCCTTGTGGATCGGTTTTTGAAGATCCTAGCCATTTCTTATTATGGACATTGAAGTCACCAAGAATAGTGACCTCGGAGGAAGGATATTCAGAAATCAGTCGGTTTTTTTAGAAAGGTAGTCAAGGAGCTGAACAAAGTTGTTGTCAGAAGGTGACCGGTAAATGCAACTTCTAAAGGAAGTAAGGAGCTCATACCCCGGGAAATTAAGGTGATTAGTGGCTGTTTTGGCACTGATTTGGGTTTCGGTGAGGAAGAGGAGTTGGGGCCTGTTAGCCTGGAGGAAATGGTGGACGGAGTTCAGGTTATAATTTAGGCCATATATATTCTAAAAGGATATGTTAAATCTTGATGTTGGCGCCCCCTGTACACCCCTCTCCCGGAGATCCGAATGGAGGGGTATTTTGCCTCCGGAATATTTTGTACAAGTAGGAGCCATCATCATTTTTGCTTATAAGGGAAACCGACTCATACACCAGAACCGGAAACGTCCGTTGGGACTTCACCGGCCCCTTGATGTATGGGGTGGTACCTCCTCGGGTGTGAAAAAATCCTTTACTATTACGTAAAGGAAAATTCCCCTACCACCTGCTAAGGATTGGATTGGATCAATGTCTACCCCTTTAAAAATAAAATTAATAAAGGGACTATCAATTGTCCAATAGTTATGCTTTTCGACATAGTAGGAGGATACAAAACATGTATCATTTTGCATCCATGCCTATTGTCGGCATGGACGTTCGATTAACGGTTATCTGAAGCAGTTTCTTGGGGATCCAGACAAAAATCGCTGGTTCTTTTAGAAGTATATTTAAGAAGATCTGAGAGTCCAGACCAAAATCGCTGGTTCCTTTAGAAAAAGTATAGGTAAGAAAATTTGGGAGTCCAGACAAAAATCGCTGGTTCCTGTATATGAAAATAAAGTTAAGAAGACCTGGGATTCCGGACAATCATCACTGGTTCCTTAAGGCCCTAAATGAAGCTTTTAACAACATTAATATAAGTAATGTTTCCTTTATATTCAATAAATCCTGTCTTATTCGTATAATGGCAGTTTATGTTTTATTAAAATTTGAAGAAATATAATATATATATATATATATATATATATATATATATATATATATATATATATATATATATATATATATATATATATATATATATATATAGCAACATACGTCCTAATATATTTCTATAGTTAGGAAAATTTTATGTCTGAGATTTGATTGGAAAGGTAAATAAATTAAAATTAAATATGCCTAACATACAAGGTGCTTCTGCTACAATTGTAAATAACACCACAGATATGCAGTTATCAAGGTGTCATGCCGACAGTATTCCTGTTTTTGATGGTAATGCTAGACAGTTAAATAGATTTTTACATTCTTGCAAAGCATTTTTAATAAAATTCCAAAATTCTCGGGAAGCGGATCATCCAATAAATAGTTGTTTATTTAATATAATTTTGTCGAAAATAAAAGGTGAAGCAGCTGATCTCATTCATCCAAGACTAGAGCTTAATTCTTGGTTTGCAATCAAAGATGCGTTAACTTTAAGTTTCTCTGACCAAAGAAGTTAGATTGTCTGATAGAAAATCTTATATCAATAAAACCTTTAGAAAATGAATCACCTACTCAATTTAGCATGAGAATTCCAGATTCACGAAGTCTGTTATTTGCTAAGTTAAATATGTATATAGATGACGAGAACGAAATCAGAATAAAAATCTAACATTATAATGATTTCGCATTAAAAACATTTATTAGTGGTTTACCGACGAACTGCAATTAGTTGTTAGATTAAGGTATCCTAGTGGCTTAGAGAGAGCTATGTCTATAGTGATTGAAGAAGAAAACTTCAAAAATTTCTCTAGACAAAATGCTAGTGCTTTTTACAAACAGCAACAACCACATAAAAATACTGCTTTTAATTCTGTACCGGCTAATGTAGGAACGCCTCAGCAGTTTAATAAATTTGCAAATTCGAATCACCTCCTAGGTAATTTTTTACCGAATTTATACAATCCAGCAAAGCAATTTAATGGTTTTCCGTTTAGGCAAAACCCTCAAACACGTTCTGAAAGTAATCAAGTAAGACAACATTTCCATCCTAAACCATTTAATGCGTTTGAAAATAGATCGAATAATTTACGGCATAATTATATACCACAAAATTATAATCAACAAAAATTCATTCCTAGAAATAATGCCAACTCAAACATATACCCACAGCAGATGGACATGAATTCAGGTAACTCGAGAAATATGACACAATTTGTAGCTAGGTCAAGACCAACGTTCACTCATCAGGAATTAGTTGCACAGCAAGTCGAAGATGAAGCCAGTAATTTATCTCCATATGTGCATGAAAATGATTGTGAACAAATCCCATTAACATTTACTAATCAAATTAGGCATAACATAAATTTAAAAGATGATACACCTATATTTACTAAAACTTATCGATATCCAGAAATTCATAGAAATGAAGTTAGACAACAAATTTCAAAAATGTTAGATCAGGGAATTATTCAAAACTCAACATCCCCTTGGTCAAGTCCCATCTGGATTGTACCGAAGAAACTCGATTCCTCTGGTAAAAGGAAGTGGCGAATCGTGATAAGACTATTGAAAATTAAATGAGCGAACTATTGACTACAGATATCCTTTGCCTAATATTACAGAAATTTTAGACAAATTGGGCAAAAGCCAATATTTTACAACCCTAGATCTAACAAGCGGTTATTATGAAATAGAAAAGCACCCTCCTTCCACATTTCAACGCGTAGTCGATAATATACTGAGAGGGCTACAAAATGAGATATGTCTTGTATATTTGGACGATATCGTAATATTTAGCACGTCTTTACAAGAACATCTCGATAGGTTAAGGAAAGTTTTTATACGGTTACGAGAGGCAAATTTAAAATTACAATTAGATAAGTCTGAATTTCTTAGGAAAAAGGTTCAATATCTCGGACATATAGTCACCCCATCCGGAGTAAAACCGAATCCTGACAAAATGTCAGTAATAAAGAATTTTCGTTTACCAAAAACCCGAAAAGACATTAAATCGTTCCTAGGTTTAGTAGGATATTATAGGCGATTTATGAAAGACTGCACAAATAACAAAGCCAATGACGGTTTGCTTAAAGAAAGACATGTAAATTAAACATACACCAGAATTTATACAAGCTTTCGAACATTGTAAAAATTTACTTAGCAATTGCCCGATACTTGAATATCCCGATTTTAATCAACCTTTTGTGCTTACAACAGATGCAAGTAATTACGCTCTAGGCGCAGTTTTATCTCAAGGAAATATCCCTAATGACAAACATGTAGCTTTTGCTAATAGAACTCTGAACGACAGTGTAACTAGATATTCTGTCATAGAAAAAGAACTGCTAGCCATTGTATAGGCATGTACATATTTTCGACCGTATCTGTATGGTAGAAAGTTTAAAATTTATAGCGATCATAGACCCCTTCGGATGTTTAGTTTAAAAGAACCTAATAGCAAACTTTTAAGGTGGCGTTTGAAGTTGGAAAAATTCGATTATGAAATCATATATAATAAGGGTTCTCAAAATAAAAACGCAGACGCATTATCGAGAATAAATTTAAATCCAATCGAAACTGAGAGTTTTATAATAAAATAATCCTGGTGATATTAATCAAGATCTCTTAGAGTTGTTTCCAGAATTAGTGAAAAATACTGCTAATTTTAACGAACCTCAACCCTCAAGTTCTTATGCACATAGCGATAACAATATTGAAAGGATGCGACAAAGTTCAACAAACATAATTATTCAAGGTGATGTACAAGTAAGACCACCGCATAATCGAAACGAAAGTAATACTCTTTCTACACCTCATTCAAGTAGCAATCAAACACTCAATAATGGTATTCCCATACTGGACGATATTGTTAATAACAAAAGAAATCAAATTTTAATAGCAAAAAATCCTCACAATTTACTTGGCGTCGGTCAAACTAGGTTAGATAACTTAACTATAAAAAACGTAAAAATTCCTAAATCCAACGCAGAACTAGTAATAGAATTTTTGAAAAAATATACAGGTCCTAATAAAACATATCATTTGTATTTTTATGACCAAACAATGTATTCGGAATTTAATAAAGTATACATGAAACATTTTCAACCCTCTGGTCTCAAGCTAGTTAAATGTACAAAATTAATTAATATCGTTGTTGATAAGGACGAAAGGACTTTAATAATAAAATACCAACATGAAGGAAAATGTAATCATAGAGGTATAACGGAAACGTTAGAGCGATTGAAACGTAATGATTATTGGCCTTCAATAATTACAGATGTTACAAATTCTATAAACAATTGCGAAATTTGTCGCAGGGCTAAATATAGTAGGAAAAAACCGTATGTCCCAATTCTTTTAACGGAAACGGTAGGTAAGCCATTTAATTTAATTAAATTTGACGGTCAAGATTTTGTCACAATCTTATATGCTTTTTCCAAATTAGGGCAAGCTTTTCCAATTCATGGTAAAACCGGCATAGAAGTATGTCATGCATTAATTTCTCATTTTATGGGTTACCCCAACGCATAACAATGGACAATGGTCTTGAACTAAAAAATATGACAGTACAAGAATTACTTAAATCGCACAAAATAAAAGCACATTTTACCACACCGTTACATCATGAATCTAATGCACCGGTAGAAAGATTTCACTCCACATTGATTGAACATTTGAGAATATTACGGGTTGAATATATAAACTTTACTAATGTATGCAGTAATAGCTTACAATAACACTATTCATTCCGCTACAAAATTTACACCATTAGAACTGACTTTAGGTCATACAGATTCCCGTGATCCTTCCGAATTAATTAATTCGAGTTTTTATGCAGATTATGTTATAAACCATAGGGATAAATTGAAAAAATTATATGAAAACATTTCGGAAATATTGGAAGATTGTAAGAAAAAAGTAGTTGAAGAACGAAACCGTTTGGGTCCAGAGCAATATCAATTTAAATTAGGTCAACCTGTTTATAAGACAAATTATAAGAAATAGAAAATTAAATAAGTTTACAGGTCCCTTTGAAATCACAGAAATGTTAGAACACAATCGAGTAAAAATTAAAAATAAGTCCACTAATAAAGAGAAAATAATTCACTTAAAGGAACAAAAAATTCCTGTTGTTACAGAATCGTGTCCACAGCTGCAGCAGAACTAGCCGTATTCCATAACCTTTCAAATAATACTGGCTTATTACCCCTAAAATTAGGTAACGCCCAAAACATAATTGATTTATGGTCATTTGTGCAGGTATATGATATAACACCCATTGTCAATCAATTTTATACAATACAACAAAAATTTAATACACTAAGATCGCATTTTAAAACTTTTACAGAATATAAACAGAGAAATTCACAACTCGTATAACATATCTTTAGTTTTAGAAAATAAAATTACTTTGCAAATAAATCAAGTCAATCCAACTATAACTAAAAGGTCAAAACGTGATTTATTAAATCCTTAATAAACCGGAAATCTTGATCAGGCAGATGCCGAGAGGTATGACAACGCAATTGGAATTTTGTCAGAAAATCAAAGAAAATTAAAAACATTGGTAAATGAACAAATAACCTTGTTACAAAAGTCGATAGAAAGTTTTAAAAATGTTACTTTAACTTTGCAGCATAATGAAATTGTACTTGAGTCTCGGTTGCAACAAGTTGAACAGGTGATAAAAAGAATTAATCTACAAAGCATAGAAAATTTTAGTTATTTTCTTATTCAGATGACAATATCACAAATTACTGCTATGTATCAGATTATCTATGATATATTAGAGAAAATACAGTTAGCAATAACATTTTATAAAATAGGTACTCTTCATAATTCTATAGTTGAGCCGAATTAGTTGTTACAAGAAATTAAATTAGTCAGCAATTATTTGGATGCAAGTAAAAACGAATTACCTTTTGAGCCGGTATTAGAAAATATTCTGCTTTTGGAAAGGATAATTGATATTAAAAATTACATACAGTAAAGAAAATCAAATAATATTCATAATAGAAATTCTGATTTGTGAAATACATTATTATTATCATATATATCCACTACCTATTCCAAACCTTAATTTATTTAGAGCCATTATACCCCACTCAAAATACCTGCTCCTTAATGAACACTACTACATATATACGGAAGAAAAGTGCCGATAAATATCCAATGAAGAATTTATTTGTCACGAAACCAACTCAGCTGGCATTCAAGAGGATCCATCCTGTGAAGTCGAGATGCTGAAATTCATGAAAAATGAATAGTAGAAGTAGTCAACGCCAAGGCCCAAAGCTTAGAGAAAAATCAATGGATGATATTAGCACCAATATCTACAGTAGTTGTCCGAAAATGTGGCAACGACCGAGACAACGTATCTCAAAGGAACATATGTTTTAGAAGTGAAACCACAGTGTAAAGTGCAGATTGAAGACATTCACATTCAAAGTCATCAAAAACTTGAAACAAAATATATTGAACTTCCTAATTTTAAAACTGATAGTGAAAGTGAAGAAACGTATAATCCCCAATATAAAGTTAATTTTCAATCTCTTAGGGTAAATTCCATTAAGTTAGACGAAATAAATAATGTACAAAAGGCTCTTATTGAACAGAAATAAACAAATTGTAATATATCAGATAATGTTCCAATGCATTTTTATTAAATTAGTTTCTGGACTATATTAATTTACATTGTTATTACACTATGTGAAAATTGGAACTTGTGATGAGCACTAATAAGTACACTTGGAGAACACCCAAATCACCACAACACATATTTCAGAGACCTTACGATCGTTTCGTTGACAAAGTCAACATCTTCAGAGGAAGAAAATTCTCCATGAATTTTCTTCCTCTGAAGATGTTGATGTACGGTCTCTGAAATATGTGTTGTGGTGATTTGGGTGTTCTCCAAGTGTACTTATTAGTGCTCATCACAGGTTCCAGTTTTCACATAGTGAATTATGGCTCCCATGTTAACGGAACTGAATCTATATAGAAAGCTAAGTACTAAGATTAGATTTTTAGGTGCTGATATTGCTTTTTTAAAATCATGTAAACAGAAGTCGGTTTTTCCTAATTTCATTAATTTCAATGTTAAAATTTCTATCAACACAAAAGTTGGTCAAAAAGTTTTAAAGTGTGCTAAGCAAAAATGGTTAGATTTAGAAAGGCAATATCTTTACTCTAAACGTAGTGAATTAGAAATACAAGCTTATAGTTTGTTTAAAAAGTTAACATTTAATTTAGATAACGTAGAGTATGATGAATGGTGCAATTTTCAGAGGAACATGTTTATAGTCATAAACGCTAAGTTAATTAAGAAAATCAATATCCAGAATAAAAAACTAAAAAAACTTGTAAACGATCAGATTAAAATTGAAAAATCAGTTCCTCGGAAAATTGACCTTGTAGAAAATCTTTCTTCGCAGTTGTTTAACAAAAATGAGATGGACCTCTTAAACAGAGGGTTAAAATTCGGATTACAGTCACAAAAAGATGCACTTTTAGATGTCATTGCCAGTATAGAAACGGGAATTAAAAAATTACCGGATTCTTCAAAAAACTTTATTCGTGAAGCATGTAAAAAGAAAATCTCTAAAAATCTAAAAGAAAACAATCCTACAAAAAACAAAAATTATAATCAAATGAAAATAGTTAAACGATTGCGAGAAAAGGATTGTTTTTATATTAAGGCGGATAAAGGCAATAAAGTTGTGATAATGGACAAAGGTGATCATAAAGAGCGAGTGAGTAATGCAATAGAGTCAGGGCCGCATAGAAAATTAGATAAAAATCCGTTACCAAAAATGATTAACGAAGTTAAAAACAGTTTAAAAAAATGTCCAAATCTCATAACAAAGGATTTAAGAAGACGTTTACAAGTTTCTAATCCTAAAGTCCCCAAAAAATATTATCTCCAGAAAATTCTTAACCGGGAAAATTAATGAGGCCTATCATTTCGGCTATAGATTCTCCAACATATAATTTAGCAAAGTGGTTGTCAAACGAGTTTAAAAGACTACCTATTAAACAGAAAAAAATTTTATGGATAAAATTAAAGATGTTAAATTATTAGAAGGAGAGATTTTGATGTCATTCGACGTGGCGTCATTATTTCCTAGTGTACCCACAAAACAAACGTTGGAGTATTTGGAAGAATTATTAAAATTGAACAATATAAGTCGAGACATCTGCAAAGAATATTTAACTCTAACTAGCCTTTGTATAAAACAAAATATTTTCCAATTTAACAATGAGTTTTTTGAACAAACGGAAGGCACAGCTATGGGCAATCCATTATCGCCTTTTATTGCAGATTTGTGTATGAGTAGATTTGAGACGGATTTAAAAAATAAAAATGGGTATTTCCCTAGAGTTTGGTTTCGTTATGTCGATGATATTTTTGCAGTGTTTGACACAAATACATGTAAGGTAGAAGAATTTACTGAAAAACTAAATAGTCAATTTGATTCAATAATAGAATTTTCTTCTTCTGAAGATGTTGACTTTGTCAACGAAACGATCGTAAGGTCTCTGAAATATATGTTGTGGTGATTTGGGTGTTCTCCAAGTATACTTATTGTTATTACATTTGCCATTTGCTCTATTATCTATAAATGTATTATTAAGAAAATGAAATTAACCTAATCAAATAATTCCGGGGACACTAATATATAATAATTTAAGTTTAATTTTGATTATGTTAGATTATTTTCGCATTTTTTTACCCAATGCTCCAATTTGACAAGGGAGGAGTTATACTGTATCATAACTCAGTGTCATCACATTGTAAGGTACACGTGTTGTTTATCCCATCAAGATTATTAGTATTGTAAGATAACGTTTTAACGTTTATAGTAGAGGGAATTATTATGCATTAAAATAATTAGATTCTAGTTTAGTTTATAGCTTTGGTTGTGTAAACTCCTGCTTCAGAATAATTAATTTTTTTTAAAGAAGTTCTCCGAACTGAAGTACATTTGTCGCTTTAGACATAGACCACATACGAACGATCAGAATCAGTAGCATGCTGATGATGAACCAGGACGCTTCGAAACTGCAGTCCACGTAAACAAATTAAAAATCACAGAAAGTACAGCAAACAAATAAAGTGTATATTTAAAAGTGATAACAGTAGGACAACATTCCAAAAGATATATATATATATATATATATATATATATATATATATATATATATATATATATATATATATATATATATATATTGAAACTGACGTGGATATGGGTTCTAGGTAGCCTAGTTCGCGCTCAATTGAAAAAAAAAATTCAAAATTCAAAAGTCGCTTTCTCCTCAATAGTGATTTTTTTTTTTTAATGCACTAAAATCGAACTATGTAACAAGATTAAGATCTCTAAATTAAAAGGAAACAAAGATGCATTTGAATAACAAAAATTGGGTGTCACTAGTGACCGGAAAAACGCACGAGATCAAAATATTTTGTGTGGATAAAATGTATTGCATATTACAGACAACGATTCATTTTTTGGTGCAAAAAGGCCAAGAAATACCAGATAAATTACTTTCAAAATGTTATAATTTTTCTGCTTAAAATGTCAAAGTGGCGATTTGAAACGTAAAAATTGGCAACCTTTAGGCAAAAACCTGAAACGTAATATGGGGAAAATGCCGCACAACGTAAGTTTAGAAAGCCTTAAGTATTATTTTTTTATTTATTTTCAACGTCGGTCTATTTCCGCGACTATGGCCAATCACCTACGCCAGGGAGCAGTTTCACCTCACTGTCCTAAACATTTTCCGAACCCCTGCCTTTTTGTAAGGAGGGAAGGAATCTTTAACGTGCCCAACATCGCATGGACATGGGACCAAAGGCTTTACGCCCCTCCGAGGGGCGGAACGTGCAGGCATTCAACTTGCTCAAATACAATGCCACAACCTCGGTTGATCTTAATTGTACAGTATGTAGTAAAAAAGTGAAAGGGAGAACCTGGGAATCGTACCAGATACCCCTCGGTACCACCGTCCTTACCACCGAACCACCGAGGCTCTAACCTTAAGTTTTAGGTTCAACCGTAGTCTCTGTAGTTCTAATTGTTGCGAGAATGCATCTAGTCTTACGTCCCTGTCATTTATTTTACTAAAATATTTGCAGAAAATTGATTTCAAATAGACCCTTTCTCTGATGCTTTGGCAGCAGTTTCAGTTATAGAGTTTGTGGTTTAGTGGTCTATGATTTTTAGCGAATTTTTCTAGAAAAAATTTGCTCTTGAGGAGACCGTTGCATTTGAATTTAGGAAATATTTCTTCAAATAAACATGAACTATGACCCCTAGAATCCATATCCGGGGTCAGCTTCAGTTTTTAGTGAATTTTTATTTTAAAAAAATCACTAATAGAGAGGTATCGACTTTGCAAATTTTTTTTCAAATGAACGCGAACTAGGACCCCTAGAACCCATATCCGGGATCAGTTTCAATTTTTATATGTATATGTTTATATATATATATATATATATATATATATATATATATATATATATATATATATATATATATATATATATATATATATATATATATATATATATATATATATATATATATATGTGTGTGTGTGTGTGTGTATCCAACTGATAACTCAAAAAATAATTAACCGATTTCGATGAAACCCGGCAAGTGCCTTTATTTTATTAATGGCTTGGATGATTTTGTTAGCGAGGAAAATCGGACTAGGTTTTCCCAGAAAATTTTGAGTTTTCTTTCGAAAAAAATGTTTTTCTCCAAAAATTACCAAGCTATTTCAAATAAGTTTTGTGTATATGTTGACTTGCGTAGGCCTTACCACGTAACACAATTCAACTTTCTAAGTTTATAGAAAATTGAGTTGTTCCAATTTTGAGGTTTTTTTTTTTTCGAAAAAAAAAAATTTTCTCTGAAAATTACAAAGTTATTTTAATGAAATTTGGTAAATATGTTTCCTTGGGAAAGGTCTTACTACGTACCAAAGTTAAACTTTCTAAGTTTATAGAAAGTTGAGTTACTGAAATTTGAAGCATTTAATAAAAATTCACTACCATAATGCATTTGCTGCATCCCGAACTTTTTATATGTTTACATATATACGCAGGATAGCGCATTTTTACTGTAAAGCTTAATATATCCAGTATTATACAGGATATGAAAAACAATTATATGGGTTAATTTAAGTGTGCCCCAAGCTCGATCTTATAAAATTATTTTCACAATCAACGGTGGCCCATAAGTCGTTGGTAATACAAGTTTTCGTTGTTTTCAACGGAACAGCCCTTATATTATTACATTTTTGCATTTTTCATCGAATTATAATGCACGCTTGTACTAACGTAACAATAGATATCGAACTCCCATGTAAATGACGCATTCAGGAAGGCTTTTGTTTATATATATATATATATATATATATATATATATATATATATATATATATATATATATATATATATATATATATATATATATATATATATATATATATATATATATATATAGTGTGTCCCAAACTGGATGGGAATGTATTGCTATCTGCGTTATTATTAGAGATAGGGAGACGGTTAAATTAGCAATGTTTTGTAGAATTCCATCCTCGTTCCAAATATGGCTTGTATTTTGCCCAGTCTGTTTTCGTTTTAGAGTTATTTTGAAAAAACGAACATTTGTCCATTTCTTTTTTCTTCAATATCTAAGTAGACGTTGATCTGACATGTCTAAGACTTGCACATTATCAGGACACTTTTTACAGAGTAATCTTTTTGTGCTATTCTCAACTTTGGATTGTCATTTGTTTTTGAGCTACAGTTATCTACATTTGTTTTTATTATGGCAGCCATATTGGATTTTTTGCTCCTGTGAAAAGAGCTTTCCAATGATGTACAACATGCTTGAGAAATCTTGTAATTGCACTGACAATTTTGAGAAAAACCGTTTTGAGGATAATAGGCTATGAAATCCAATACCAGAAAACAAATGACAAAAAAAAGTGTTCAAAAAGCAGTAGGCCATAGAGTATAACAATAGACTTCGACTTTTAGCATAATTTTCCGTAATGATTCACGATAAAAAAATATTGTGATTTAATTTACAATATTTAATTAGGTAATAATACTAGGTAATATTATGTGAAACAGTTTAATAACGAAACCCGGCAATAACAAATAGAAACTTAAACTCCACAAAACACCACAATTAGAAACTGAACTCAACAAACAATAAAATAGAAACTTAAAAATACACTAAACAGAAAATTGTTCAATATGGCCACTATATATATATATATATATATATATATATATATATATATATATATATATATATATATATATATATATATATATATATATATATATATATATGTGTGTGTGTGTGTGTGTGTGTGTGTGTGTGTGTGTGTGTGTGTGTGTGTGTGTGTGTGTGTGTGTAAAGATATATAAACATATAAAAATTGAAACTGACCCCTGATATGTGTTGTAGGGGGCATAGCTCGCGCTCATATGAAGCAAAATTTTCAAAATGCAAAAGTCATGATCTCCTCATTAGTAGATTTTTTCTACGAAAATTCACTAAAAGTCTGGACGCAGCGAGCGCGTAATATTAGAGAATTTTCGTTAAACAAATTCTTGTATAATTGTTAGTTAAAAATAGTAAATAAATGTTTAAAAAAGACTGTATGCAGCAAGTGCATTATGGTAGCGAATTTTTATAAAAAATTGGTTTAATTAAAAATTGTTAGTTAAATAGTAACTATTGAAAAAAGTCTAAAAGCCACAAATGCAGCGCATTTTCATAAATATATTTCAAATTCTAAAATAAGTTAATTTCCCATTGAGCCGGAGTACTCACTTTTAATATACATAGCGATAGTGAAGCGTCCACTTATAAAAGCAGTATAATGGGTGCTATATTTTATAAAAATAACGTGTTTATAAATATTTAAGTCTGGTTGCCACTTTGAAATTAGCAAGTTTAGCAAAGGATTACAAATTATAGGGTTTTTAAAGTTTTTACGACCATTTCAATTCATATTTTATTTGTCAATTGTCTAATAACCAAGCAGTTTTTTTACAGTAATTATAAAAAGTCCAAGAGACAGGTATTTTAGTGTAGTGCACCACGAGCGTCTTAAAATCAATGTTATAATTGTAATAAAAGAGGTACCAAATATGGCTTAAGCGAAATATAAGGAGAGAATTGAAACAGCCCAGATTTCTGTTATGGAGAATATATCAGCCAATAGAATCTTAGCATATCACTTCGCGCCAATTGCAAACTGAAGTTTGAATCTGGCTATTTCATACGTTTTGTTATTGAAGAAGGAGAAAATTCATTAAACAATTGGTTTCTGTGGGGAACTCTTAATTTGTAGAATTTTTTTAAAGTTTGTTTGTTTGTTAGTTGTTAGTGTAATATAAACGTCTGTCAGCGTAATGTGTTATTATATACCATATGTTTCAATTTACCTGAATAAAGCATAAGAATAATATGATTACATTCTGCAAAGTGACTATGTGGCGAAAAGAGTGGATATAAGCATCAGAAATGTATGAGAAGTAGTTTAGCTAGCTATTGTCCCTATAGGTAGTGATGATGTTTCGTGAACAGCTCAGAGTAAATAACTTATTGATATTTATAGGCAGTACCTATAATACTTATATCATGAAAACATATATTTTTGTGGCAAGGTTATTTTGTTATAAAATTGTAGGCGAATCATTTTAAATACCAGATAATTGTTGAAAAACTAAGTGTTAAATTATTATATTCACCAAACTATACATTTAGATTACTGTATAGGCCTATAAAAGTTCGCAATTTGTTTCTTGATTTTCATGGCTTACTATACATTTGTGAACAGTCTGTTTTCAGTGGTTAGCGCTTAAAACTGAAAATATTCATCAATAACCTTTTAATGTGAATTAAATTTAACATTAAGTAGTAAATCATTCACTGGATATAAGAAAAAACTTAAGCATGATAAGTGGCAGTACAGATCCAGACGCGGTCTTGTTCTTGTTTTGACCTTGCTCGTGCACTTATCTAATTTATTATCAAAACAAAAAGAAAATATATCCGTTGAATAATCTGAATTCAAATTCGACTTGAGTTTCTATTGGCCGAATCGCCTTCCATAACACAAGTCTGACTCAATCTTCATAGATTATATTTGGTGCCATATAACTTTGTGACTGGTGAGACGCAAGATGAGTGAGAGGAGGGCAGTACATCATCTGTTTGTCAGATGTCCATAATTCTTATAGTTTCAGATTGCGTGTTGCTGTTTTAAATAACTGTTATGTAACTTTTAATGTGATATTTGCGGGAAAAAAAAATCGAATACAGTCAGTCACAGATTTATTATAATATTTATTTTGTACCCAATAGCAGTTAAATCAAAATCTTAAAGACAATATTTTATTTTCACTAAGTGAAGATTGGAACCTGTGATGAGCACGAATAAGTACACTTGGAGAACCCAAATCACCACAACACATCTAAGAATCAGAATAACATAACATCAGAATATTTCATTCTCTGATGAAGCTAACTTTGTTAGCAAAACGATCATTAGGTCTCTAAAAATATGTTTTGTGGTGATTTGGGTTCTCCAAGTGTACTTAATATTTTATTTTGTTGAGGTGTTGGTTGTGTGTTTTAAACACAAGTGCGCAGTGAATTAACGTTGGACGAATTGGGCGTTATTTATTCAAGATTATTTATATATTCAACAATTAAATTGGTAAATCGTCACAAAGGTAGATATCTGTTTAATGAATGAAATAGATTATATATTATACTTAAAGACAAGAGGCTAAATCGCAAACGGCATCCACCAGAGGTCAGCAGCGATTGGTGTATTGTTGGTTGCGTGTCGTTGCTATATCGGGACGTTTAATACGTCAATTCGCACAGAAATTTATTCTTATTTTAGTTTAGCACAGTTTAGTACAGAGCACCGAAACTTATTTTAGATTTAGTTGTCAAGTAGACATGTGAAAATTTGGTGTAGTAATTTAAGTGATTGAATTTTATGTAATAATCAGGCCGTAGATGAGGAAATAACGAGTATTGGTGAAAAGGGGGCATTCTTAGAAGGCTGATATTTTAAGAAAATTTTAGTGGCAATTCCAGACAATTTTTAGCGATTAGAATAATTAGGCATATTTGTAACAAAATTGTGTATATTGCATATACAAGCAAAAGAGCTTAATTGTAGGACACATTGTTACCATTACAGACAAAATATACTATACTATTTCAAAGAAAACCTAACAAACCTGCCTGTCTGGTCAGTAGATTCTGATCATCTCTCCATATTTTTTTAAACAATCAACATTTACCAATTATACGCCCAGAGTACATAGAAAAGGCTCAGGCGAATGTGAAGAGATATCGCAAAGTAAATATGTAGGCATAGCCAGTACCTAATTAACAATAGAAAATTTTTGCTGATAAATGATTAGATGACAGCTCCTTATTATCACAAACACACAAAACATGATGGATACAGTAAATTAGATTAGGTATTTGTATTACTGCCTGAAAAACTGATTGAGTCCTTCTGTAGTGGGTAGCAAATAATATGTTACTGTTTATTGGACCTCAGCTGTAAAAATTGTAAGCAAGTAGGTGTGTGTGAAGAGTGGTCTGGCCTCGAGCTTGTAGTCTCATTGGCCACAGACTTTTTTAGTTACTTTGAATTTCCAATTTAAGTGGGAAGATTGCACTTTCATGCAGAATTGCCATATCACACAAGCAAGTAGGTATGTAGGTCGTAGCTATACCTACTAATGTAAATAATGTCTCATTATTATTATGATTATTTATTGTTAGGTACTACAAGTACCTACTTAATTATTTTTTTACAGAAGATTTTTTAAGGAAAACATTACATAGTTTATTCGAAAGGTTTATTTTTATATAGCCCTAACAATGATCATTTAAAACTTGTTTTGTCATGTTTAATTCTCTAACAAGAGTTGACTCAGCTGTTGTTTCTTTTTTCTTCTTCACAAACCTCCTTATTGATGCTCAATATTTTTTCTTTGAGCCTTGGGATCCTGATCTTGTAGATATTTGACCTCTTATTAATTTAGGGTCAGTGAACTAATAAACAAACAACTAACAAAGGCTCCACATCTGATTGATGAATGCGATTTGTGATTTAGCCTCTTGTAATAGGAAGTCGTCAATAGATAACTTAACCTAAATATATTTTTAGATGCCTGTGGTATCGATGAGTTGTTTGTAGTGTATCAATGTGCAAAATAATTATAAAACGACAATTGAAAGTGGAGAAACTCTCCTTCTTTTTTTTTAAGATAAGAATGTGATCGCAAAATTTTTTTGTGTGTTTTGTTTCTTCAACGTCAATCTATTTCCACGACTATGGCCAATCACTGGCGTCAGAGAGCAGTTTCACCTCACTATCCTGGAAATTTTGTAGAACCCCTGTCTTTCTGTAGGGAGGGTAGGGATCTTTAACGTGCCCAACATCGCATGGACGCAGGACCTACTGCTTTAGGCCCTCTCTGCAGGGCGGAACATGCCGACATTCAACTTGCTCAAATACAATGCCACAACCTCGATTGATGTTAATTTTATAGTATGTACCGGAAAAGTGAAAGGGCAACCCTGCAAATCGAACCCAGTACCCCTTGGTTCAGAGGCACCGGTTCTTACCACTGAACCACCAAGGCTCTATATGACAAAAGATGTATTATGGCATGTTGCAAATAAGAGAATTTGCAGTAAATATTTTAAACCTGAGTATTTTGAAGATGGATTGCTAGAATAATGAATACACAACTGACTACATCTCAAACAATCAGGTAGAATTTTTGTTGGTCGATTCAGATTATTTATTGTTTACATACTGTATCCAAGGGTTTGTGGTACCTACCTAGTATTTGCAGTGTACCTGAGACTATTATGAGGGTACCTATTATACCTACTTACTTAATTGTAGTAATAAATTTATATTTTTAATTGTTCCTTCATTATAGGTACCTGTTGAATGGTCAAGCAAAACACAATGCGAGTGAAAGGTCCAAGAGAATGATGCATTAAAAAAGTAAAGCTATTATGAAAGGTTTAATTAGCAGGAATTAAGAACGATAATTAAAAAACACAGAATCAGCTGATGAAATCAGGCCTCAAGAGGAAACTTGCCAGAAAAAACAAAGATAATATATCTTAAAAAGAAAATAAATACCTACCTGAATATGATGTGCTAAAATTATTTATTTATTATGGTAGCCCAATATATTTTTATTTTACAATTCATTATATGTCCGAGTTTTTAGTGAATTTTCTTAAAAAATTCACTAATGAGATTGCGACTTTTGAATTAATTTTTTTTTCAAATGAGCTCGAACTAGGCCACTTAGAACACATATCTGGAGTCAGTTTCAGTTTATATAATATAATAATAATAAGTTTATTCATCCAAAAGTTATAAATAAATACATCATTCTATTTACAAATAGAGAATTATTCTAAGAGTAAGCACATCACAATGTTTTAGTTTACGACAAATAAACTACAGATTTATTGCGAAGCTTTCAGCTTATATGCACTTGATATACCTGACATTTATATTTTACATCTTAACCTTTTCTTTTCTGAGTGGTATACATTTCTCCCTCAACTATGTAATATTTTTTTCAATTTTACACCTGGGAGTATTTTAAAGCCATTCATTAATAGCCTCTTGTACGGTCCCATACCACCAATACTTTTGACCGAGTCAGGTAACAGGTGATATAGTTTTGGTCTGTAGTATCTATATTTTTTGCCCATGGTTTTATGTATTGTCAACTTCATACCTTTGCACTCTCATGTTATATCCGTGTTCAATTTGCAGATAAGTGTGTTGGTTACCAAAAAACCATAACACAGACCTGGCATACAGTTGTCGCAAATCTAAAAACCCTAACGTATCAAAAAGTTGATCACTGGGATACAATCTATCTTTGCCATACAAAACCTTGAGAATCCATTTCTGAATAACACTTAGGCCTCCTCAAATACACAGCATTGACTCCGCCCCAGCTTAATATTCCATATGTAAGTTGACTTTGTATCAATGAAAAGTACAATCTCCGCACACAACTCAGATTAAGAATATCTTTTAAGTGTTTGAATTTACCAATAAATGGAGGCAACCGGTTAACGAGATACTCTATATGGTGGTTCCATCTAAGATAACAGTCTAGAATAATACCAAGGTATGTTAACCAATTTTGCACTTGTATCTCTAATTCTCCTACTGTAAGAGACTTGAAAATGGGTATATATTTTTGATAAGATGTAAAGAAAAAATACTGTCTTCAGTTTCAACGACATAGTAGACATACTTTTCACTTGTGTGTTTACTATTTCCCCAACAAAAAAAAACGCTCTAGTTCGCTAATGCGGTGTTGTTTTGGAGTTATGTTCATTCTGAAATATAAACAATTTTTGCATTCACTCTTGTTTCCTTAAGCTTTATACAAAGCCATCATGATAGTGTCCTTCCGCTCTATGGGTACTTTACCTACTTTTATGCAAACATTAAACAGCTCACATAGCCACACAGTTAAGTTGAAGCATCAATACTTTAATATTTCTCCATGAATTTTTTCAACACCCGCTGCTCTTCTGTTCTTGAATTTCTTGAGCTCTATTTCAACCTCATGCACTTCAACAGTGTCATTATCTGTCTGGCTTGCAATCAACAAAGGGTTCTTATTGCCTCCATGTAGTTTCTCAAAATATTCTTTCAAACATCATCTAACAACTTCCTCGTCTCATACCATGTCCCCATTCTGTGTTTTCACCCCAATCATATGGTTGCCTCCAGGTTGTCTTGCCCTTGTTCCCTTCAAAGTCATTTGGCATTTTCTCAGCCTCTTTCACTTCCAATTCTTGCTTACTGCCACGATTCGTTTGTACTCACTTTTCAATTTTCTGGACTCAACCAGGCGCTTCATCTCTTGTTTCTTCAAATCTTTGGTGTTTACCTTTTTTTTATATGCTTCCTTTTCGTAATCCACAGCTTTCTTCACTTTTAGTGAATTTTCATTAAAAAATTCACTAATGAGGGATCCCAACTTTTGAATTTTGACAAAAATTTCTTCAAAAGAGCACGAACTAGGCCCCCTAGAACCACATCCAGGGTCAGTTTCAATTTTTATATGTTTACACACACAAATATATATATATATATATATATATATATATATATATATATATATATATATATATGTGTATATATATGTATATATATATATATATATATATATATATATATATATATATATATATATATATATATATATATATATATATATATATATTACGGTTCGGGTTTATAGAATGGCAGATTTAACGAACTTCTCAGTTAACAAGAAATTTTTGGTGATTTGAATGGACTTGTGTAACAGACAGTAAGCTAAAATGTTTCGGATTTAACAAGACCACTTTTTAGGTGATTTTGGCTTTAGCAAGGTAATTATTGTGCTAACCCGTTCAAATTTTTATTGGGATACACAGATGTACGAAAGTAAACAAGAGGGCCTCGTCTTTCTGTGAATTTCGTTGGCTCTCTACCTAAAAATATGACCACTCAGGTGCACTAGGAGTAGATGCACATGTTTCTTAATTGAGACATGACACAATTTTACTGTACACAACACAAGAGAAATTATTTATGGGTTCTTCCACTCACACAATAATATAGTCCCTCTTACCAGTTGAAATCTCGTTTATTACTTCGTTACAACTGTATATTTGTGTGGCTTTCTGTTTTTCTGTTTAAATCTTGAAACTTGCCCCTGATGTGGACCAGTTTTGGATCATCGCGTGTTTGAGGCAGGTCAATAGAGTCATGTTTACACAATGTCTGCGTCCGATATTAAAAGAAAACGCCTTACCATTGAGGAAAAAATGTCGATATTAAAACAAAAGAAAACGGGAAGGACAAAAAGTGATGTTTGTAGGCAGTACGGTATTGCATTGTCTACATTATCAACAATTTCAAAGTGAGAGAATGCTATTGTCCAGGCTAGTGGTTCCGACACTATTGACAACAAGAAAAAAAGTCTGAAAACAACTGATATAGAGAACTTGGACAATACATTGTTTGATTGGTTCAAATATCAGAGGCATGCAAACATTCATATAAGCGGTCTATTTCTCCAGGAGAAGGCTGTTTCTCTTCGTAGAGAAATGGGATATGTACAGAATTTCCAGTGTTCTACAAGTTGGATTTCTCGTTTTAAAAAAAGACATTCAATTCATTCAGGAAAAATTTCTGGGGAAGCGAAATCTGTAAATAAGGAAGTCACATCTGATTGGCTTCAAAATGACTTCCGAGAAAATACCTGACTATATATATATATATATATATATATATATATATATATATATATATATATATATATATATATATATATATATATATATATATATATATATATATATATATATATATATATATATATATATATATATAGACACACACAGCAAGTCCCCGCTTATAGTCCTAGTTAGGGATCTACCAATTGCGACGTTAAGTAAAACGACATAAAATGAATCATTTGGAATGAATATAATGTACATATATATCTACGTATTCTCGACTGCAAAATGATCAAGAAGAAAAAACAGTATTCATCTACATATGTATTATGTACATGCTTACAGTCTACATTATATTATGTACTCCTTATTTACCTGCTATTTTAAACTTTTTTTAGAATAATGACGTTATACCGAATCAGTTTCAACGTTAAATGAGACGACGTTATGCGAGGACTCAACACGTGTATATATATATATATATATATATATATATATATATATATATATATATATATATATATATATATATATATATATATATATATATTGCTATAGATAGCAAATGATAGGAAATATTACGAAATTTTAATAGGAAAACGGGAAATTTATGCATACTAGTATATATAAAATAAGTGTATACACCCTAATGTAGCAATGAAAGAGTTTTGGCAGGAGATGTCAACGCCCAACATGAATGTCAGTGACCCATGTAGCAACCCTCGATGTTAAGTTACATTCGAGTAATAAAAAAATTATATATTCTAGAAATATCCACAAAGAAACCAAGAACAATGCTTCAGTTTTGTAGGGAGAATGAAATTGTAGATAATATAATTGTGTAGTTCTGTTGATTTAAAAAAAAAAAAAATTAGATATGACCAAGCTAGCTAAAGACTCACCATAGTGAAAGAGCGGAGGTCATTTATAAAAAACAAAGGTTTGTAGAATATTAAGGTGATGTGCGCGTCAGAAAAAAAAACGTAAAAAGACGTTAAAGGTTTGACGGAAAACTTAAACACAGGTGTGACGAACAATAGCGTTTTTTCACCTGTAGGAGAGTTAATAAAAGCAACGGTCCGAGAGAGTCCGGGCTTGTCTTGTCTTTTCCATCCAGTGAAATCATCTGTATCACTTTACCAGACCAGGTGATCATCGTCATAACTAAGATTCCAGAGTGCATCGAAGTGAGGGTATAAAACACCTCCAGAGTGCTACGACTATGGAATAAATATATATCAATATGTTAACGAAGTAAATCCGTTAATAATCAATGGCATGGACAAATGAGAAAGATAATAATAATTAATCAAGGTCCGTATTAATGGAAGAACAATAAATATTCCAATGGAAAATATGTCAGTAAGTGTTACCTTTTCTTAAATTGACCAGTGCGGGTGGAATTTCACCATTTTTACAACAACAATCAAATATTTTTGTGCTAATAAATTTCAAAAACAAAAATTTTGTTTGAAATAAACGGAAAGAGACCGTTCTGTAGAATTATCGATGTATATTGATTATGTAGTATCCATGTTTAATTAATTGTGTAATTAGTTATAATGTTACCAGAATGTTTTTTTTAATAGGATTTTTCAAGTTATATTTATGTAAAGAATGTTTTAAAATATCTCTTTGTATTTAACAAGTGTCATATCGGCACAGTTAAATGTTTTAATAGGATTTCTCAAGTTATGTTTATGTATTGAATGCTTTAAACGTTTCTGTTTGTGTTTAATGTGTGTCAAATAGACACCGTAAAATTTGTGTAATAAATTAAATGGAATGTATAACAGATTGTAATTAACGGAAGTATTGTTTTTGGTTGATATTTAATCAGCAAAATTGTTATATAGCCATCTGTGCAAAGCGATAGTAATTTTGATCAAGTGAAAATCAATAAATGAATTTAAATAACACATATGAGTGAATTTTAATTAGTAGAAGCTAGCTGTAATTATAAGGAACCCAACCTGATGATTAGGACGTATGTTCTCAGCTCTATAATAAATTTTTGCAGGTATATGCTACCCATAAAAATAAAGTAGAATACCATAGCAAAATGGCGCCCAAGTCGTGGGACTTTTAGAAAAATTTGACCTAAAAAGAACATGATTAAAAAAAAATTTTTTGTGTGTAAAAATAAAGTTATTTTCATAGAAAATTTTAATAAAATAAACAGTTGTTCGCAATATAGCACATGATTGGCACAAATACAGGGTTTCTGTTAAATTTTAATAAAATTTTAATTACGTTAGAATAAAGCAAATTTTCATGAAAACGTAATAGTATTTTAAATACAAGGGATTTAGAAGTAAACCAATTTTAAATAAATTAGCACGACTCATTTAAATACAGTAAACTTAAATAAATCAATTCAACCGATTTATTGAAAATTAGCAAAAATTCTGATACCGTATGATATTTTAATATGAAACAGTAAGTTGCACATATAACCAATTGTTTTATGGAAAATAAATATAGGTGGTGTATTTGAAAGGGTCAAAGCTTAGAAAGGGGGACAATTAAATTTTAAATTCACAAGGAAATTAAATAAATCAAGCTTGAAAATGTCCGGGGAAAAACAGTTAGAAAGTGATAAACCAATTGGGCCAGAATCTGAAGAACCTATAATCAGCGTACCTGAAGATCCGGAGAAAATGGCAGAGCCAGAACCACAAAAACCTAAACAGTTCACGGAATGGAGGGGACGTAAAGCGAGTTCGGAAGAAGGGACCATATCGCAGGAAGAAGAAGAAACCGAATATCGGGGCGATGAAACCTTTATAATAGAAAAAGAAAAGGGACAGAATAGCGCTGTCAAGGAAAGTCCTCTGGAACAAACAGTAAAAGGACAGGAGGAAGAATCAAAAATGGAGAAGTTATTCGCCATTTTGTACAACAAAGTGGAGGAAAACCAAAAAAACATAAATAACAACATAAATAATAAATTCGAGGAAAACAAACAAGATATTGGCAAGTTGGAAAAACAACAAAAGGAATATATTAAACATACGGATGAAAATTTTGGGAGATTATATGAACATATACAACAAAACAAAACGGAGATTTTAACAGAAATGAATAAAATTTATCAACTGGATACTGAGGTAACAGTAACGCAAGAAAAATGCCAAGGAAGCCATGAAATAATCAAGACGGAACTGGACACGGTAATACAGTCGTGCCGTGACGAAATACAGTAAGAAACGGAAATGATGAGGTACGACATTAAAAAGGTCGAAACGCGTGTGGAGCCAATTGACGGAAATGAAGCCCGAGTCGAGCAGGAAACTGATGAACAACTAATTAAAATCGAAGAGAATATACCAGAAACAAGCCCAGAAAAATACATAGAAGAGGAATTACTACCGGACGAAAATATACTAGAAATGAGCCCGGAAAAATTCATATATACTGCCGAAGAAAAATTAATAACGGCAACACATTATTTTTACTATATCAAAATTGAAAGTGATCAGAAACAAGAAACTATGCTTCAATGTAATAAAAATTATGTAGAGAATAATAGCAATAGCCGCAATTATAAATTTAGAAACCTTTTCGTTAAAAACAATAATTTTCACGATGAATACAAATCCAGTCATAGTCAGAAATTTTATAAAAACAAAGATTCTGGAAATTATAATAAATTTAAAAGGTATAAGCCGGAACTTAAGAACAGACATATTTGGCATAATAATTTGAATAGTAAGACACGTCATTGCAACTATAGCAATTTTAATTTCGAAAGCAAAAAGCAAAAATTTAAGATAAAGAAAAATTAATCTGCATGAATTTGATCGAATCCAATATGACCTAAGCAATGAAAAGGATAATCGCATGCCGAATAGACGAATTTTAATGTACAAAATAAATAGTAAAATTACCAGACGAAGAATTTATACCCTGAGTACAGAAAATATAACAAGTAGGCATTTAAATAACCCGAAGAATTTATACCCTGAGTATAGAAAATAAAACAAGTAGGCATTTAAATAATGACCCAAAGAAATACGAATCAGAAAAGCGAAATTTCATAAGAAAATTTAAATGATAATAAATAAGGAGCAATGCTCGAATTAGATGCAGTTATTGGATAAGTCAATTAATATAATCATAATTCAACGGTAGAAAGGGGGAAATAAGTTAAAATAAAATAGAAAATTATTAGTATTATTATTGAGTAATAGGAAACATGGAATCAGTAGACGAGAAAAATATGTAAAAGGTCTAAAAGACAGAAACCGGTTAAGTACCGAGAAATAATTATAATTAGCAAAAAGATAGAACATATAAGGGTCGGATTGATAGGAAAGAATTTGTATAGATGGTGTAGCGATAAGATTGAAATATGAAAAAGTTGAAGTAAAATGATTAACGATACAAAGATATCGGTCATTTAAAATGAAGTATAGTATAAGGGCGATCCCAAAGAGGTCGGTCCCGAATTGTTGAAGTATATATGTGAATAGAATATTGAAAAGAATATTGAAAGTATATAGAATGAATAATGAAAATATAATATGATGCAAGTAATAGTGAAATATGTATAGGGGGTATGTGAAAAGTCAGAAGTAGGGAGACCGTATATGTTATGTAGAAAAGATAAATTAGTAGAAGTTGATAAATAATAGAAGTAGTACATAGTCCTATTCCATGGTAGTATAAAGATATAATAATTTAGCATAATGAAATAAGATTGAAAGGAAAGATACCCCATAAAAATATGACAAATAAAAATACCAATAACTGTCATTTATTGAAATGAAATCTGAGGGAACGTTAAATAAGTCGAAATAACCAGGGGATGGCATAAATTTAGATCATATAGAACAATCAATTGATTTGCCAAAAGAGAGAAATATATAAAACCAATTGGTGAGCCATAAAAAGCGGTGTTGAATAAAATAAAATGTTTTAATTATTAAGGTGTCATACAAGTCGATTATGAATTAAATTTAAGAGTTTTAATATTAGAATGTCATGAAAGGCAATTTTAAATAAAATAAAGGGTTGTAATGATTGAAATGTCATAAAAGTCGATTTAGAATAAAATAAAATTTTGGAATGTCAAAAAAGGCGATTTTGAACAAAATATTTTAGTCAATGAATAAAGATGATCTGACTAGCAAACAGTATCCAGACTCACTTTTAGAAAGGGGGAATTGCTATAGATAGCAAATGATAGGAAATATTACGAAATTTTAATAGGAAAACGGGAAATTTATGCATACTAGTATATATAAAATAAGTGTATACACCCTAATGTAGCAATGAAAGAGTTTTGGCAGGAGATGTCAACGCCCGACATGAATGTCAGTGACCCATGTAGCAACCCTCGATGTTAAGTTACATTCGAGTAATAAAAAAATTATATATTCTAGAAATATCCACAAAGAAACCAAGAACAATGCTTCAGTTTTGTAGGGAGAATGAAATTGTAGATAATATAATTGTGTAGTTCTGTTGATTTTTAAAAAAAAAAAATTAGATATGACCAAGCTAGCTAAAGACTCACCATAGTGAAAGAGCGGAGGTCATTTATAAAAAACAAAGGTTTGTAGAATATTAAGGTGATGTGCGCGTCAGAAAAAAAAACGTAAAAAGACGTTAAAGGTTTGACGGAAAACTTAAACACAGGTGTGACGAACAATAGCGTTTTTTCACCTGTAGGAGAGTTAATAAAAGCAACGGTCCGAGAGAGTCCGGGCTTGTCTTGTCTTTTCCATCCAGTGAAATCATCTGTATCACTTTACCAGACCAGGTGATCATCGTCATAACTAAGATTCCAGAGTGCATCGAAGTGAGGGTATAAAACACCTCCAGAGTGCTACGACTATGGAATAAATATATATCAATATGTTAACGAAGTAAATCCGTTAATAATCAATGGCATGGACAAATGAGAAAGATAATAATAATTAATCAAGGTCCGTATTAATGGAAGAACAATAAATATTCCAATGGAAAATATGTCAGTAAGTGTTACCTTTTCTTAAATTGACCAGTGCGGGTGGAATTTCACCATTTTTACAACAACAATCAAATATTTTTGTGCTAATAAATTTCAAAAACAAAAATTTTGTTTGAAATAAACGGAAAGAGACCGTTCTGTAGAATTATCGATGTATATTGATTATGTAGTATCCATGTTTAATTAATTGGGTAATTAGTTATAATGTTACCAGAATGTTTTTTTTTAATAGGATTTTTCAAGTTATATTTATGTAAAGAATGTTTTAAAATATCTCTTTGTATTTAACAAGTGTCATATCGGCACAGTTAAATGTTTTAATAGGATTTCTCAAGTTATGTTTATGTATTGAATGCTTTAAACGTTTCTGTTTGTGTTTAATGTGTGTCAAATAGACACCGTAAAATTTGTGTAATAAATTAAATGGAATGTATAACAGATTGTAATTAACGGAAGTATTGTTTTTGGTTGATATTTAATCAGCAAAATTGTTATATAGCCATCTGTGCAAAGCGATAGTAATTTTGATCAAGTGAAAATCAATAAATGAATTTAAATAACACATATGAGTGAATTTTAATTAGTAGCAGCTAGCTGTAATTATAAGGAACCCAACCTGATGATTAGGACGTATGTTCTCAGCTCTATAATAAATTTTTGCAGGTATATGCTACCCATAAAAATAAAGTAGAATACCATAGCAATATATATATATATATATATATATATATATATATATATATATATATATATATATATATATATATATATATATATATATATATATCACGCTGATAACTCAAAAAATAATGGGCCGATTTTAAGCAAATTTGGTGAGTACCTTTCTTTTGCAAGTGGCTTGGATAAGTTCGTTATCCAGGAAGAGCGGCCCAGTTTTTCCCGGAAAATTTTGCGTTTTCTTTCTGAAAATGTTTATATCTCCGGAAATAACAAAGTTAGAGCAACCAAATTTGGTACGCGGGTTTATATCATAAAAGGTAAACTATGTACTACAATTTAGATATTAAGTTTAAAGACAAAAAAGTTATAGGCATTTGAATTAAAAAAAATGGGGTTTTCCTCTTAAAACGTCAAAGTCGAGATTTGAAACATAAAAAATTGGCAACATTTAGGCAAAGAACCTAAAACGAATACGGGTTATGTAGAGAAGATGTCGCAGGAAACGTGTTTTGCAAAGCCTTCAATTTCAGCTTCAACTGTCATTGTCCTTCTTTTTACTAAAATATTTCCAGAAAATTAATTTCAAATAGACTCTCTCTAATGCATTGGCCTGCAGTTTTAGTTATAGAGTGGTTGCAGGTTGCAGATGGCCCATAAGTCGTTGGTCATCCAAATTTTTTTTTGGTCAAACACATCCTATATTATTGCATTTTTGCATTTTTCATCGAATTTCAACGCACGATTGTAGGGACAAAAATTTGATAGCGCATCGTTTTCGATTTATTTCAATTGTTTTGCAACTTTTCACATTTTTGGCACATATGCAAACATTGTGATACAACATTTTTACCAAAAGATAGCAGAGTCCCATGATAGTAATGCATTCAGAGGTGTTCGTTTATATTATTCGTGAAAAAATCGAGATGCTCTAAAATAATGACTCAATTTGAAAAAGTTGAACTACTGTAACTCAATTTTTTCAAATGGAACAGCGTGTATTTTGTGTTTTAGAAGTGAAGGGCATGCCCTTTGTTTTAAGTTTGTGTGTAAAATGTACTTTTAAAATTTAGTTTTATCAAAATATTATCTGCTTAAATTTGAGTTTCCTTCAGTTGAGAGAATTATTTCATAGCGATTTGTGCTCAGGGAGGCAGAACCTGCGACGTTGTTAAAAGCGGAGATATGACTTATCAAACACAGTACCCAGTTACATTTTGAAAATTTTCAAAAAAATCGAAGTAACTCGATAATGTCATATGGTGCCTTTATAAGATATGATTTATTATTCGATGCAGAATATGAAAATGCAATAATATATAGGGTGTTCTATTTAAAATAACGAAGTATGTGGTACTTTCAGTTTAACCAGAAGCGCCATATGCTTAAAAGTAATTTCACTGGATTCCACATGACCGCTTATGGCCAAACCCAAATTTTCTCATTCAAATTTGGACAAAAAGTTATAATGCATTTTTAAAAATGACAAATTTTCAAATTATTGTCTGTACCATAGTAAATTTTTCTAAAATCAAGCCCATGATTACTACATTATTTGTTAAAATTGTTAAGTTTCTGAGATACCCTGTTGAAAATATTGGTTTAGGATACCCTCTGTTACTGTTTAAAGATTGCAGGGATTTAAAGGTATTACTATTAATTATTCGCATATCATTTGGCAAATTAATTATTTTAAATAAGCAATCTATTGTAGGGCATCATTGCCATCATTCTACAACATTAAGGCCATACGTTATACCACTATTATTTACACTTAAAAAAACAAAAAATGCAGTTAAGTGTGATTCGGGGGTAAGTGTGAAGACATGGTATAACAATGGCAGGACTAAACCGACAGTAGTGCCATCTGTTGTTTCTAGTTATGTATCATCAAGGTGCACATGGTTCATGAAAGCAAACTCTGTGTGATCATTTCTGGAAACATAACCTACTAAATTCGGACATCAAGGTGATACAAGCTGACGAGTGCAACGTCTGATTTTCAAAAAATAGAAGAATGGCATTTATCAACATAAGTTGTTTTAGGGTTATTCACTCAGTACCTGTATGTGTGTCGTCAGATTGCATTGTCTGCGGTATGGTTACCATTCGCACTCGGTACTTGTAAAATGTTAAAGTTTCACATACTATATATGCATTTTCTATTTATCTTTAGGGTTGTTGGAAAATACTGTGTTCTCACTTACCCCTTATTATTTTGCATGATGAGGTAAATGTGAAAATGTTATTGGTGGAAGTGTGAACGTACATTTTGTAATCATTTTTTATTTACGAAAATTTTTGTTTCAGGATATGCGGAGAGTCTACTTGAGGAAAACTGCTTCAGGTTCCAAATAATCAAAGGCGGATATAAAATGCCCTAAATGAAATAAAATGGTACTTTGACAATTCATAGGGCACACACATTGTATCAAAGTCCAAACACCACTCTATTTTATCACTTAAAAGGAATTCATGTAAAAAGAAGAGAGACCCAAGGCCGTTCTACAGTGAGTCCAAAAGAAAATGAAATCAGATTGGCCAATGCTCTTCGAACAATGGAGAAGTGGGGTTTTGGAATAACGAGGAAAGAATTATTGAGGGTTGTAGCAAGTTATTTACAAGAAAATGATCTTAAGACACCATTTAAACATAACGTACCTGGCGATGATTGGTTTAGGAACTTTAAAATATGTCATCACCTCAGTATAAAAAAGCGCCCATCAGTTGAGTACGCTCATCAAAAAGATGACGAGTCTGTTTGTTATTAACGAGCATTTTGATATTTTAGATCAAACATTAATCAATCTATCACTTCATGACAAGCCCAATCAGATTTGGAACCTAGATGAAAGTTCCTTTTGCCATGATCCTATTAAAACGAAAATTGTTGGCGCGATGGGGGAAACCCGCTCCAGAACTGTGTTGGGCCCGGGTAGGGAAAATACAACTGGCTGGATGGAATCAGACATATTTTTAAATTATTTCAAAAAACTCAAATACCTGCCCTGGAAACAGAAAAACCGAATCTGGTTATTTATGATAGTCACAGCACCCACATAAACATTCCATTAATCGAATTAGCAAAAGCTAATAATGTCACAATTTTCAAACTTCCCCTCACACGAGCCATCTTTTTCAGTCACTAGATATATCTGTATTTAGATCAATGCTTGGCAAAGAAAAAATGTGGGAATAAAAATACCTTAAAAACTATTTTCAGCATTGATCAGCCAAACCTGGAAAGACCTCCAGCCTATAACTATTATTAATGGTTTTGTGAAAGCAGGAACATAACCGTAGACAGATTGATGGTAGTCCAATATGAATGTAATAAACGGGTTAGGCATTCCGTAGCAACATTTTGAGAGAAAAATACGAAGGATGTGAAGTCAAGTTCTTAAGATGTGACACGAAAATCTTTAATTGGCCTGAAATTGATGATACAGGCATTATTAGCAAGGAAAATGTAAGGATTTTGCCAGACCCGAAATGAGGGCGGAGAGGAAAATGTTTTTATTTTTCTGTTGATTGCTTAAAATTTAATGTAAGTTAAAATACAATACACATTCTTAAGTTTGTGACTTTTTACCTATTATTAATATTAAACGGTTCAAAAAACAAATTTGTAGCCTTTTTAACATTTATTCACACTAACCCCATTTAATCTGAAAATGCTTTACATTATAGACATCAACTGCATTAACACTTGCCCCATGTCGTGGGGTAAATGTGAATATCAGACATAAAAATAAAATAAAAATTATATACAAAAGTGTTTTGTTCTTAAACAGTGAAACTAAAAAATCAGGTAGATAAATACCCATACTGGTTATGTCCGAAATATAATATCTTTAAGATATGTATTTCAGAAATTATAATGTTCTAAAATACCACTATTTAAAAATTCGTTAACACTTACCCATGTTCAATCAAAACGGCATAATCCCTTTTTTTTATAAAAGTGATCTCTCAAATGTCTCCTGTAAAGCATATTTTTAGAAAATAAGAGTTCTATGACAAGCAAATAATGTAAAAAAAACAAAAATAATCTGATAACAAAATTGGTAATACAGTATACTCTCGATTATTTGTGTGCGGATTATCTGTGCTGAGAAATAGATCAAAATTTAAAATCGAAATATCAGTTTTTTCGTTTCCTTTTGCAGAAATATAATAAATTAAATATCACTAATAAAAATCAACGATCACCTAAGTACGGGTCTGCATATTATAATTACTATGTTGTGAAAATCATGAGGAAAATAAAACTGTGATATTCGTTAGAACCTGTAATGTAGTAGTATGTATGTAGAAGCAGAATAAACTGTCACAGATTGCTTATTATCTTGTGATGAATTGTTATTTATCTCCAAACGTGCCACTACAATAGGAAAACTGAGAAGGATCCATATTTGGGAATAGTTCTGTTAAGGTCATAAATTTTAATTGCCCCTATCTTTTCACACTTGTTCTCATTTGAAAGATTGCATCAGTGGCATGGCAAAAAGGAACAAGATAAATATTTCCCGAGAAAGACAGAGCTGTTAAATATTCTGTATGTATGTATGTGTATATATATATATATATATATATATATATATATATATATATATATATATATATATATATATATATATATATATATATATATATATATATATAATTTTACTATTTTCCCATGTGTTTTCCAATTTTCCGTGTCGCAGATCCCCCATTAGCCCGGCTAATCAAGAGTATACTGTACTAACAAAAACATAATTCAGTCAGAATTATTATTACCCCGTTAATAAAAATTACTGCCCCTTTAGGACCAATTTGTATTGTATTCTTATTTGTTTAAAGTCGGCCTAATTCTGACACAATGACCAATACAAATGAGGACCCCGACAACACAAATTTTGCTAAACTGTTTAAAAATGTTTGACATGCCTAGAATAGCAGAATATCTTGCACTCCTTGAATGGTGGAACATGCAACCCTTCAACATACTTAGACATAATGCGACAACTTCAGTAATTGTTGCTCTATAGTATGCATTAAATTGAGAATTAAGTTTCGAAAATGTAATAGCCTGTGTTCGACAACCAAACACTCCCCAAGTCAGAGTTTAGAGTTTTTTCAGAGACTATAATTCCTCGAATTTTTTTAAGGTTTTTCCTGGCTCCAATTTTTATTTTTTTCAAAGAAAATAAGCGATAATACACTTGAAAAGTAAACTCTTTATTTTGTTTTAAGTTGTTCAATAAATATTACAGATTTTTTTTGGTATTGATGAATGAAATAAATAGAAACTTCCTTTTAAACAAAATTATCAAACAATAACATAATGAATTCTTTGTAATTATATAGTAGTAACATACTTGAGAAAAACATAATACTGTGGGATTAATTTGTATTTTCGCTATAATTAAATGAACCAAACTAAAAAAGTTATTGCACACTTGCCACTGTTCGGCAAATGTCTTGTGCGGAAAACAAGAATTGGAATGGACAAATAAAACCTCTTACACAGGCTTCAATGATTTCTGTCAGTGAAATATTTTTAAATGAAAATAAATATTTTAACAAAATTTCTTTAACGAAATATAATTAATCTTAGAACATTTTCCCCACTGTGTACGGAAAATTTATACTTTTCCTACTCTGGAAAATTAGAAACTGCCTCATTTTTTTGGTGTTACATTCTTTATATAGCTCTGAACCCTGAAACAAAAAGCAGAGTCACCCCAAAAACCACAAAAATAATAACAGAGAGTTATGTGCTAGATACGTATTTCGACAACGAAGTTGTCTTCATCAGTAGCTGTCGCTAAACTGTTTAGCAACAGCTACTAATGAAGACACCTTCGTCGTCGAAATATGTATCTAGCGAATAGCTCTCTGTTATTATTTTTGTGGTTTTTTAGGTGATTCTGCTTTTTGTTTCAGTTTCCAACCACAGTATCCAACCTCAGTCTTTTATCTGAACCCGGGTTAGTACAAAAGGCCTGCTACTCTAATGTGTTTACTGTTGAACTAACATCAGTAAAATACATGAATAAATGATTACATTAACATCAAAAATTTATGACAGCTGTTTCACACACAATGTTAAGAGTCTTCAAAAGTAAATGATACCTTTTACAACTGTCATACATTTTAATAAATTTTCACATGAGAATCGCATTAACACTGATCAAAA
Organism: Tillus elongatus; assembly: GCA_964006375.1. Taxonomy (NCBI): domain Eukaryota; kingdom Metazoa; phylum Arthropoda; class Insecta; order Coleoptera; family Cleridae; genus Tillus; species Tillus elongatus. Next base: position 80,211,468 of record OZ023269.1, on the reverse strand, counting down.
TAATGACTTCTTTATGTTTACACCCCTGTACATAGAAGAAATTCATAAGTTACTTAAATAGAAATCGACCAACCTTTTGTTATCACACAGGCACACATTTTTTATCAAAAATTTCACGAGGCTGGTCGAAAATATAATAATTGTTGCATATTAAGTATAAAAATAATAAGTGTAATATACCAAATAAACAAGGTAAACATGTATTGAATATTGTATCAGTTACAACTAATGTTGCTCATTTAGATTATACTGACTAGCAAATTTTCATTTTGAAGTTTCGTCTTCAGTTGCTTCCTGATCGTTGTTAACATCTTTTTTGTCGCTTATACCATTGCTGGCAATTTCCTGAATGACAAGAGCAACACTTTTACTAATAGCATTTTCTGTCGGGCTGGATGTTACAGTTGCCGGCCTAGGGTGTACATTTTGTATCTTAAATCTATTAGGTTGGTTATAAATTGGCAAACGTGGTCTGAAAAGTGAATGCAGTGGCACTCGTGGGTACATCATTGGCGGTCCCGGAAATCTTCGCGGAAAAGGGTTTGGACCAAATGGCATAAATGGTGTTCTAGGCATTGGCATCCAACAGTCTTCTCCCTGCAAACAAGAGTATTACAAGATTTACAGTTTCATATTGTCTCCCACAAATATGTTATACAAATTAATATATATATATATATATATATATATATATATATATATATATATATATATATATATATATATATATATATATATATATATATATATATATATATATATATATATATAACAAAACTGCTTTTATTACTTAAAAGCAAGTGTATGTTACACCTCAAGTCTCCTTTTGAAACGTTTAACATACAAAAAAAGTTGACCAAACTAGGAAAAAACTAAATTCAAGAAATGTTATGTTATAGAATAATAATAAAGTAACAAGCCAGTAACATTCATCATTTTTATTATATGATAATGTTATAGATTCATAGAGTGTAAGCGAATTGAAAGAGTCATATATGATAAAGCATTTACCTAAGGGTTATTTAAAAATAGCAACAATAAATAGAGATCTTTAAACGATTTTTTGATAAATTTTTTATAAATTTTAAATAAATTGAAGTTTTCTTTCAAAACTGTTTAATATTTTATGTTTCTAGGAAAATAATCAATTAAGTTATTAGCATAAAAAAATTTTTGGTCCCCTGTGTGACTGACAGATTTTTGATAGTAAGCAGGATGTATTAATAATAGAAAAAAGACTTATGTGGGCTTGAGAAGTCAGGTTAAAAACGTCTGCACACAGCAAGTGCATTATGGTAGTGAAGTTTCATTAAAAATGATCTACCCTTTTTATTATTATATATATATATATATATATATATATATATATATATATATATATATATATATATAATTCACATAGACCACACAGAAACGATCAGAGTCAGTAGCATGCTGATGATAAACCAAGAAGGTTCAAAACTGCAGTCCATGTAAACAAATCAAAAAGTACAGCAAACAAATAAAGTGTATATTTAAAAGTGATTACAGTATAGTGCAACATTCAAACAAACAAAAAACAAACAAAATATATATATATATATATATATATATATATATATATATATATATATATATATATATATATATATATATATATATATATATATATATTAGAATCCGGGTTTTAAGAGTTACAGATTTAACGAACTTACCATTTAACGAGTAAAGTAAATATTGGTTACTTGAATGGACTTATGTAAGAGACAATACTAAAATGTTTCTGATTTAACGAGACCGCTTTTTAGGCGATTAGTTTTAGCGAGGTAATTATGACGCTAAACGGTTCTCATTTTTACAAGTTAAGATTTACTGGTATACAAAAATGTGCGTAAGTAAACAATAGGGCGTTCCCATTGTGGATTTCGTTGCCTCTCTGTCTAAAAAATATGTCTACTCAGACACACTAGGACTAGTTGTACATGTTTCTTGATTGAGATATGACACTAATGGGCAATAAATTGTACTGTACACAGTATAAAAGAAAATATTGATGGATTCCTTCACTCACACAATGATTTCAAAGTTCCTCTTAACTTGAATATTTGTTACAACTGTACATTTATGTGGCTTTCTATTTTTCTGTTTAAATCTTGAAATTTGCGTTTTATTCCGATCAGTGTTCGATTGTCGCGCGTTTGCAGCAGGTTCGTACTGCGTCCGGTATTAAAAGAAAACGCTTTACCACTGAAGAGAAAATATCGAGAAGTGAAAACGGGAATGAAAAAAAGTTATATTTGTAGGCAGTGTGGTCATGGTCTACATTACCAACAATTTTAAAGTGCGAGAATTCTATTGTCCACGCTAGTGGTTCCAACACTATTGACAACAAGAGGAAAAGTCTGAAAACAACTGACTTTGAGAACTTGGACAAAGCATTATTTGATTAGTTCAAATATCAGACGCACGCAAATATTCCTATAAGTGGGCTATTTCTCCAGGAGAAAGCTGTTTCTCTTGATAAAGAAATGGGATATCGAGAAAATTTCCAGTTTTCTACAAGTAAGATTTCTCGTTTTAAACAAAGACATTAAGTTAATTCAGGAAAAGTGTCTGGGAAGCGAAATCTGTAAATAAAGAAGTCACCTCTGAGTGGCTTCAATATAACTTCCGAGAAATATCCAAGCGATATCAGGCATGTAATGTTTTCAATGTACACAAGACTGGACTTTTTAAAGTTATTGTCTCACAGCTCTGAAATTCAAAAACGAAAAATGTGTTGGTGGGAAGTTATCCAAAGAGCGACCGACTGTACTAGTTTGTGTAAATTGTGACAGTTGCTAGCTTTGAAGACTACTGGTTGTTGGCAAAGCACAAAACTGAAGATGTTTTGAGAATGTAAAGAGTTTTCCGGTTAAATATCTTGCTAATAAAAAAGCATGGGTGACTGGCGATATTTTTAAAAGTGAAGTAGAAGAATGGGATAGAGAACTGGAAAGAATAGAAAAATTTTGCTTGTGGTGGATAATTGTGCGGCACATCCACAACTGACGAGTTTGAAGAACATCAAACTACTTTTTCTGCCACCTAATACCACAGCTGTACTGCAGCCTTTAGATCAGAGAATTATCTACCCTCTGAAAATTATTTACAGAAGACAACTCGTCACCAAAATACTTGACAACATGGACAAGAATCTGTGGCAATTTTCGGTAAATGTTCTCGAAGCTATTCGTTTCCTTGATTTAAGCGTTTCGGAAGATGTTATTGCGGATGAAGATCTCGCCGATAAAGACAATGGCATTGCTGGATGCGATGGACTACCTCAACATAGATAATTCTGTAGAAACTTCAGGTATTCCAACAGATTCCGAGATAATTAAAGCTGCAAATTTGAACACCACCCAAGAAGTGATATAAGATCCCCATTTCGACAACGAATCTAAAAGCACCGAGTGCCTAAATGTTTCACTGCAGAATGCCATAGATTCCGACAAAAAGCTTGGAATATTCTAGGGAAGGCCTAAGACCCCAAGAATGAGTTAAGTTTAAGTTTTTTACAAAACTTTTTGGAAATAAAATAGAAAAGCCAAGAGTACAAATGAAAATCACAGGCTACTTTTTATGATGTGTATAAAGTTAGATTAACTAGTAATGTACAGTATATACAGTGATGTGATTTTTTTTATGTGAATAAAATTGTCCAATCAAACTAGGCAGTTACAGTTGAATTTCAATACTGATGGAAATATTCATAGTCCGGCATGTATACTTACATATAGGTATATACATAACAATTGTTTTTGTGTTTACTTCTTGGTGCTAATATAATGAGATCCGATTTTTACGAGATATTATTGCTGGTCCCTTGACGCCTCGTTGAATCCAGATTCTACTGTTTATATATATATATATATATATATATATATATATATATATATATATATATATATATATATATATATATATATATATATATATATATATATATATATATATATATATATATATATAGTAGACTCTCAGTCTTCAGGAGCATCTTCTGGACATATTTTCGATGATACAGTGTGTTCACAAAAAAAGATCAATATCAGTTATATTTTTTAAATCAAACACATAATCTAGAAAAAAAAGGTAAGTTATAATAGGATTCCCTATACCTAAAATCTACAGTTTTTGAGAAAAGCAGCAATTTTTGAAAATGCAAGTCTAACTGCAAAAAAAATTTTCTTATGCTCAGCAACGTGAGAAAAATCTAACTAAAATTAGTATTTAGTAGGAGCATCGTTTGATGGAATTCAAAACAAAAAATTGTGTAAAAAATGACAGGATGGTCAGTAACCTACTCGTAGGGGAGTAGAGCATGGTTGCTGGGGTTGGCAAAAAGGGCCCATCGTGGCCTACTTGCTTGGCGTTGGCCTCCCCACCACTGCTACTACTACTACTACTACCTACTCGTGATCTTTGACACATAATATTACAAATAACTCCCTTTTTTCAGATAGCGTAATGGTAGAGTCTTCTTCAAAATTTTATTACCTTTCATATAATACTAGGATTCACTATACCTAACTCGAACAGTTTGAGATATTTTGAATTGTTTGTTTTCAATCATAAATGTCACCTTTCATCATCAAGGGAGCGTTGATTTTAAATGAGCATCTAAATTGAAGGCTAAGTAAATTCGCGGGTCAACGTGGAAACACAATCATCAAGAACATTCCATTGCAACAGTTGAAAAAAATTTCAGGTGGGTTATAAAAATGGGATTATTTAGTAACCAGAACAAAACAACACACTACAGTAAATGTTCAAAATGACGGCCAGCTTGTTTAATGCATAAACGTATTATATTCTCAAATGATTTCTTGACTTTCAATAACATTTCAGAAGTTACTGTATAGAAAGCACTTTGTATTCTTAGTTTCATATCTTCTCGGTTACTCACAGATGTTTTGTAAACAATACTACTTTTTATGTACTCCCACAAAAAGAAATCCCAACATGTTAAGTCTGGGGATTGTGCGGGCCAGTTTTGTGGGTTTTCTCGTCCTATCCATTGACTGGGGTAACTTCCGTTCAAATGTTCCCGTACACTGATTTTGAAAATGGGCAGAAGCACTGTCCAATTGGAACCACATCTGCTGTTTAATATCTCTTAGGATATATTTAAAGAGCTCTGGCAAATCATCTTGTGAAAATCTTAGAAATATTTGACAGGGTGTTCAAGTTCCTATTAAAAAATAAGGCCCTATTAAGTGTCCTCCTAAAATTCCGGCCCAAACATGATACTAACTTTGTCGAATTAAATCAATATCAAGCAGTTCTATGGTATAGATGAAATTTTTCCCTTTTGATTATTCTACCAATACTTCATCTGCTAATGCCTACTTCCCTGCTTATGTTACGCTGACCTGTATGGGGATTTTCAACAACAGCACCAATTACCACAAACTCGTTTTCATTATTTTTAGTGACAGGCTTTTGTCTTTAATTTTTTGATACGTGACACTTTTAGTTCTACGAAATACCTGCAACTGTCTCTGCAACACCTTCTTTTCTGGATGATTTCGTGATGGATATTTTTAAGCATAAACCCTCGCAGGCAGTAAACAATTTTCTTGACATTCTCCAATAACAAGAATCATACTTATTCTTTCATGTACAGAATAGGTTTTCATTTTAATATTACTCTTGAGTCCCTTTATTAAAAACACAAAAGCGCCTGAGAAAACACAACAAAGTTAAAGTATGTAACAAATTGATAACAACCGTATATCCATGCCAGAGCTGCTTCGCTTCCCAATCGGATATTGACATTTATTAATGAAAACTAACAATTCAAAATACCTCGGAAGCTGTTAGACTTAGGTATAGCTAACCCTAGTATCATTTGAAGGGTAATAAAATTTAGCAGAAGAATATGCCATTACATACAGGGTGTGCTATTTGAAATAAGGCAGTTAACTGTAATATTATGCATCAAACATTACTAGTAGATTACTGACCAGCCTGTATAACAAAACATTATTCTTTTTATATTCCATGCAACAATCCTTCTACTAAATACCAATTGTAGTTAGATTAGAGCAACAAAAACAACCTGAGCTGCTATTAAAATTGAATTGAAAGTCTTAAGAGTTCTCATCTAATTAATTACTTTTTTGAAGACATGTGCAATGTGAACTGTAAATAGACAAAAACTAAAGTAATGGTCTGTCACCCCATATATTTATACCTGTATCCTCCCAATTCTTAATGTTTACCTCCAATTTCTATTGCAAAAATATCAAAATACATTTTATTTCAACAATATTTGCGTATTTTACGCAAGTTCTTATGCGAAATAAGCACAAACTATGTGTTAGTATGGGGCCTTTTTGTAGATCGTTCATTTAACAATTTACAATGATTTTGGAGGAGAGTCTAACAGGAAGTCATAATCAATATCTAATTTCCTGCTACTTTACCCAAAGTTGACACTAGGAATTGTGGCAGGGAATGAAAATAGATAACACAGGTCTGATGTAGCACTCGTACATAAAATTAGGAATTCAAACGTTTCCTGTCACCCACACGCGAATCAATTTGTGAGCATGCACTTGCATGTTGGAGGCTTGAAAATGAGATATTCGGATTCTACGAGTTGACAGGAATATTTTTATTTTAATCCAAAAAATATACTATGTGAAAAACTGGAGCCTGTGATGAGCACTAATAAGTACACTTGGAGAACACCCAAATCACCACAACACATATTTCAGAGACCTTACGATCGTTTCGTTGACAAAGTCAACATCTTCAGAGGAAGAAAAATTGCTTCTTCCTCTGAAGATGTTGACTTTGTCAACGAAACCATCGTAAGGTCTCTGAAATATGTTTTGTGGTGATTTGGGTGTTCTCCAAGTGTACTTACCAAAAAATATGGTAATGTATAACAATTCCTAATCGTGCATGCCGGATGCAACAAAGTTACATACGTCGCCAACCAAATCAAAAATAACGAAATGTATTATTTCAACAGGTCAAACTAAATATCAATTTAAATTTTATGTTTTTAAATTTTGTATTCTTATTTTTAAACCCAAATCCGCCATCTTAGATGCTGGGAACAATGATACCTCGCAGTCACCTCAAACTTAAAAGTTTGGTTTGCGCACGCACATGTGCTAGATTTGTATGTCATTTTCTGCAGAATTAAAAATGGTGGACCTTCTTATTTTAACAAGTTAGACTAAGCATCAATTTAAAGTTCATATTCTTATTTTTTCACTCAAGATGCACCATTTTAATCGCCATCTCAGGTTAGACCTCTAGCGATGCTGAAAACAATGATACCTTTCACTCATCTCAAACTCAAAAATTTGAAGTTACGTTGCGCGAGATAAATAGAGCCCCAACAATGGGCCTTTATGCTACAAAGTCACGTTCCCACCGTCAGGACAGCCGAGTGAGCAGTAGTATTGGAGGCACCTGCAAGTATGCAGGCTCAGACTAGCAAGTTGGACGGAATATCACTCGTGAGAATCTACATCAGCAGATCCAAAGTCACCTCTAGAGACAATAGTGCCATGCCTGGAGGGTAGTGTATAAATATACTGCTCACAAGGATACAACCGTTCATTCTTGTTCCGAGTTAGTAGACTCTGCACATCGCGTGCTAGACTTTATATCACTTGTATGTTGATAGTCATATTTATCCTTATTTTATATTATTCATTTTTGTATTAATTATTAATTGTTCAAAGAGTAAATAAATTGTTTAAAAGAGTAAAACGTCTTAACCGTAAAGTTAAGTGGCGCAGTCGGTAGGATTGGTTAGAAAACCGAAAGCATATCGATTTTCAAGCGTATCGACGCCTAATAACTAATTCGAGCCAAGCAGAGCCAAGTTAGAGCAGAAACAGTAGCCAAGCAGAGCCAAATGAGAGCAGAAACCAACGTATTATGGTAAGTTTACTGCTATCCCATTTTTCATTTCCTATATAATTTTATGTATATGTGTTGTATTGAAATGTTATATGTCTGATTCAGAAGAAGAATCACAAAGTTTATCGAATATAGAATATATATTTAGATTGATCAGTATTAGCGATAATATGATAACGGGGAGCAATTTAAATAGTAATAGTAATAGTAGCAACATGACAGACCAATTCAAAGAATTTTTCCTTAAGGCTATCCCAGAGTTGATGGTCAACCAACCAATGTAGGCAACTTTTTGAAATCTTGTAATTTGGTCATGAATCAGTTCTACATAGCAAACGAGAATTTGTATATGAACCATTTTTTATTAAATTATATACAGACGAAATTAACAGGAACAGCACGGCTTATCGTGAATACTAAAATAATTGATTCATGGGCAGATCTGAGAAGTGCCATTGTACAGAACTTTACAAACCAGCGCGACGACAATAGTATATTAACAGAAATGCTGATGCCGAAACAACGTAATGCGGAGGACGCACTGTCGTTTGCTAACAGATGCTGTCATATAAAACAATTACTCATATCAAATTTAATCGCAAACGAACATAACGAAGGTGTAAGGTTAATTAAAATGGATATTTACCAAAACCAGACTTTAAAAGCATTCCTGGGTGGATTACGGAATCCAATGAGAATTGTGCTTAGGAGTAGGAGTGCCACTAGCATAGAACCGGCCTTAAAATTTGTATTTGCGGAAGAAAATTTCGATTATAGAGACAAAATGATACATAAAAATTCCAATAATAATAAACCGGAAGGACAAAACCATACATTTTTTCAGAAATAAAATAACCCACCTTTTTATAACGTACAATTCCAAAGACCATTTCAAAATAATTTTAGACCATTTCAACAAAACAATAATCAACAAATTAATCAACAAAATTTCCAACCCAGACAAAATCAGCAATTCGTACCTAAACCAAATTTTTCAAATCAATATAGAAGATCTAATTTTAACAATCAGGTAAATCCAAACGGAAGACACAATTTAAGTCAAAACATAAGAAGAACGTACCGGGAACCGATGGAGTTAGGCAGCTCAAACTCGAGACTGTCCCATCAACCACAGAAGCACGTATCTCATCTGAATAATACAAAATTTCTTGGTAATGAATTAAATGACGACATAAATAATGTAGATTACGGAATAAACAATGTAGATTACGAATTAAACCAGGAAAATTCGCCAGCAGAAATGTATGACATTCAACAACAAAATTTTCCAGTTGCCAGTACATCAACTCACGAAACATAGTAGATGTACATAATATTAATCAGTTAAGCCGGTTACCTTATATGGAACTTAAAGAAATTCAATGCAAATTGTTATTAGATTCGGGCTCTTCGAAAAATCTCTTGAATCCCGTAGTAGCTTATTATAATTTTTCAGACAAAGTATACACGAATCCGTTTATTATACGTACAGCTCACGGTACTTCGAAACATTTAAAACATGCAAATATTACACTCAGTTCAATTTCAGATAAGACACAAGAATTCTGTCTTTTTAATTTTAACGAGAATTATTCGGGCCTCTTAGGAATTGAATTTCTCACGCTGAATGAAGCCAATATTGATTTTAAAAATAAAATACTGCACATAGGCAATCAATGCATTAAAATAAGATATCCACAAGTAAATAATGATAATCAATCGGTAAAGATAGAAACCAAAGCAGATGGTTTACTATCATCAGAAAACCCAGTAGATTTAAATAAGATTATAACACGAGAGTATTTTAATCGTAACAGGGAACTTGACCTGGTGAACCATATATTGATGGACAATGAACAAAGATACGTAAACCCACATAATCAACATGTCAGTAGATTAATTACACAGTACGGGTGTTAATAAAAAAACTAATTAAGAATGAAGACACAATAATTGAACAAATAGATACAGATTACTTAAACTATGAGGAAAAACAATTATTATTTAGTTTATTATCGGAGTATCAGGACGTCTTTTTAAATAAAGACGAACCTTTAACTCACACCAGGGCAATAAAACAAAAAGTACAAACAATAAAAAATGTACCAGTACATTCAAAATATAGGAAGCTAAACAAAGAAAAAATCTCACTCAACAGGCAATCGATTCCCAGCATTGATAACATATTAGATAAATTAGGCAGAGCACAATACTATTCAGCCTTTGAGTTATCAGGAGCTCCAGCAACCTTTTCCAGGCTCATGCAGAACGTATTAGAGGGTCTAATTGGACAAACATGCCTTGTATACATGGATGACGTCATAGTTTTTTCCACATCATTACAAGAGCATATAGAGAAACTAAAATTGGTATTCGAGCGCTTCAGACAAAGCAACTTAAAGATCCAGCTAGACAAAAACGATTTCCTAAAGAAGGAAGCCGAGTTTCTGGGACACGTAGTCAGCCCAGACAGAATCCGTCCGAATCCAAGAAAACTGGACGCAATAAAGAAATTTCCGATACCAAAAACCCCTAAAGAAATTAAATCATTTTTGGGACTAGTGGGATACTACCGTAAATTTATAGAAACATTTGCACACATCACGAAACCACTAACCAAATGCTTAAAAAAGAATTCTAAAATAGATGTTAACAACGAAAAGTACATTACTGCCTTTAACTCGTGTAAAGACACTTTAATGAACTCACCTGTACTAATACCACCCGATTTCTCTAAAGATTTTATGTTAACAACTGACGCTTCAAATGTAGCGATGGCTGGTATATTGAGCCAAGGTGAACCAAATTCGGACCACCCGATAGCTTACGCCAGTCGTACATTGAATGAAACAGAATCTAGGTACAGCACGATAGAAAAGGAGTTGTTAGCCATCGTGTGGGCAACAAATTATTTCAGACCATATTTGTACGGACGTAAATTCACGATATAATATACAGACCATAAACCGTTGAAATGGCTATTTTCTTTAAAACAACCAAATTCACAATCAAGTATAAAAAAGGAAAGCTGAACTGCGCAGCAGATGCACTTTCCAGAATAGAGGTACACCCAATGGATATAGATAATCAATAAATGGCCAATAATATTGACGAGGACGAGGAAATAATAGAAATTGACGATGACGAAACAGCCAATTCAAATGCAGACTCCTATTCAGCACCCGGTATACCGATACTAGAAGAAGAAATTGTTAACAGCAAAACCAATAAAATAGTTTTCAAAAATACAGACAAACCGGAAATATTCTCAGTCAGGAAAGACAAACGAAATTGTATCTATGCAAACTTTAATTTAAATGACCCCCAATCAAACAGAAAAATTTATAAAAGAATACTGTTTGCCCCAAAGGAAATATTATTGTGTTTTTGTAAATGAGCAAGATTACGAACTAGTAAGTTCGGCAATCAATAAAAAATTTAATAACGTGGAATCACCCAAATTTTATAGATGTTTAGAAATTAGGGAGGAAATTAAGGAAAACGAGTTAACAGAGATGATCATGAAATATCATGAGGGTAAGAGTAATCATCGGGGGGCGGAAGAAACATACCTGAAAATAAAGAAGAAGTACTACTATCCCAATTTGAAGAAACATATAGAAGAGTATGTAAGGAATTGTGAATTATGTAAGACGTGCAAGTATAATAGAAACCCTGTACAAATAACATTAGAACACACTCCCACAGCATCCAAGCCTTTAGAAATATTACATGTAGATACATTCCAAATTGAACAAGCCATCTTCGTAACAATACTAGATCCATTTAGTAAATTTGGTCAAGCATTTCCGATCAAAAGTAATAGTGCAACCAAAATTGCTAAAAACCTAATTAAATATTTTTCGCAATATGGAGCGTGTAAAAACCTAATTGCAGATCCAGGTACAGAGTTCTTGAATTTAGTAATAAAAGAGCTACTTGCGGCATATAAAATAGAATTGCATACCACTACATCTCAAAACCCAGCATCAAACGGGCCAATCGAACGATTTCACAGCACAATCATCGAACATTATTGTTTATTTAAAACAAAGATTAAAAATATGAAACCTATAGACTTAATACCATACTGTATATTCGCCTATAACTCGACAATACATTCCCAAATGCTAAAACCACCGTTCGATTTAATCTTTGGCTATATACCGGAAATGTTCAACTACGACCCGGAATTAATAATTAGCCAAGAATATAATGTACAACATAAAGAACTCCTGCAAATCATTTACGAAATTGTCAGAAGCCGAATAGAAAACTCAAAATTAAAAACCTTACAACGGACAAATAAACACACTAACCAACCATTCAAAGAAGGCGATATTATCTATAAAAAGATACCACCAGGATTTCATAAAAAACATAAAAATCCATTTTCAGGACCGTACTCAATAATCTCATTATTAGAGCATAACCAGGCTATTTTAATAAACCATAAAAATGACGAACAGACTATAGCACATTTCAGAAATTCACGTCTTGCAGGTTCCTTACAACGGGAATAACCGCCCAAATACAAGACTTGACAGACAATCCAGGCATGCTATCAAAGAAAATAGGAACAACATACACTGAGACTAGCAGTTGGAATTTGATACACATACATGACTTGACACAATTACATAAGGACTACAACCAAATAAAACGACACTACGCAAACACCGTTACATTCATGACGAGCGATTACCATTCTGAATATCATAATTTCATATTAACATTGAATTTTACCATAGACAACATAGACGATATATTTTACAGGATTTTTCCTAATAGGAATATTTTTAATAACAGACAGAAACGTGGCACGATAAACGGACTAGGTTCTATTTTTAAATCGATCACAGGGAATCTCTATTCACAAGATGGTGAACGCATATATCAAGCGATACAAGTCTTAACGACAGACCAAAATAAAATCCATGAACTTTTTAGGTCTCAGAATTCGGTAATGCTCGAGGCAATAGTAGAGTTCAATAGAACAATAGTAGGGTTGAGTCATAACCAGGACACAATAGTAAATAGAATAAATGAATTAGGTCATACAATCGATAGCCTGAGGAGCAAACAACTAACTCACTACCACTGCATAAAAATTCTAGAATTACTCACACAGCTAGGCCATTTGTTAAACAATATTCAAGAACTAGCACTAACAACAGAAAATGCAATCACTTTTTCAAAGTTAGGAATCTTTCACACATCAATATTGAAACCAAAATTTATAATAAAAGAAATCAATAAAATACAAAATTATGTAACAAATGCAAGATTAATAACAACCACTGATCTAAATCTATACGAATTTTTTTTTTAAATAAAAGCAGTTCAAAACAATTTCCAAATTATATTTGAAATAGAGATAACTCTAGTAGACGAATCAGAGTGTGATTATTATCAGTTATACACTTTACCTGTCCCTAGCAGTCCACACACTTTTACCATGATAATTCCTAGAACGAAATACCTAATCCTAAGCAGTAAACAATATGTCTATCGTAATGAAGAGTGCCAAAATTTAAAGAACCAAATATATTTCTGCCAAGACGACAATCCAACAACCATGAATGATCAAAACCCATGTGAAATCAAACTAATCAAATTTCAAAAACCTATCAACAATTTTATTCAAGAATTAGTCAAAATTCTCTTGGACCAGTGTATGTATGGCAGCGTTGACCTGTAGACTACACATCTCGGCACAATGTATGTTATACCATATATTCTTGTTTTATATGTTAATGATACTAGCTCAAGTGAACCTATATTCTTCTTGTCTGGTCACTTTATTAAAATTAAGAGATACAATCGCCTCACATCAAAAACTCCCAACTCAGGAAATAATTTATTTCATGGATATGCATACTCGCTTGTAAAGATTGTCTTAAGTACCCACTTTTGTGTTTCTCTAGAATTATCATATATAACTCTGCCACAGCTCCCAACACCACCGTTCCATAAGTCTAGTGCGACTCGACCAGCATGATATAGAATCAGTAAATTTTTCTGACCAAAGACCTAAGCAAATTCTTTACATTTGCCAATGAGTGTCCTAAGTTTCCTTAACTACTAACAGAATATGATCCGACGACCTCAAGTAAGTATTGATCAGCATACCCAGATAATTGACCCTCTGTACTGACACCATTGAGATAGTCTGGCGTTATTGGTATGTCTCTGTGTCTGTAAACGGGAAGTCTGTCTGCATCACAGACCACAGACAGAAAGTTGTTTATTTTTTAAACTAATTGTTAATACCCTACTGGAAAACTATTCAAAAGTCAAACCAAGATCCTTACGATTTTGACACTTAAATCTTCCAAACTTTTTCCTGAGTAAAAAATTGCCATATCATCCGCGTAACTATTTCAGTTTGAAAATTAAGCTGGTACAATTAATATATATATATATATATATATATATATATATATATATATATATATATATATATATATATATATATATATATATATATATATATATATATATATATATATATATATATATATATATATATATATATATATATAGTAAAATCTGTATAAAACATAAACGAATGGGAAGGAGATAATCTTCTGTTTTAAACAGGTTGCCGCTTTATCCAGTTTGTAAACTAGAAATAAACTCATAAATGTGTACATATCTATAAATTTTTATTTACGTACATGTATTATGTGTAACAGTATAAACTACTGGTAGGTTACCTACTAGTAGTTTATACTGTAGTACTTTATGTTACATACTAGTAGTTTCTACTGTAGTACTTTATGTTATATCTTAATTAAGGTTATATCTTAATTCTGTAAATTGATTCATTAAACTTTATTTTTATTATTTTGTTACATAACACCACAAATCAATTAAGATGGTCAAACGTTCTTTTGTCCGTTTCCCACCCACAAATTTTCTTTTTTCAGTGTCATAGTCTTGCTTGGCAATGCCCAGAAGAAGAGGCCTAATTCATCACAATTAGCGATATTGCTTGAATCGTAACATTTGATGATTTCAGCCAAATTAGGTTTTTAGGATTGGTCCGACAATTGGCAAATTCCTGAAGCGTGCGTCTAGGAAGCACTCATATAGAATTCTGTTAATTTCTTTGTTTCCAGTTTTGCAAATTTTTCTTTTCGAATTGACATTCTTTCCGCATAGAAAATCACTCCTTAGTTTTTCTTTATTCTTTATTAAGTCATACACAAGAGTTTTCCCACACTTGAACTTTACTGTTAGATTTTTAACACTTAAACCATTTTCTTCGTGCAATTTAAGAGCTTGGCCTTCTTCACCTAGTGACAGAAAGTTATGTTTGCCTGACCTCTTTCATTCTATTTTCATGAAACAGTAATCAACTATCGACGTCTGGTTCTTATTAATTTAATAATAGACAAATGTACATATAGGCACAACCTATCAATCACAACGTTATCAGACTAAAATTTTATTCAGTAGGCACCTATGTAAATTTCAGTGTAGTAAGAATAAGAGCTCATAAACAACCATTATTCATGTGGCGTAGATTTACCAAGAAGTGTCCTAATGGTGAGCCATTAGAATTAAACTTACGTTTATTTTTATTTCTGTTGTCTTGCACTCTTGCAGAAAAAACATGTCTTGCAAAAGCTGGGATACTTCTTGGAATTTCCGTCTAAGACAGGTTCTGATTGTTTAGCAAGAAAAAATTATGTTTCCCTTTCCGCGTTATACAGGTTCCACTTTATGCAGGTCATCCTTACATTGTTTCTTATGACATCAGTTCGGGACTATGAAACAACAATTGGTGCGAGAATGCATCTAGCCTTACATACTTTGCCCCTATATTAGGGTATAAATGGGCCAGGGCTAACAACTTACTAAATTGTTAGTTAATTGTATACAGTCTCTATTTTTTAACACTTTGTGTTATTTGGAGCTGGCGTGACAACATACTACTTGGTTCCGCAACTAGGTGACGGCATGTCCACCACTCACTTAGTGTTGAAAGTCTGGCTACTATAGCCATATTACTTTATAGGTGTATTTTCGCTGCAATTAGTATGCTGTACTGAAGAGCTCTAATGAGAGCGAAACCGGTCTACGGTTCTAATTGTTGTGAGAATGCATCTAGCCTTACATACTTTACCAGGGCTAACAATTTACTAAATTGTTAGTTAGTTGTATACAGTCTCTATTTTTTTAATACTTTGTGTTATTTGGAGCTGGCGTGACAACATACTACTTGGTTCCGCAACCAGGTGGCGGCATGTCCACCACTCACTTAGTGTTGAAAGGCTGACTACTATAGCCATATTACTTTATAGGTGTATTTTTGCTGCAATTAGTATGCCGTACTGAAGAGCTCTAATGAGAGCGAAACCGGTGTACAGTTCTAATTGTTGCGAGAATGCATCTAGCCTTACATACTTTGTCCCTATATTAGGGTAGAAATGGGCCAGGGCTAACAATTTACTAAATTGTTAGTTAGTTGCATACAGTCTATATTGTTTTAACACTTTGTGTTATTTGGAGCTGGCGTGCCAACATACTACCTGGTTCCGCAATTAGGTGGCGGCATGCCCACCACTCACTTAAGTGTTGAAAGGCTGGCTACTAAAGCCATATTACTTTATAGGTGTATTTTCGCTGCAATTAGTATGCCGTACTGAAGAGCTCTAATGAGAGCGAAACCGGTCTACAGTTCTAATTGTTGCGAGAATGCATCAAGCCTTAGATATAGTTAGTTTTCACTGATATAAGTACACCACCCCCAGGGCCATTACGGTCCTGCCTAAACACGTTATATCTGCTATCAAACAGTGCCGAATCAAATATATCCGAGCCCAACCACGTCTCACTTATAGCTATTATATCATAGTCTTTAGACAAGATACCTGAATAAAATTCATGACTTTTTATACATAAGCCCCTCACATTTTGGTAAAAAACATTAATTGTCTTGTTCATGGAAATATTTGTATGTGCAGTGTATTTCAAAATCCAATAGTACAAATTAATGCAATCTCATTAATAAACTGCCTGAAAAACCCAATCACAAATGTTACTTCCAATTAGCTAATTCTACAATATGTACGATGTACGATACTGTAGTACTACAGTAAGCCTATAGACAAAACATAAACTAGAAAACTAACAAGAAAAAAAAAGAATCAAAAGCAGTACTAAATCTCTGGTAACAAATGTCTGACTTATGACAGACTAACTGGCCGCAGAAAAGAAAACAAGCAAACAATCAATTTAAAACTGCTGACGCAATTTACGAATAACTTACAGGCGTAAATACTTATAACACAGTTTGTCTTACTACTTCTTCAAGGTTGTACTTGTTCCTGCTGGACTATTTGCCCTTTCTTTAGTTATACTGCGAGAGGGAACCCTTTCCGCCGCGGCAGCAGCTACACTTCTAGTGGGAATTTTGATTTTACTATTATCGACGTTTTCCGCAGCAGAATTCGGCACCGTCAAGCCTAAACCTTCGCGCCGACAATGTTGCTGATAAGCGGAGATTTTACCAGGTGTGGACGGCGCTGAGTATGGTCTAGAAAATGCTTCCGACGTCTCGCCCTCTTCAGTCACCTCAAAATCTTCTAGGTCTCCAGGTAGGTATACCTCTTATCAATACAAAGCCTTCCATGTCTTATTCGTGCGTTTTTTCCGTTCTGCCTTGCTAACTTCAGGTGCTTTATGAGTACACTATTTTCTTCCCTCTGTTTTACCGTTAAATCATGTGCTATATACAAAGGTGTACCCTTCAATTTGCCGCTGTTTCTCAACACTTTAACCTTCTTCAATTGGAATAAAAACTCAATTATGATGGGTCTACGTTCTTCTTTCCATCCTCGATCCATGCAATAGATATCATTAATATCTTCGAGTTTCACATTTACCAAAAGTGAATTATTTCGTTTCTGCAGGATGAAAATGTTGAAGTTGCGATAGTCTCCATATTCAACCCTGTGCAACCCAAATAACACATTATTTTTCCTAATTTTCTTTCCAAAAATTCAACTCTGGTACGCAAATGTTTATTTTCTTCTTCTAACAAAGCCCAATTCTTATTAGCTTCATTCAATTTAATTAGTAGATTTGCTTCTACATTTCTAATATCGTCCCTAATCTTTGTATCGCCAACAGTAAATCGCCATTCGTAATCTCTTTATTGGGCATAATAAAGATCGCAGTGGATACACACCTTTATGAAAAATGAGCAGGCACTGATATTAAATATATTTTCTTATTTCACGCTGTTAATCTCCTTCCTCGTAGATACTAAAGTAAACGATCTTTATTATTTTAACTTATATTCAGTTTTAATGATTTGCTAATCAATTTCTTTCATGAGAAATACAACAGTTTGATAGAATGATGTTAAATCTGTGACTCACCCAGGTCTGACAAATTTACTCGCGCTACAAACCACTTAATTTTTATTCTCAAGCTAAGACAATCGAGAACTACTATCACTCACTTAATAATTGACATATTAAAACCCCACCTGCAGCAAATATTCAGAGCTGGTTTAATCCTAGGCTATATTCCGCAGGTATGAAGAGAAGCAAATGTGGTAGTAGGTGATAATAGTGACTTCTACAGCACCCTCCTCCTAAGTTCAACACTCCTCTCAAGGTTGCCTCCTCCCAAGATCAACACTCATCTCAAGGCTGCCCTCTCCCAAGGCCAACACTCCTCTCAAGACTGCCTGCTGCCAAGGTCAACACTTCTCTCAAGGTAGCCTCCACTTAAGGTCAACACTCCTCTCAAGGTCACTTCAGTTTGAATATGTAGGCGAACAATTTTTATTTTTGAAGTCTTATTATAGTCGTGTGCATGAAGTGAGTAGAAAAGTTTTGGGATTCATAGCAGTAATATGTTTCATTGAAAGTCTATAATAGAATGGAAAAATTGAAAGAAAATAATCTACAATGGTTTCCTTATTATGTCAGTGAAAACCATACTGTGCAAACGAAAATATTTTTGGAAGTGGCAGCGTTCTACAAATCCTTGAAGAGAGGTATAGAATGCGGTAGAGAAAAGTGTCAGATTATTAATGTGTTAGTTCCTTCAAATCGATCATCGACTGTTTGCTCCGAATGTTTACCTTTGGCAACATATGCAGCATTTGGTTTGTTTAATCAGAGCTATATATGCAGATACCATGCTCACATATTGTTTTTATTGTAAAAAGAGAGCCAAAGCTGATATTGAGAGAAAATAATTGTGACAGTTATGTGGGAAGTGACTGTAAAGAAATGTAAATTTAAATGTGTACAAAATTTCTTTAAGGAAAATATGTGATAATGTAATAAACTTAATTAAATGTTGATTTTTATTTCATTTTTATTGTAGTATGACATCGCAACAACAAAAAAATGCATGTTTCTACACATTTAACAAGACAGTTTCATAGCAAAAATTATTTCCTTTCTGATAGAAAAAGCGATGTAAATATATTGGGACGTTTAATTTTTTTGCCAAATGTAAGCATTGCAAAAAAAATTCTAAAAAAGGTTGTTTTTTATTAGCGTAAAGAACCTATTCTGATGATTAGTTGAATGAAATTGTAACATTTAAATAATAGGTTGATGTAGCCTTTTTACGAACTTTTTTCTTGTTTACCTTAATGTTTGAAAAATTACTGAGAACGGCTAGTGTTAAAGCGCATTTGTGACTGTATTAGTGAGTGTTCAAATTTTCGTTGTATGAAAAAACCGCTTCGGCAGTGCAACCTAAAACAGCGATCCGAAGCATGCTGCACAATATATAAAAATAGGGTAAAATATGTTTTCCTGCCAAAACCAAGCATGTTACGAAAAATTGTTTACTAGAAAAGTTGTTTTTTATTAGCGAGAAAAATCTATTCTAATAATTATTCTATTAAAATAGCAACCTTGACAATATGGGGCAACATCCCCCTTTGAAGAATTTTTCTCCGGTTATTTGACGATTAGAAAAAAATCGATGGCTTTATCTGTTAGAGCGGTATTTAAACTGGAAGATCTACTTTGAAATATAAAGATTACAAAAAGGATAGTTCTAATACAACTAGATGAATGTGAGACATTATCTCATTTTTGACGCCTGTACCAGCAAAACGTTTAAATTTTTATAGTAGTGTGAGGGTAGCTAATGTCCCCTAAATTTAAAACTAGCTAGGCGCGTGTGCACCTTTTCCTCTGGACCAATATCTTTTTACCAGAAAGACCGAAATAAAGAAGAAAAAAAACACCCCTAAGGACCTATTTCTGTTTTTATTTTTTTCTTCTCTGATATTTATCGTACAAACAGGTTCCTCTAACTCTTCTTCCTCTACCTCTCTCTTTTTCCTCCAGGTCCTGGAGTAGCGCGTTGCCGACAGTTTCATCATCCAATACGAGGGTGGACGCATTCTCAATTTCGGGAGGAATTATGACGTGTTAACACAACGACGGTTTAACAATGAATGAATGTGGCGCAAATCAATACCTTTATCCCAACTTGACAACGTTGGTAAAATGTGACGACCTTGAACATTTAGATGACCTTGTCCTTAAAATGTTATGCAACCTTGACCTTGAAAATTTAAATTACCTTGAAATTTTATTCAGTCTTGACCTTGAAATGTTATTTACCCCTGACCTTAACATTTTATTTTGTCCCGACCTTGAAATTATATTTGGTCTTGACCTTGAAATTTTACATGACCTTGGCAATTTGGGTTACATTGACCCTTGATAATTCTCCGACCATTATGGAAAATGTGTAAATAGGAAGCAAGAGAGCAGGAGCGTCAGTTCAGTTAACTTCGTGACAAGTTTAAATTCTAAGTTAAGTTGTAAGTGTGTGTACTTTCGCGAAAATGGCATCCCCGTGTTTTTGTGTAGGACTACATAGGTGCAGATATTGTGCCCTGTCATATAAAGTGATCGACCTATTTTGGAGAAAGTTTTAAAGCCGAGAAATCGTCGATTACCATTTTCATGTGTACATGAAAATTGTGCACATTGTCAGAAGCAGATTAAGATTCTCCAGAATGTAGTAGTGCGACAGGGTGATGGCGGGAAACTTCGTGAAGATGCCGAAGCGATTGCGAACGACGTCAGCTAAATTGTCGTGGTTGACCCTTCGTCACAAGAGTTTTTAACAGAATTCATTGCTGAAAACTATGGTGAGATTCCGCCTGATGCAGATGCGGCGTCATTCAACATACACTTGTTCGCGGCAGAAGACACAAGGGTTCCCTGACGGTTAGGGTGAGGGAGACTTTATTTTAGGACCAATGATAGGTAATTAAGAGGACATTGGGGTCGGTGGAGGACAGTTAACCAACGTCAGTGGGGAAGGTAGTGACAATGTAGTGAACGGTAATTTCCCCAGTGGGGTTGGTGGTGAAGGACAGTTAGCCAGCATCGGGGGAAAATAGTGTTATTTTAGGACCGATGATGGGTGGTGAAGTGGACGTTGTGGTCAACGTTTTTGAAAGAGGGGACATTGTGATGGAACAAGTGAGCGACTTTCCATCCTGCATCATGCGAGTGAGTGACGTTTCATCTAAGGTTGGTGGTTAACAGTTAGAGGAAGATGTTGTAAACAATCAGTCCCCCGCTCACGTTCGTGGCGCAGGACAGTTTGCCAACGACAGTGGGGAAGCGAGTGACAATGTTGAGAACGATGATTTTCTCGCTGAGGTTGGTGGTGAAGGACAGTTAGCCAGCATCAGTGGGGAAGATAGTGACATGTTTGCGAACAATGATCCCCAGGTTGGTGGTGACAGTGTGGGATGTGCTAGTGAAATTTTTTCAAACGATGGTTCTTTCAACGGAGTGGCATGGACACAAATCGAGGACATTTATAGACAACTCTCTTTTGATGAACAATTATATGACGCGATAGGGAGAGAGTGCGACTTTTACGAGAGTATATATATATTCTCTGGGACTGTTGGATGTTTATAGGACTCTTATCAGGATAGGATCATGTGTGTGTGTGTCCACATTTTTTTCTGGGCTAGGTCCCTGCATGCTTGTGAACTGAATATTCTGTGCTTCTAAACAAGATATTTGTCTGAGCAGAACTTGCAAAAGTGTAATGGTGAGAGAAAGCACACATTTTTTGTTGTCATCGGAACCTACATTCATTTTTGGTTTCAGAGTGGTCAAGTTGGAGAAAATGGTGGGGACGGCCGTCACCTCCACGTAGGCTCACTTGTTTGGACAAAGAACGCCCTTCTCCTTCAGTTATTTGCAGTCAAGGTGAGTGGAAATCGCCAAGACAGCATATATAGATGCGATACATCTCCTTACTGTTTCAGATTTCAAAAAACCGTATCACCGACAGCAACGACAAGAAAATGGTTTTTCATTGTCCGGGATGTGCCATCACCTTCACAAGGAAAGATAACTTGAAAAGGCATAATCGAAATGGAAATTGCGGTGAGAGCCAATCGCTAAGCGAGCCCGATTCCACAATTCACCAAGCGGTAAGAATACCTCTAAAAATCCTTGAACAAAATTTTTATTCTCTTTGTAGTTTCAGACACACTATCGGCGAACAGACCATCCGTTTCACAACAGAGTGGTGCACAATCAACATCAGTGTTTACTAATCCGATGCAGAATGGTGATGCAATGTTTGCATTGAATCAGGCCCCATCAACATCAACCGCTGCTGCTATGCCTCCACTCGCATCACCTTCAACATCAGCTGGTAGAGTCCTGCAACAGACAGGGCATAATCGGCTTTATCATTACCGTCTACTGATCCGATGCAGGATCAGCGGCCATCAAAGTCGACTGCTGCTGATATACCTCCACTCGCAATACCTTCAACATCAGACGGTAGAGTTTTGCAGCAGTTTTCGTGCACAATTAACCTCAGCGTCTATTGATGTGAGGCAGAATCAGCTGCCATCAACATTGACCGCTGCTGACACACCTTCACTTGCAATACCTTCAACATTAGATGGCGGAGTTGGTGTTCCACAACATTCAACACTAGATGATAGAATTGATGTTCCATCTCATGCTTCGGATCAATCATTGTCATCTGCAAAACCAATGTCCGAACTCGGGTATCAAATCTTGTATTCTCTGCGATCTAATTATTCCATATAACTGTTACTCCGCTCACATTAGATCACTTAAACATGGATCACACTTTTGGAAACCTTTTTAAGTAATGACATTTAAATTTGCAGAAACGCATTTAAAACGCGCAATTGTAGCTATCAAGTAACGTCTGAATACATGGGGCTATCTATTCAAGATTATTTAAATAGTGTTAAAAACAAAATTGTTAATTTATTAAAAATTGAACTTGTGAAGCACACCACATTTTACTGTAATATGGAACTCTTGGCTTTGTATTACCTTCCTTCTAAGGTTGTTAGAGAAATAAAATAACATAATACAGCAAATAAAATTGTAAGTTGCTCAACAAATTTGAACGAAATTTTTTATTTATTTATTGAAGAAATTGATCAAAAAGCTTCTTACTTTGCCGAGAGACTTGGGGGTGGGCGCTTGGAAAAATTTTATATTTGGAAGTTAATATTTGCAAATTTAACCCTGCAAGAGCTTCATCATACTTATCGTTGCCAAAAGAGGTTTCAAATAAGAAGGCAATAATTAATATTAAGAATAACGATGAATGTCGTTTTGCGTGCCAATAGTGGCAGCGCTCATTGGACCTATTGGTTCTTGCACTTCTACAAATTCTTATCCTCACTATTTAAATATTCCAAACCCACATTTCAAAGAATTGCAATTTCCATTTTCTGTAGAATCTATCACAGCCTTTGAAAATAAAAATATTTCCGTCAATGTCTATGGCTTAGAGAGGCTTTTTCTAAACGGTAAATGGACTCATCAAGTCATCGGACTGTTACATTATAGTGCAAAGAAACTACCCATTCATATTAACTTGCTGTTCATTAATGACTGCAGGCGAATATCATTATTGTTATATAAACAATTTCTCAAAAAATATAAATACAGCTGTCAAGCATTTGTGCGATGGATGTTTGCAATACTTTTCCTCCGAAGACAAGCTTTCAACACACATGGCTCATGACCGTAATTTTATAGTTACAAATTTGCCAGAGAAAATTACTAAAAAGGATAGATTAGGCCAAACAGTCATGGAAAATGTGCTAAAATTTGAAAACTTCCAAAAGCAAATTCGAGCACCATTTTGCGTGTATGCAGACTTTGAATGCATCCTTAGCCCCGTTGAAAACGAACCGTCTGATGATGACAAAACGACTATAAAGAAATATAAGCATAAGCCTTGCTCTTTCACATATTACGCTAAATGTTCATTTGATGATTCCGAATCGAAGCTCATTCTATACAGAAACGAAGATGCTGCTGAGGTGTTTATTTTCAAACTTGAGAAACACTTGAAACTATTGTATGATAAGTATTTCAAAAGAATTGTTCCAACTAAAATGCCGAAGCAAGATTGTTTAAATTTTCGAAATACCACATCATTTCACATCTGTGAAAAATTGTTCACGCCTGCCGACACTAAATTAAAGGATCATTGCCATTTGATAGGCCGCTTTAGAGGCGCTGCACATAACAAACTGTAATCTTTATAAAACACAATTGAAAATTCTAATTTCTTTCCACAATTTGAAAAATTATGGTGCTCATCTCTGTATTTGCACTTTAGCTAAAGCATGAAGAATTGACAGTAATTCCGCAAGCATATGAAAAATATGTATTTTTTCAAAACTTCTACCTGTTGACAATTACAGAAACGAACAAGGTGACATTAAAACTCGTATCACTTTCCGACATATTCTCTTGACAAGCTTTCAACACTTTTAGATGATAGTCAGTGTGGCGAGGTACACGGCACTTTTCCAGAAATTGGCAAATTTTTGTGTGAGACGGAAAAGTATTTATCCTTACACATATGTTACGGATTTTTCTAAATTTGATGAACGGGTTCAACCCGATAAAGAATATGTCTATGATGAAATACAATATGAAGCGGTTTCGTATGAAGAGCATGCCAAAGCCGCTTATGTTTGGAATTTGTTCCAATGTAAAATGTTTGGAATTTGTTCCAATGTAAAATGTTTGGAGACTGCTCAGATTTGTATTTAACTGCTGTGTTTTATTACTGGCAGATATTTTTTTAAATTATAGAGACTGTGTCTGAAGACCTATAAGCTTGATCTGGCACAGGCTTAAGTTGGGACGCCATGTTGCGATATACAAAAATTTGATTGGAAACGCTCACCGACAAAGATATGGTCCACTTTTTCAAACGAGGCATACGTGGAGGAGTAAGCACGTGTGTCAGTAGAAGAGCCATAGTGAACAATAAGTTCCTTCCCAACTAGAACCCGTCAAAAGAATCCTCATATCTTGTATGCTATGACCCCGTTAACTTATACGGCTATAGTATGCAACATAATCTTCCAACTGCAAATTTTGAATGGTTGGGAAGTCAAAAAATTTTACGTTACAAAAGTCTGCTTTTGATTTATCAAATACATCAGTGACAGGGTATGTTTTTGAAGTTGACTTGATTATTCCCAAACACCTTCATGATCACTTCAACAATTTGCCCTTTTGCCCAGAAAATTATATACCTCATGGTAGTAAAAGTGAGAAATTAATACCTAACTTAGATGATAAAAAACAGTACAATAATTCACTATCGAGCTCTGAAACAATCTCTGGCAAATGGTTTAAAACTCATTCGAGTTCACGGAGCGCTCAAATTTTCAGTCACTTTTTTTGCAACTTTATATATAAGTCAACACTAATCTGGTTTTAAGAAAATTATAAATTGTATATATGGTAAAATAGAAACTGTGGAAAAATAAGTTGACATAAAACTTGCTACACAATTTAGTAAAAACCATCAAAAAAGAAGCGCTGAAAATTACATTAGCAAGCCAAATTTCAAAGATGTTAAAATTGTCGGTGAAAATTTAGTGGCTATTGAGATGAAAAGAAGTCTCATACGTTATAATTACCTATATATGTCGGATTCTCAATACTGGACATCTCAAAAACAGTTATTTACGACTTTTTTTACAATTTTCTTAAACCTCTCTATAAAGATAACGTAGCTTTGCTATACACGGACCAGATTCGTTAATCATATATGTGAAAACTGAAGATGTTTATGAAGATATGAAAAAACATATTAGCGAGTTTGGCACTTCAAATTATCCTTATATCAATATGCATGATATGCCACTAACAGATTCGGTTGTTGGCAAAATGACAGATGAATATAAGGGAAAACCATTGATGGATTATTATGGCTCTGGCTCAAAAGCTTATTGTATAAAATCCATTGATGGTGTTATAATGAAAATAAAGCCCCAAGTTATGCGCCAGTATAATGAAAATAAAAACCTATACGCCCACGTTGTGGAGACAGTATAATGTAAAACATGTTGGAAGCACCAATGTTCCAATGACAGTATGATATTGTTTCTATTTGCCCAATTCTAGACTAATAAACGGTTTATGAATAATAAGTAAAATTTCAATGGGCTACACAGTCAGAGATGCAAGCTAAACACAGCGCATGGGCTTTAGCACTCACACTCGGTAGGATACAGGAAGCACAAATGAAACTGTTGACAATGAATACTTGCAGTGTTTTAAATACAATTAAAAATGCCGCTCTTGGCACTTCCAAAAGTGTTCAGAAAGCAAAATTCAGAACAATATTTTGACTACAATTTGTGAAAAGCGATGCCATATTAATCATTCTAAATCTAAATTTGTGTGTGTTGGTTTAGCCTATGAATTCAATTTTCAACCATTTATTGGAATACAAAGCCTTAAAGGTGATTCAGTAATTTTTAATGAAGAGGAATGGATAGAGTTTCGAAGTTCTGAAGGCCTCATTATGAATTATTTCTATTCAAATAATCAGGATGAGTTCTGTCATCAACAAAATTCTGCAATCAACGTAACATTTGAAAGGTTAAAGATATTAAAATTGTGAAAATAGAAGATAAGTGTGGCGGTGTATACAGTGTGTCCCAAACTGGATGGGAATGTTTGCCATCTCCGTTATTATTAGAGATAGGGAGACGGTTGAATTAGCAATGTTTTGTAGAATTTCATGCTTGTTCTAAATCTGACCTGTATTTTGCCCTGCCTCTTTTCGTTTTTGAGTTATTTGGAAAAAAACAAAATTTGTCAATTTCTTTTTTCTTCAATATCTAAATAGGCATTGATCTGACATGTCTAAGACTTGCACATTATCAGGACACTTTTTACAGAGTAATATTTTTGTGCTATTCTCAACTTAGGATTGTCATTTGTTTTTGAGCTACAGGTATCAACGTTTGTTTTTATTATGGCAGCCATATTGGATTTTTTGCTCGTGATGGCCTGTGAAAAGAGCTTTCCAATGGTGTACAACATGCTTAAGAAATCTTGTAATTGCACTGACAATTTTGAGAAGAACCGTTTTGAGGATAGTAGGCTATGTAATCCAATACCAGAAAACAAATGACAAAAAGTGTTCAAAAGGCAGTAGGCCATGGAGTCTAACAATAGACTTCTACTTTTAACATAATTTTCCTTATTGATTCGCAATAAAAAAATAGGAACTTTGGTCACACCAAAGAATCGGCCCATTATTACAAATGCTATTTTACATTACATTATCCTAAAAAAATTTTATAATTTAATTAAATAGGTAAACCTAGTAAATAACTAAATTTACTAACAGAACTCAATGAAGAGCAGATTAATGATTTACGAAGACGCCTTTGAAAATTGTTTGATTTTTAAACGTATGTCAACTGAAAAACAACAGAAGAAAGGTTGCTATGGATATAACACTATCGCGACAATTAAGAATACTGTCATTCTTAATTATCTAAACAATTTGAGGTGTACTTAACGCGTTGCTTAAAAATTTGTACTAAACAGTTTGTTTTCTGATTATTTGAAATATTATTCAACAATATGTTCAGTAATGAAGAATATTTTGGCATGTTGGAGTGTTATATTCGTTCTAACCGAAATACTGAGGCAGCTGCAAATTCATATCAAAACAACTACCCAGAAAGACGACAACCAAACACCATCTGTTCGGTTTTATGGTAAACAACTTGGCGTTCCAAAAAGTACAGCACCCCATGTATTAAAAGAAAATCATTACCATCAATACAAACCTACAATCGCACAAGACTTAAATGTTGATGATTACCCTAAGCGACTTCAATTCTGCAGATGGTATCAAGGACAATGTCAGCAAGATGAAAATTTTCATTTGAAAATAATATGGATTGATGAATCCAGATTTACAAATTGAGGTGTGTATAATCGCCATAATAGGCATTATTGGGCAAATTAAAATCCCCATCTAAAGGAAGAAAGGCGATTGCAAGACAGATGTGGTATTAATGTTTGGTGCGGCTTATTAGGTAAAAAACTGTTATTTTTATTTGTAGATTAGACAGTTAATTTTTTTTTAATTTCAGGTAACTTCATTATTGGTCCATTCTTTTTTGAAAATAATTTAACTGGCGAAAGGTATCTCAATCTATTGAGAAATGACATCTTACCAACAATTAGAAGAGTTCATAATAATTTGGTACCAACAAGACGGTTGTTCAGCTCACAATGCTAGGATCGTCAAAGAATTTTTGTACCAAAATTTTAATAAACGTGTGATTTGTAACAATGGGCCGGTTCATTGGTGTGCTCGAAGTCCTGATATAACACCCATGGATTTTTATTTTTGGGGTACTCTGAAGAATGATCTGTATAAATTCGATCCACCACAAAATATCAATGAATTACGAAACAGAATCACAGAAGCTATAAATCATATTAACCGAAACACCCCCACCAGAGTTTGCTGACATGTTTCAAAAAGGTGTGTAAAGTGCATTGAACAAAACGGTGGCCATATTGAACAATTTTCTATTTAGTGTATTTTTAAGTTTATATTTTATTATTTGTTGAGTACCGTTTCTAATTGTGTTGTTTTGTGGAGTTTAAATTTCTATTTGTTATTGCCAGGTTTAGTTATTAAACTGTTTCACACAATATTACCTAGCATTATTACCTAATTAAGTATTGTAAATTAAATCACAATATTTTTTTATCGTGAATCATTACGGAAAATTATGTTAAAAGTAGAAGTCTATTGTTAGACTCCATGGCCTACTGGTTTTTGAACACTTTGATTTTGTCATTTGTTTTCTGGTATTGGATTTCATAGTCTACAATCCTCAAAACGGTTTTTCTCAAAATTGTCAGTTCAATTACAAAATTTCTCAAGCATGTTGTACATAATTGGAAAGCTCTTTTCACAGGCTATCACATGAGAAAAAATCCAATATGGCTGCCATAATAAAAACAAACGATACCTGTAGCTCAAAAACAAATGACAATCCTACGTTGAAAATAGCACAAAAAGATTACTCTATAAAAAGTGTCCTGATAATATGCAGGTCTTAGACATTCCAGATCAACACTTACTTAGATATTGAAGAAAAAAGAAATCGACAAATTTTGTTTTTTTCAAAATAACTCGAAAACGAAAAGAGACAGGGCAAAATACAGGTCATATTTGGAACGAGCATGAAATTCTACAAAACATTGCTAATTTAACTGTCTCCCTATCTCTAATAATAACAGAGATAGCAATGCATTCCCATCCAGTTTGGGACACACTGTATATCTGGGGATTGAATCTGTTTGTAATTTATTTGAACTAACAACTCTCATCGCATACAAAATATGCTGAAAAAACAAGACTTTTCTAATTATTTCACATCTTTAGTGTTCAATGTGCATTCAGGACACGTCGACATTGGCAACTTCGTTCTGAATGAAGTATCAACAACTCCGAATTCAGAAAAAGTTTCTGCTGTGATGGAGCTTATGCATCAATATCCGAATCTAAAAGAGTTCAACCGATATCCACAACATAATTTTTACAATCAACGTTCTCTATTCAACTAGTTGTAGATGTTGTTTTACATAAAGTGTTTGTAATAACTATGATTGTCTAGTGATATTTTAAAAATGTAACACATTTAATTTTGAAACATATGATTGTGCATTGCACATTTTCATGTCTCACCAATTTATATTTGTACAACTACTGTCATATTTTAAAATAGTAATGGTAATAGTAATTTTTTTGCAAATTAATTATACAGTGTATCTTACATAGAAGCATTGCTTGTGCATGTAAACAATATAATTTTTATATAATGTCCAAATAAAAATGTCAAAAGCCTTTGTAACTGTCACTTCCAAATTTTCTTTAAATTTTCTGGTAGAAAAACATTCGAATCATCTTTGCTAATATTTCTATTGGATCCATATTTAATTTTATATCGTGAACATTTTACTCTGCATTGTTCATTTCACGATATGTTTGTAAAACTACTGTCACATTTTAAAATGTATGCTTAATTATGTATCATTCACATTTACTTTGTTATGAGGGCGGGTCAGTAAGTCAGTGACTATTTGAATTTCCCGCCTCCTCACAGGAAGGGCCGCCGAGGACTATATTAGGTTGACTAAGTGGAGGGAAAATGAGGTTGCATTCCAGCCTGCAAGCCTGGTCTGTTTCAGCGACGGATCGCGGCTGGAGGATCAACAATCCTCCGGGGCGGGAATATACATCGAAGGCCTGGGGGTGCGCGAGAATTATGCTCTTGGCGCATATACCACAGCATTCGAAAAAGAGGTGTCTGTGGCCAATAGACAGGATGTGAGGAGGAGCCCCGAGACATATGTGTACATTTGCTCAGATAGCCAGGTGGTCCTCTGGGCAGTCTGCGCAGCCAGAATCAGGTCAACATTGGTTCAGGAGTGCGCTGACGCTCTCAAGGGACTGGCCAGGACAAAGGAGGTGCAACTGGTGTGGGTTCCGGGACACGTAGCGGGGAATGGGGTGGCGAATAATCTCGCTAGGCTTGGTTCCCGGCGGCCGTTCTGTGGCCCTGGGCCTGCGATAGGCATAAGTAGGAAGACAGTCTCTGTCGCCTTAGACAGATGGACAGAGGAAGCAATGGAGAGGCACTGGGGGTCGGTTGGTGGCTGTGGGCAGGCGAGGGACTTTGTGGAGGGGCCGGACAGATATAAAGCGGTCTGGCTACTCGGTAGGAGTCGACCTACGTTTCGCCGCATCATTGGGGTGCTGACAGGCCACTGCGCCCTTAGAAGACACCTCACATTGATAGGGGTAGAGAGCGATCCCATTCGCCAGGAATGCGGCGAGGATGAAAAAACGTCCTACCACTACCTGTGTGAATGCGAGGCTTTTGGGAGTCTTCAAGCAGAATTGTTCAGATCGAGGACTCTGCAGAGGAATCGGGTAAGTACCGTCCAATTGAAGACCGTCACGGCGTTTATTTCGAGGTCGAGGCGGTTTGGCGACGGAACTGAGGAAAAGTAGAGCATGGTTGCTGAGGTTGGCGAAAAGGACCCATTGTGACCTACTTGCTTGGCGTTGGCCTCCCCACCACTACTACTGCTACTACTTGCGCCGTTTCATAACCGTGGACGAAACATGGATTCACCACAACACACCAGAGACCAAGCAGCAGTCAAAACAGTGCGTTTCTCCGTGCGAATCGGCGCTGAAGAAGGCCAAGGTGGGTTTGTCAGCCAAGAAAGTCATGGTGACCGTTTTTTTTTATTTTGGGATGTACGGGGTATAATCCCCATTAATTACCTTCAAAAGGGGAGAACAATCAATGGCGAATATTATACCAACTTATTGGACTGTTTCAATGACGATTTGAAGAAAAAACGACCGCATTTGGCCAAGAAAAAAATTCTTTTCCACCAAGACAATGCAAGGCTGCACACATGTGTAGTCTCCATGGCGAAATTGCATAAATTGGGCTACCAATTGCTCCCTCATCCGCCCTATTCTCCGGATTTAGCCCCGAGTGACTATTTCTTGTTTCCAAACTTAAAGAAATGGCTCCGCGGAAAGAGATTTGACTCCAATGATGAAATCACCTCACAAACAAATACCTATTTTGAGGACCTCGACAAATCTTACTTTTTGGAAGGGATAAAAAAATTAGAGAAACGTTGGACGAAGTGTATAGAGCTCAAAGGAGACAATATTGAGAAATAAAATGATTTTTTGTCAAAAAACCTGTTTCATTCAAAAAGTCACGTACTTATTGACCCGCCCTCGTAATAAACATGTTAAAAATTTACAGCATTTTATTAAGTGAATTAGCTCTCATTTATCCAGTGTTCATAGACTCTACCACACAATTTTAAGAATAAAACATATATATATATATATATATATATATATATATATATATATATATATATATATATATATATATATATATATATATATATGTATATATATATATATATATATATATATATATATATATATATATATATATATATATATATATATATATATATATATATATATATATATATATATATATATATATGTATATATATATATATATATATATATATATATATATATATATATATATATATATGTGTGTGTGTGTGTGTGTGTGTGTGTGTGTGTGTCGGTTGATCAATGGTTATGGGATTAAGTTACACACTGTGATTGGTCGTTTTTGGCTGTTGTCGGGAGAGTCGCCTCGGATGTTTGGCGGCACCCACTGTGGCAGGAAAAGAATTTGGTGTCTTACAGCAGACGGTGCAATACACCATTGCTTGTGGCGGTGTTGTTTGTGTTTGTTGTTTTTCTTGAGGGTATTTTATCTCCTGAATGTCCATTACTCTGAGTTTTACTTCCTTGACAGTCATAATTCTGTTGGGTGTTGTGTTTTGTATGGTGTGGGCATATGGGGTTGGTTTTGCTGTTTTTGACTTTTATTAATTGTAGAACGCTGCCAAATATTGTTGACTTTATGATACTCTACACTAATATTATGATAGTTTTTTGTGTTGTATTTTTTAGTTTGTTTATCATGTCGCATAGACATTTTCGCTAACAAGCAAGTTTGCTTCTGTTAAGATGTCTAAGTCTTATAACTATTAGGATAACTGATTACTTTAGAATGTACGACATGCGCGTTTATTGATCTCTTAATTACTTCTTTGTATTGAATGTTTATTCTATATATTTTTTTATTATGTATATGTATTTGGTAACCTTTTGTATCTAATTGTAAATGTTTGTTACAACTTATCAATAAACCTTATATATATATATATATATATATATATATATATATATATATATATATATATATATATATATATATATATTGTAGAGCGCAGGGGTTGTTAGCCAATATAATTATTAACAAACATGCATATTTTAGCCATTTAATGGACACCTCTTAATATTAGTAAATATTCAGCTGCAGTGAGATCTATTTTGGCCAGAGTTGTTATGTAAGAGCCCCGGTATATAGTCGAGCACAGCTATCAATTTTCAGACATATTTCTAATTCCCTCAAACAGGTGCTGTTTCTTGTTTTCCGCATTTCTAATTCTTATTATTGGAATAAAAACAAGCTGGCATAGGTATTGTTTGCATTTTTTAAGTCGCTTCAATTATGTTGAATTTCGCAACGACGGGATATTTTAACATGCAGTAATAATAGTAATGAAATTTCATTCCTATCAGATCGATCTTAGGGCTCCAGTTAAGTTAACTTAGATAACGAGCTGGTAAAAAAACAATATAAAAACTTGGAGCGAGGATATTTCTCACGCAGCGTTGTGACAGGCCAAGGGTTAGATCACGACCTCAAGGTAACTAATTGCCTTACTCAAGAAGGTTGAAGTACCTAAGTCAAGAATTATAGTGCGTTTTGTCATAAAAATAGTAAGAGTAAGGCAATGTGGTCTGATAATAATATCGTGGAAGACAATTTAGGTCTTGATGCATGCGTGTTAATAAAGTTATCCAGACATTGGAATGCATGCACTTACTCGCTTAAAAAAAATACATTTATATACATATGGGGCGTCGAGTTGTCCCGATCTTACAGAATGCAAAAAAAACAGCGAATGAAAAGACTTCCAGTCAAGGAAAGCTGGTGATTAGTCACAATCCTTGTTATGATGGCAAAGTTAAAGAGATGCTGTTTATCTGCATATAACAAAATTTGCACGCTGATCACCGACCCTAGTGAAACTAGATACGGGGCCTTGCTACCTGTTCTCGTTCGAGTCTATCCATATGGGTAGGCGCCGGCCTGTCTAGTATATTCATTGATTTATTTTTACGAATTCCTTATTTACTTAGCCTTCACGGTTTACAAATCCCGTGTGCAATTTTGATACTAGGCAATCGTCTAATATTTTCGGCACTTTTAAAATTAATAACCATAGGATCGTAAGATATGGGAAAAGTGATTACTTATAGGGCATATGCACGCAGATTTGCTTAGCGGGTGTCGAGAAAGACGGCGACGTCCCTGTGTTTAAATAAAGAAATGGACCGTTGCTTCTTTTGTATTCAGATAGAGCTAAGGAATAAAAAGGGCACACAATATGCATTAGGTAGGTATAAATAAACTGTTAGAATAATGTAATTTAATGCTGTTTTAATAACAGGTGTAATAAAGTATATTATGCACTAGATTGCAGGCTCTGCTATTATTATGTGATAGGTATATCTTAACATACAATTATGTTAATTTAAGTGTGACATTTGTGAGGACATGGCAAGAATCACGTATAAGTATGCTCGCAAAATAATCATAACAAATAAGGTAACGGAAAATTGTCATTACAATTTAAATTAAATTAAATACGCTATGGAAGCATCACGTACAGAGTCACGCTGTGACAACGTTCATGTGTATCAAGGGGGGAGCGTTGTTTATACCAGACTAGAAGCAGTAAGGTCGATTATGATACAGACATTAGATACGCCGTAGACCATAACAACGGCATCTGTATTATAAATCATACGTGAGTAGGGAGTAACAATTCGATATAAACGCAGGTATGATTCAAGGGAGAATTCAGACGGTGTCCCAGCCATAGGGCTAGTCTCACCTCCGAAGTTAGGTCTTTATCGCCTTCGAGGAAAGCCAGTATTCGGGTGTGGCGCTTGAGAAAGCGTAATATCTGCTTACGGGTAATTTTCATTGGCGATTTCCCGGTCTAACGTCTCCCGTGCTTCGAGGAAAGCCAGTGTGCAGGTGGGGCGCTTGGAAAAGCGTAACCTCTGTCGCACAGGCAATTACTTGTCGAATCGTCGCGTTTTAACCTCTCCTTGCTTCGAGAAAAGCCGGTGTGCAGGTGTGGCGCTTGGAAAAGCGTAACCTCTGTCTCACAAGCAAGTACTTGTTGCATTTACGCGATTCAACGTCCCCTTGCTTCGAGGAAAGCCGGTGTGCAGGTGTGGCGCTTGGAAAAGCGTAACCTGTCTCACAAGCAAGTACTTGTTGCATTTACGCGATTGAACGTCCCCTTGCTTCGAGGAAAGTCTGTGTGTAGGTGTGGCGCTTTGAAAAGCGTAACCTCTGTCTCACAGGCAAGTACTTGTTGCATTTACGCGATTGAACGTTTCCCTGCTTCGAGGAAAGCCGGTGTACAGGTGTGGCGCTTGGAAAAGCGTAACCTCTGTCTCACAGGCAAGTACTTGTTGCATTTACGCGATTGAACGTCCCCTTGCTTCGAGGAAAACCGGTGTGCAGGTGTGGCGCTTGGAAAAGCGTAACCTGTCTCACAAGCAAGTACTTGTTGCATTTACGCGATTGAACGTCCCCTTGATTCGAGGAAAGCTGGTGTGCAGGTGTGGCGCGTGGAAAAGCGTAACCTGTCTCACAAGCAAGTACTTGTTGCATTTACGCGATTGAAAGTCCCCTTGATTCGAGGAAAGCCGGTGTGCAGGTGTGGTGCTTGGAAAAGCGTAACCTCTGTCTCACAAGCAAGTACTTGTTGCATTTACGCGATTGAACGTCCCCTTGCTTCGAGGAAAGCGGGTGTGCAGGTGTAACGCTTGGAAAAGCGTAACCTCTGTCTCACAGGCAATTACTTGTCGCATTTTCGCGCTTTAACGTCTCCTTGCTTCGAGGAAAGCCGGTGTGCAGGTGTGGCGCTTGAAAAAGCGTAACCTCTGTCTCACAGGCAATTACTTGTCGCATTTTCGCGCTTTAACGTCCCCTTGCTTCGAGGAAAGCCGAAGTGCAGATGCCGCGCTTGGAAAGGCGTAGTGTCTGTCTCACAGGCAATTAGTCGTGGCATTTTCGTGACTTAACGTCCCCCTTAGCAAGTCAAAAGAGTCGTATCGAGCACCAGTGTCAGAGACACTGCCCGGAAAGGAGGATTTCCCGGAAAACTTTCACAGGTCAGAGCGTTCCGTGTTTTCGGAGGAACTAACCCGCGACTTCTCCACGTATACTGACTTTTAAACAACCTCCTACGCGAGCCAAATTCCAATCAGATGTGGAAGCCCTTCCCGCAAACAGACGAGACCCAGGAAGTGAACAGCGGTCCCCGCTTGGAGACGATGGAGCGTCCTGATAGAACGAGAAGCAACGACCCCAATGGTGAGTGTAAACTTGCATTTGACCTATGCTACCCCTATCGAGAGATTGTCTGGCTTAAATAAAGTTTACATACCTCAGCAGTATTACCCTGAAACAAAATAATTATAAAGGGCACTTGTAGGGTTTGTTATTCTTTGGCAGTTTTAGGGGACAACTTAATGTTATTTCTAAAAAAATTCAGATCTACTGCTCGTCAAAATGTATTTGAAATATATAGCATCACCCAGTTTAACTTTCACGCCAACTAAATTATCTGTTGACGTTTCTTTTCCATTGAAAAAGATGACCACATCAGATTTAGGATTTGCAACAACCTCATCTACTGCTGCATCGAATTCAAAAATATAGTTGTGTGAAATATGGTTGATCAGGAAGATTCTGCAGGGAATGCTTTTGGATCTCTCTCCATGATCTATAATGAGTGTTGGCAATAGCTTTTTCCTTACCATGTTAACATCTTCGTTAATTTGTCTACCAAAGTTATCCAAAGTTATATTTAGACTAATTGAGTGTGACAGTCCTTGCTTTTATATGTCATTGATGAACTTAAGTCATTTTATCTTCTATGTATAAATGCTTTCTTTACCATGTTAACACGTTCATCAATTTGTCTACCAAACTTATTCAAAGTCATATTTAGACTAATTGAGTGTGACAGTGATTGCTTTTATATTTTATTGATGAACTTAAGTCGTTTTATCTTCTATCTATAATTGCTAAGGGTTTTGTCTTTAGACGATTAACTCCCAGGCACTTTTAAGAGGACATCTTAGTTACTTTAATATGGTAAACCTTAGTCATAATATTTTCAAATGCATGCTGTCCATTAAAAAAGATTATCACTTCAGATGCTGATGTTATATTAAGTAATCTATTTCTGTATCAAACCTAAAGATTTTTATATGCGTTAAATTAGATGCTAGAAAGATTCTGTTATGAAATGATTTTTTGCCAGAACATGTTAATATCATTGTTTGAGACAGTTTTTTTCACTTAAAAAGGGTAAGCGTTTGATGAAAAAGAGGAACACAAATACAAAAACAAGACAATCTAAAAAAAGCAGAATCATACGACCTCCTAAGATTGGAGGTTTTTTACCAATGTTATTACCTGTTTTGGGAGCATTAGGTGTTTCAGTCGGAGGCGGGGCGTGCATAGCCAAGACAGTAATAGATGTGAAGACTGTGGCTAAAGCTTTATGGGAAACGAATAGACATAATAAGGCTATGGAAAACCTTAACAAAGGGGCGGGTTTATTTTTTAAACCGTATACAAAAAAACTACCTATAACAATTCCAAATCGAGCTTTGACCAACGCTGATATTCGTAAATATACAAATCAATCGAAAATAAGAAATTTTAGGGGTGTTTACATGCGAGATTCTTTACAACAACAAAAAAAAATTCGGAGTGTGGAATTGTTAATCTAGACACTAAAGCAAATGAAGGTACGCACTGGACAGCTTACATAAAACGACATAAAAATGTCAATTACTTCAATAGTTGTGACCGCCACAGGAACTAATTAATTATTTTTTAAGTGATGGAGTTGATAATATAATTACTTATGATTACTGGAAACAGCAAAATGGTAAATCATTCAACTGTGGTCACATCTGCTTACGATTTCTATATAATAAGCAAACATTTGTTTAATTTATCACTCAACGATTGAATCATTCGCATTTGCGTTTTCACAATCTCAATCAGTGTTAAGTTCAAATTTCAATCCTCTAATCTTTCTTGATGAGAACTCAGAATATGTGATCTGTTTAACAAATTTTGAAACATTTAACGCCATCCCCAATATAGATGAAACAAATAATACCTTTTGTTATGGTACACAAACTATAATTATTCCAACAGGCTCTTACGAAATAACAGATATACATCAATATCTGCAGAGTAAAATGGGAAAAGAAACATTGGAGCTCAACAATAATAATAATAGCAATGACTTTAAAATGTAGTCAAAGTGTCGATTTCTCAAAACCCAATTCCATTGGCAAACTTTTAGGGTTCAGTAATAAAGTTTTGAGAGCAAATATTGTTCATGAATTGGAAAAGCCTATGGAAATTATAAAAGTAAATGCTAAATGCATCGATTGCAGCATCTCTTCTGGATCATACAATAACGGTAAAACGGTAAACCGGTCCACCCAATACATCAGTTTTTCCCCATGGTACCTCCAGGGTATAAAATAGTAGAAACATCTCAGAATATCATTTACTTTCCAGTCACCATACAGACAATTACCAATATAACCATTAAGATTATTGATCAAGACAGAAACCTAGTGAAACTGTCACAGTCAAAGTGTATTTGAAAAAAGTTAAATGGTTGATGCTCGTGACAAAGATAGCTGATTTTAAATTCATTTTCGTTATAACTCACTTTACTATACTTCTCAGAGAGATGTGCATCTGAAACAAACTTTGCAGATTATATACTCCTAACTCTCAGGGTTAGCCAGGTTTTTCACACAGAGACAAATTTATTTGGCCTTAAATGCGGGCGTGGGTTCGAATCCCATACATTTTGCGACCTCTGAAGGAATGTTGACCTTGAGATCAATCTTGAGAGAATTGTTGACCTTGAGAGGAAACCTTGAGATGAGTCTTGACCTTGGGATGCGGCAACCTTTAGAGGAATGTTGACCTTCGAATGCGGCAGTATTGAGAGGGGTGTTGACCTTGGGAGACGTCAACCTTGAGAGGAATGTTCACCTTGGGGGTAGGAGGAGAAGGGTGCTGTAGAATTCACTATTATTACCTACTTGTGGTTTTTATACCAAAAACATGGCGTCGCCCTACGAACAAAGCAAAGTCCTACGGCCCCATTAGCCTTACATTATTTCGCCTAAAGAAGTGAAACCCTCACCAGAAAATCTCTTCGTGCACAACAATATGCCTTGGGGTCGCAGTGCTGAGAGGCACAAAGCCTATACGACTCACTAAGCAATCTACAATCTAGTTCATATACCAAGGTCAATAGCTGAAGCTAAATCTCAGTTTTGTTTGATACCATGTACAACAAAAACTCAATTACAAGTCGCTGAAATTAATTTCACTAAACAAATTGAAATTGAACATATTCAAAAATTTGAAGAAACATTTAAGTTTTACTATTCAATTCAATTTGACATATGACAACAAACTAGGGCTGGCCACCTTAATTCTAAGAAAAACAAAAATTATTTAGCTTATGTCATCGCTATAGAAATGTATTTTATTATGAGAATTCAGATCTTGCATTAAAAAATCACATTTAACATGATATCAGAACTCGTGATAATGACCCTATACACATAATATATTACAGATATCCCTACCACTTAAAAATTGAAATGCAAAAAGAAATTCAAAAATTATGAATTAATAAAATCATTGGGCCCTCTAAATCTCCTTATTCCTCTCTTCTATAGATTATAAAAAGAAATTAAACTCACCAGGAAAGAAAAAATGGCGATTAGTTTTTGACTACAGAAAACGATACCTGAAAAATACCCTTACCAAGAAACGATGCTATTCTAGAAAACTTAGGAAAATCTACCTATTTTACTACTCTCGAATTAGAGCAAGGTTTTCATCATATTGAATTAACTCCTAGTTATTGAAAAGCCAGCTTCCAGGGTATGTTTCAGTATGGGTATATTAGAATGCCTTTTGGCCTTTGGTATTCGACCACAAGTTTAAAAAAAGTGATGGATAATCTTTTTCGAGAATCCTTATAGAAAAGTTGCTTTGTTTACATGGACAATATTGTAGTATTCTCCAAATGCCTTCAGGGACACCTTATTCATATTAACCATATATTTCAAAAAATAAAAGACATTAATTTAAAGGTACAATTAGATAAATCAAAGTTCCTTAGAAAGGACATTAAATTTCTAGGGCATATTGTCATTAGGCCAAATCCAAACAAAATTAGACGGATATAAAATTACCCCATTCCAAAAGACAAAAGCAAACAAGTGCTTTATTAAGGCTTACCGGATATTAATAGATTTATAAAAAAATTGCCCAAATTGTTTATGCTCACAGAAAAATGTCTAAAGAGAGACTTTACTTTTAATTTTAATGATCCAGAATACATTAGTGCATTTTCACAGGCTAAATAACCAATAATAAAAATAAAAAATAAATTCACCTGTCCTAACATATCTAAATTTCGACCAAGAACTTCACCTGACAACTGAAGTAACATAGCGTTAGGCGGCGTATTATACCAAGATAATAGACCTATTGCATTTTGCTCTAGAACCCTTAATTCAGTTGAACGAAATTATATTACTATTGAAAAAGAACTGCTATGAACAGTCAAAAATGCTAAACATTTCAGAGCTTATCTTCTCATACGAAAATTTACTATTTAAACAGATCACAAACCTATGGTTTGGCTTGGCTTTTTTCTATGGAAAATACAACCTTATCTTTTCAGAAAAAAATTTATTATCGAAACAGATCACAAACCTTCGGTTTGGCATTTTTCTATAGAAGAATCAAACTCCCGTTTAGTTAAATGGCATTTAAAATTACAGGAATTCGATTGAGATAAAATATACAAAATGAAAGGATAATGCCGTAGCAGAGGCCCTGTTCAGAATAGAAATTAATGCAGTAGGAGACAAAATAGATCTCGTACCCCTTTCAGGAAACAGACCTAAGAGTTCTCAAAGACGACCTGATAGAATTAGGCCTTAACCCTTTAAACGCGATAAATCAACCTTACCAAAATAACGAGCATGGTGCATCTCAAACTGAACACACCTCGAACAAAAATCCTATATTTTGGCTACATATATCGGTAGGTCCAATTTATAATTTTAAAAATCAAATTTTAATTTGTCACAGATTAGAAAACCATGAACTACAAATATTTTTAAAAATAAACAAATTAAACCATATTCACAAAAACGACATAAATTATAACTCAATACTTTTCGTAAAGAAAAAATCATCCATCTAATGTGTATGGTGTTTTATTTGAAAACCAAAAAATGGAGACTATTTATGTTAGTAGCCTCAAACCTTTCTAATAGCTCAGTAAAAAGAATAAAGTGCAACAAACAAGCCGAAAACATTACATCGATTACTGCACAAAATGAAATTATTTAAAATTACCACCAGGATAATCACAATGGCATTAATGAAAGATCTGAACATCTTAAATTAAATTACTATTGGCCTGATATCAAAAAATGCATAAATAGTTTCATAAATAAATGTGACATTTGCTTACAAGCAAAATGAGCAGCGACCCTATAAGTTGCCATTTTCAGGACCTTTATTAACCAAAAGACCTTTTAAAGTAATATATGCAGATGCGTTTAGTTTTCACAACCATACATTTCATATGATAATAGATTTGTTTAGTAAATATGCACAAGCTTACTGTATTAAAGACACAACAGCCCTGACCATCCTAAGTAAGCTCAGCCACATTTTCTCTCACCACAATTAATTATGCCTCCACCCTCGTATGCGACCCAGGCATTTTTTGTTTACTTATCTTTTCATAGGTATCATGCGTATATGTTTTAATAATTTTGCGATTTAACATCTCTTTAAAGAGAAACAAAAAATATTATTACATTTCACTATCTGTAATTTAAATAAAATAAATTGATACTCTAATTCTAAAAGTAATGCAAATTTTGGATATTTATGGTGAACTTATCTATTCATATCTTAAATTAAATAAAAATTAAACTTACATTATAAAAATACTGAGGGGTAGTAGGTGGACCAGGGTGACTTTTTTGAGGTGATCTGTCATGTCTTACTTTCACATGGTTTGGCTCATTATTTCCTTTTGACAAAGCCTCCATCTTTAGTTTTGATCTTTCATAGTCTTCTTTTGTAAAAACTCCTTTTTGCCTATGAGGTGGACTTCTGTTGTATTTTCGATATATATCTTGCTTAGGTGAAGGTGGATTATACCTGTCCCGATGTACTGGACTTCTGCTTCTTCTGCTTTTATCTGATCGATACTTGTGACTTGGTGATCTACTGGACACAAGTTTATCAGAGGTACCTCTATGTGGAGAAGCTGATAATTTTCTTTTACGAAATGATTCTGGTGACCTACTATGTAGTTCTCGAGATCTACTACGTTGTTCACGTGATCTACTACTTCGCCTGCTATGTGATCTCCTTGGGCGTTCACGTGATCTACTTTTGCGCTCACGTGATCTACTTCTGCGTTCACGTGATCTACTTTTGCGTTCACGTGATCTACTTTTGCGTTCACGTGATCTAATTTTGCGTTCGTGTGATCTACTTTTGCGTTCATGTGATCTACTGTTGTGTTCACGTGATCTACTTCTGCGTTCACGCGATCTACTTTTGCGTTCACGCGATCGACTGCTTATTTGATGTAATTTACTCTGACCATGTGATTCAACATAATTTACATGTATAAATCTTTTAATTTCATCTCTTGATGGATGTTCTATTTTTTTTGGTAAGTTCACTTCTTCTACACCATGCAAATCAAAATTATTTGTTATGGGTGATTGACTACTTCGTTTTGTTTGTAAATAATCTAGCAATCTGCTACAGTCACCTTTTGATAAGTACTTTTCATTTTCAGTATCTTTTGAATGATTCTGTGGTGACTCGGGCCTCACTGATGACCTGAAATTAAATTTCATTAGCACAATCAATCTAAAAATTATTCAAAATAAATAAGACACAAACATATTAAGAATGGAAGAGGATTATTATTCTGAAACAACTTTCCAGAAAAATGTTTGTCAGTAATACGCATTGTATAATGAAGACACACACACACACACACACACACACACACACATATATATATATATATATATATATATATATATATATATATATATATATATATATATATATATATATATATATATATATATATATAGGCAGAACATTTAGAAGTTTTAAAACACGCATCCGCGAACTTAAAAGAAGCTTTGAACATAATGAATTTGATTCAAATTATGCAAGTCATTTATTAAATGAAGATCATCAATTTAACGATGATTTCGACATTCTCAAATTGTTTCTAAGGTCTCAGAGAGAGA
Source organism: Tillus elongatus (assembly GCA_964006375.1). Taxonomy (NCBI): domain Eukaryota; kingdom Metazoa; phylum Arthropoda; class Insecta; order Coleoptera; family Cleridae; genus Tillus; species Tillus elongatus. Next base: position 80,168,016 of record OZ023269.1, on the reverse strand, counting down.
GATCCCAAATAGAAGTCGAATCATCAAGTTTTAACCAATTCTGGCAGTTGTTCAACATAATATTCAAATATTTTCACATTTATAACAATGGAAACCTTTTCAAACACGTGTATATATATATATATATATATATATATATATATATATATATATATATATATATATATATATATATATATATATATATATATATATATATATAAATATATATAAATATATATAAATATATATATATATATATATATATATATATATATATATATATATATATATATATATATATATATATATATATATATATATATATATTTATAGGTGTCCCACGACGAACGCCCGCGGTTGATTTCTCTTTATAGAAATGGTGTTTCACTATTCTATCATTTCTCACACAAAAGACGTTAAATCGCCAAGTCTTTTGAAAATTTCGCGTTCTTACTGCATGAGGATTTGAATCACTCCAAAAATGGGAATTTTCCCTGTTAAAAAGTCAACTTTTCGTACATTTCGCTTCATCAGTACAAATTATGTTGTCCAAAAATCGAGTCTTCTTGTATCATAGTTTAAATGAATTCTCAAAACTGCACTTTTTTCAGTATATCCATTTCTCTCAGATGTTGAACCAAAGCTATTGAATAAGGGTGGAAGTTGTGTTTTAACAGAATTCTATGTATCGAGGGTTCTGTCTATAGAGCCACTTGTATCAAAGATGTCATATGATATGCCGCAAAATATCCCAGAACTGCAATTTCCACATTTACACCATTGAAAATTGGTTTTCTTTTTTGCATTTTTGCAAAATAACACCACAGGCAACTTAAGTAGATGCTACCTAAAGTAGATGCCCTTCTACAAGGAAACCAACCCCAATTAAACAATAAAGGCTTTTATATAGGAGAAATTGATTGTTATGTTTAGGCCTTTAAACGTCATTTTTTACATAAAATTTGCGATATGCCAAAAACAGTTAAATTAAAATGTGTCTACAATTTTGCGTAGAATCTAAAAATGCAATAATATATAGGATGTCCTATTTAAATAAATTAAGCGACACCCTGTACAACCGGAATTGCGAACATCTTGAAAATATTTTAGCCAAGTTTCAAATCGACTTCAATAAGCTACCAAATTTTCAAAATTTTCCAAAGTCTGGTTTCCGAAAAATATCGATCGCAGGCATTAGTCATGGGACAGCCTATATATATATATATATATATATATATATATATATATATATATATATATATATATATATATATATATATATATATATATATATATATATATATATATATATATATCTCCCATTATCAATTTAACGTTATTTCATTCTGACAACCACCATATATGGACGCCAAATTGCAGTTAGTAGAACTTGGGTCAGATGTGATGTTTAACCATTGGATAAAATTTCAGATGGATGTAAAGTTGAGAGGTAAATTGCAGTTTTTATATAACTTTAGTTCAGCAGTTTTCCACTCTTTTAAGCAAGATGAAGATGTATATTTTTGTATATATATTTTAAAGGATGCGCAGTTTGGCGGCTCCTCTGTTCCTTTGCGGCGGTGGATCTGACGGACTAAATATCTTACATTTACCCATGTACATACATAAATACTTACCAAATCAATTAGTTTTACAAGTTTTGTTAAAAAAGTCGAGCTTTGATTAAAAGACCCAACAAATAATGTTTTTTTGTCAACAAACTATTAAAAAATTTAACAAAGACCAGATAAATAATATTGATTTAAAGAGCATCTTGTTTCCATGTATTTTTCTTCACTCCAAAACATTGTATAAATAAGTCAAGCTTACCTATTATTTTCACTATTATTTCAATGATACTCACCATGGGTCACGCTAGTAACAGAGCTGATACACATAGGTTACTGGAATAAACTTAAAATGTGTGAATGGTCTGACGACCACAGCCATATAATATGACAACACACGCACTGGAATCAATTTCTGCTTAAGAATATTTTCTATGGTTTGAATATGCTATTGTCTCTGCGATATTATAGAAGGGATTAAATTGTAATTGTCATACACAGGTTAACATGGTAATAATTTTACAAGGGTCGAGCTAGTAGTTGTTATACAGGAGTAAAATTAGTAGTGGATATGCGAGGAGTTTGTAAAATAATCTTACACATAGTTGTTATACACAAGCGTTGAATTAATTATTATAGGAGTGGGCGTTAGTAGTTAGGCACAAGGCCTACTGCAGTAATCATTGGACAAGAAAATGAATGAGTGAAGATTACAACATGTGATGAGCACTGATAAGTATGATTTGGAGACCCAATTCATCACAATACAATTTTTAGATCCCAAATTATTCATCCCTCTGATCACGCTAACTTTGTTAGCGAAACGATCGTCAGGTCTAAAAACGGTATTGTGATGAATTGTGTTCTCCAAATGTACCAAGCGAGAAAGTGAAGTTAGAAGTTGATAAACAAGGGTTAGCAAGGTAACCTTTGACAGAGGTTAGGTAAGTATCTTTCATTCAAGTGTACCATTGATATCTATTATGAGGCATAGAAAATATCTTGATTACGGATTAAAAGCAAGGAATATAGAAAAGGTCTATATAGTTATGCTATGTTCTGCCTCTGGTTCTTCTAGATCTTTGGTATACATTTATAGCTTTTACCCTTGTATTCATGAATTCGCCATGACGCTGTATACAATGGTTAGCCCTACACCTTTCACACGTCTAGAAACATTTTATGCCCGTTTCGTTTGTTGTGAATAGAAAATTTAACTAATCACTGTCCTAGTTACTCTGTGCTTGATGTAATAAATACCCAAACATGTACGCTATTGAAGCAATTCCTAGATTATCAAGCCTATGTAGCACATTCTAGACTACCAACCCATTCACTCATTCTCAATAGATCCTTGTGATACTAGCCTTTGTAGTACTAGCTCTCGCAGCACCAACCTGTGTGGCACTATCTTGCCTGTGTGCTTGTCGTCTATGTCAATATTTTGACGATAACTAATTGTGTTCATTCAACCAGCCAGCTTTGGTGTGATTCCTTAGCCTGTGTTGCACACTTTGTGGCATATTCTTGGCCTTTGTGGTATAGGCCTTCGTGGCACCAACTTATGTAGCACTAACCATCCTGTGTGGTATACACTAAAGTGTTAACTATCAGCCTTCATGGCACGTGCCTCTGTGGCATTCCCTTGGTTTGTGTACCAGTTCCTTCCAGCTTATCTTAAGTAGCATTTGTGGTTACATTTTATTTTGAAGTAGGTTACGTTAGGTTTAATTGTGAGTGGGCCATAACAGTCCCTCCACTGCGACCTTAAGGTCTATTGTGGCTCATACCTAATAGTCTATATTTCGCTGAACAAAGCCAGCCTCTTTGTGGGCGAAAGTTGATCCAGATCTTCTGGTGCAAGCTTTGTCTTTCCAAAGAGCAGGTGTCTTGTCCTGTCTGCAGCCGGACAGGAACACAGCACGTGCGCTGCTGTTTCGTCACTCTCGATACACAACCGGCACTCAGTTTCCTGACCGACTTCAATTCGATGTATGTGGTGACACAAGCGGCAGTGTCCTGTATACAGGCCGACTAGAGTACTCAGTTGTTGTCTGTTAAGCTCTAGAAGTTTTTTAGCCCTTGACTCTGACAGGCCATTTATGAAGGCCTTAGAGTGAGCTAATCCTGACAGATTTTGCCATTGCTGGACTGTCATTCTTTCTGTACAGGTCTTTAAGGTGCGTTTTGCTGTGCATGATGATATCTCCAGCACAGGTTCTGGTCCGATGAAGTCCCCCTGGGCACCACTCCTGGCAAGTGTGTCAGCCTCAACATTGCCATCATGGTCTGAGTGACCCGGTATCCAGACCAGCGACACCTCATTGTAGCTGCCCAGTTCGTTGGGGGCAGATTTATAACACCATACGGTTTTTGAATTGCAATAGTAGGAACCAAGAGACTTTATTGCAGCTTGGCTATCCGAATATATTTTTATCAATTTGTGTGTGTATTGGTTTTGTATAATTTCCCTTGTACACATCTCGATGGCATACACTTCTGCCTCATGTATGGTTGCGTACTTTCCGAAGCTAGTTAATTGTCTAGCATCGGTGTTGCTCCTAAATGCGCCGACCCCTGCCCCCCTATTGGTTTTGGAGCCGTCAGTATACCAGCAGAGATCGGCCCTCAATAGGGTCGTTTGATTTCGTTCCCAGTCCTCCCTTTCCGGAAGGATGGTCTTGAAAGACAGATCTCTACTGATTTTCGTAGGCATTAAGTCTAAGACCATTCCCATATTTTCAAGTAGAAAAGTTATATCTGACTGAACCTTTGCACCATCAGCCTTGGGTTATAAGGACACTTGGAGAAACCCAATCAGCACAACACATCTTTTAATGACCTATCGATCGTTTCGCTAACAATGTTAGCTTCATCAGAGGATGAAAAAATTATCCCCTGGGTTATCAAATAAATATGCTATAAACTTGCTTATGTGCTCCTAATAATAGAGTTTATTATGTTTCTGCTTTCATGTAATTATATATCGTAATGTGAGACAACAATGTACCTCAAGTGCTGAGTGATAACGAATGAAGTGCCAACATGATTGTTAGCCACCATAACGAAATTAACGGGAGGAGAGTTAAAAGTTGGAAAGCAAATTACAAAACTCGACTGGGCCTGAAAGACCACAATTGTGGTGAATTGGCTGGTGTGTGAACTTTTAGATCACATGAGTGTTACATTTCAGTCGGGATTCGAAGGCTAAAACCCAATTCTGATTTGGTGGGTGGGTACTAGACCACAAGAAAAATATACAAAAGTGACTTACAGTAAATGTTTTTTTTTCATATTTTAATATCATCCAGAGAAAAACACCAACCAAAATGAACTATAAAAGAAAAAAAAATGTTGTTTAGGGAAACTTGGCCTCAGTTAATCCACATGTTTTAATTATCAAAGGAGCATACATACCAATTAATTCATTTCTACACAACAGGTAAAAGTTTAATATTTAAACAGTTTAGCAAAATTGTTCGACATTTCTAAGACAGTTTTTCATCCTTTTAATGTTATTACATAAACTTTTTACAGTCAACGTTTCTCAGGATTCACTCTTCTTTTTAGATTCTTTATTAGTATTTTGAATTACAGTTTATAATAAACTTAGATTACTAATTTATCTACAAGATTGAAAAATACACCTACATAAATCTTTAAATTAAAACTTGGGAGGTTCCGGTATAACTACTCTGACATTGTAATAATTTAAATTATGTAATTTCAGCTCTACCTTTTTACCTGCAATGACTCTAGGAGTAAGAGAATCTGAGGATATGGAACAGGTTTATTATATAAAAGTTAATTTTGGATAATCAGTACTCTTAAAATTATTTACCTCACTACTTTAAATATAAAACAAACTTTTTTTTCTGACTGCAGATTCTAAATGCATAATTTTTTACAACGATGTCTTGCTAATGAACTACAATATAGGTTCTGTTTTATATGTTTCTGTTTTAAATAAAGAATTTGTAAAAAACTTTAATGTTTGGTATGTTGTTGTTCCTTGTTTCGTTAACATCGATATATTTCTGCGACTACGGCCAATCACCGACGCCAGAGAGCAGTTTCACCTCACTATCCTTGAAATTTTGCCGAACCTCTGCCTTTCTGCAAGTAGGGCAGGGATCTTTAACGTGCCCAACATCGCACGGACATGGGACCGACGGCTTTATGCCCCCTCCGAAGGGCGGAACGTGCAGACATTCAACTTGCTCAAATATAATGCTGCAACCTTGGTTGATGTTAATGATACAGTATATACTAAAAAGTGAAAGGAAAACCCTGGGATCGAACCCTTCAGTTCAGAGGCGCACGTTCTTAGCACTGAACCACTGAGGCTCTTAAAGTTTAACTTCTTTAATTCCGAGTAGTTATCACTTTTTTGTGAGATGGATAGATTAAATTTTATTTTAGATGGAAAATTGTATGAGACCATTACTTTTTAGCTTTCATTGATATAGTTTTTGCTGCAGCTTACCAATTATAATATACGTTCTGTTTTGTTTCTGTTCTAGACAAAAATTTTGTAAAACTTTAATGTTTGGTACAACTTCTTTAAATCCGTGTAGTCATTGTATATTATTTTTTGTGAAGTGGAACAGTATATTTAATTTTATTTTAAGCATAACGTTGTATAAAGCCATTGCTTTTTAGCTTACATTTAAAAAAATGTACTGAAGCTTGCCAATGTAATTTTTGCAGAATTTTATTTGTTAATCTGTCTATTGAATTTGTTTTGGATTTTTGTTCTAATTGAAAACTTTGTCAAGCTGTAATGTTTACTATAATTTCTTTAGTGCATTTTCTATCATTTCTTGTGAAATGAAAGTAATTTATGTTTTATTTAAAAGCATTTAGTAAACCATCAACTCCAGAATATTGATACATATTTCTTACCAATATGTGTTAATGAAATTTGCTTCTTCTGTTTTTATATTTTGATAGAAACTTTGTAAAACTTATATTTGGAGAATCATTTTGTTTTCCGTTCCCAAAGTTATCTACAGAATACATGCGACAATATTCTGATAATACTATATTAGACATTTAAGAGCCAGTTGAAACCCATTTGAGATCTCCATATCTTGAAATTTTTGGTGTACGTTACCATTAAATTACAAATTCAGCTTGTGCAGTTACTTTCAGCAGTTACAAAATAAGATTATTTACATCTTGTTTTATTATATTATAGTACATTAACCAATTTGCATGTTCATTTGGCATTCTTAAAAATACGAATGTTCCTTAAATATTGGAATAATTTACTTCCAGAATTGAAATTATGAATACGTATTCAAAACAGCTAGATGCAAAGACTGCATACAGGTGTCCCAACTAAAATTTGCACCCCCTAAAATGTCCGATCTCGTCCGTGTGAGAAAAATGCTGAACGAGGTCAATTTTAATTTAAAGGCAATCATGTTTTTTTTTCAATTTTGAGCCATTACTTTCTAAAAATCACGAGGATGTCCCAACAAAATTTGCACCCCCTAAAATGTCCAATTTCGTCGAAGTGTGGGAAAAATGCTAAGAGCTCAATTTTAACTTGAAGGGGCACCAAATTTTTTCTTGCTTTCGAAGTTATTTCTGCATTCCTCTGGCACAGAACCACCCCTTCAAAAAAAATTTGCAGCAAGAGGGGTCCAGTGACACATCATTTTGAAGCTGCTTTAATTCCCTATGCAATCATGCTTTTTTTCAATTTTGAGCAATTGGTTTTTGAGAACCACGAAATTATTTTAGGCTCATTCAAATTTGCAAGATTTTTAACGCAGTACACTCTCGTTCAAATTGTAAACAATTTTTTTTTGGTAGGAACGGAAATGTTATCTTACCTCCACAAATGTTTTTAATTTTTGAAGAAGAAAAAATTTTGGCTAAACGTATTAAAATTATCATTTTTACAATGTCTACTTCATTTAGTGAATTATCGTCGTTCACTGACTAAGTTAAAAAGAAAAACAGTAATTTTTAAAATAGTTTATAGCACCGAAAAAATAATTGAACTAGCAAAACTGTGCTATGGAAATAACAATTGCGCCAGTCTTGCTGCTAGACTTTTCAACCAAAATTATGTGGAACAGCAGGTTAGTCGTCAGTACGTCATTAATTTAATTGCAAAATTTGAGGAAACGGGCTCTGTTACAAACAAAAAACATAACCGTCAACATCCTATCCAAAATGGTGGTGTTGGCGTGGCTGTTCCTGATGATCTTTTAATGGATAACAGGCAATCTGTAAGAAAAATAGCTCAATAAAGTGGTGGATAAAAAGTAGCGTTCATCGGATTATCAAAAAACAGTTTCATCCATTCAAGAGAACACTTGTCCAAGAATTAAACGAAGATGATCCAGATTGATGTTTACAGTTTTGTGAAAATTTAACTGAGTGTTTGATGAGTGACCCAGGTCTACTTTACAACATTTGTTTCTCTGATGAAAGTATGTTTATTAAATGAAGATTGGAACCTGTAATGGGCAGTATTCATCCTATGATGACGCCAACCTGGTTAGTGAAAGGATTGTCAGGTATTTTTTAATGTGTTGTGGTAATTTTTGTTTTCCAAGTGTACTTATAAGTAAGTTTATGTTGAACGGTGAAGTGAACAGACATAATTGTTGTTATTGAAGTAACACAAACCCACACATCTTCAGTGAAAGTCACAGCCAAACGCCCCAAAAATTAAACATGTGGGCAGGCATTCTGGGTGACCACATTAGCGGATTACTTTTTGTCGAAGGCAATTAGACTGGTGAAAATTATTTGAAGTTGTTAAAAGAAATTATTGACCCTTTAATCATCCAAGCACTGTAAAAAGACGTAAATCCCAAAGAAAACCAACTTTTCTCTCAATAGGGTGTAGCACCTTCCCATTATCATGTACAACTAAGCTGTTTCTTAGATGCGCATTTTCCCTGACGAGGCATAGTTCGGAGAGGTTCCATCGAATGACCAGATGGTCGCCCGACCTAACCCTTTTGGATTTCATTTTCTGGGCCACTTAAAGTCTAAGGTTTATGCTACATCACCTGAATCTCTTCAAATGCTTCGAGAACGAATCGTCGCAAAGTGCCGTTTGATCACGCCAGAAATGTTGAAAATGTTAGACAAGCTTTTGATTGTACTATTGTATGGAAATTGGGGATAGGCATCTTGAGCAATACATTGGTTAAATCGAATCGTTTTTTCACCACTTTTGTTTCCTTTCACAGTAATGTAGGCAGTGTTCTCAGAAACCAAACGCTCAAAATTGAAAAAAAAACATGATTTCATAGACAATGAAACCTTCAAAATGATGTGTCACTCGACCCCTCTTGCCATTTAAATGTTTTGAAGGGGTGGCTCTGGGCGCTAGAGGGACACACAAATAACTTTGAAACCAAGAAAAAATTTGACCCCTTCAAGTTGAAGTTGACCTGTTTTAGCATTTTTCTCACACTTGGACGAAATCTGACATTTTAGGGGGTGCAAATTTTAGTTGGGACACCTGTATAAGTGTAGAAACTGTATCATTATAATACAGAAGAGTTAATGGTATACAGGTATAAATTTGGCAGCGCTGGCGGATGTCTTATACAGCATATATTGTAAAACAAAATATGTAGGACGTCCAAATGCTGGAAAATAAAAGTTACAGCTGTGTATATTGGCGTCAAATAACTGTAAAATTTTAAAACTTTAAATAGTATCGGGGTACTTTAAAAAAAGTGAAACTTTTCTGTGACCTTTTAAAAGACCTCACTTAATTATGGTATATATTTATTATCTATCTGTCTCTCTCCCTTTTTTCTCTCCCTCTCTATCTCCTCCTTTCTCTCTTTCCTCCTCTATTTTGCTCTCTTACACATAGATATTATACTACAAGGGTTGAATTAATTATCATAAGAGTGGACGTTGTTAGTTAGGCATGAGGCCCACTGCAGTAATCATTGGACGAGGAAACTTAGGTAAATGAACAAACTGATGTACAATATTTTATAGAATGTATATGTATAACTGGTCCAGTTTCGCCGAAGTGTTCGGCTTTCTCAAATACAGAATGAAAGTGAATTTTAAATTTAAGACATACTCCGTGTTGGATGCAATTTTGTCTCTTCAGGTAAATGGGTTCGACCATCAGCTACCGGTTTTTATTACATAGTGAGGTCAGAAACTCTCTCCGTTGAATTACTACTTTGTGTAAACATGTTTAACAATGGACAGTTATTTGTTTGGTCAATTTGAGCGTTTAGTAAATTTCCTGTATTTGTCTGTTTGTTAATTTCTACTGTTTCGCATTAATTTAATTTAAAACCTTTTGTGCCGAATTTGAGACTGTCGAAATCATCGTTAAATTGATGATCTTCATTTAATAAATGACTTGCATAATTTGAATCAAATTCATTATGTTCACAGCTTCTTTTATGTTCGCGGATGCGTGTTTTAAAACTTTTAAATGTTCTGCCTATATATATATATATATATATATATATATATATATATATATATATATATATATATATATATATATATATATATATATATATATATATATATATATATATATATATATATATATATATATATATATATATATATATATATATATATATATATATATATATATATATATATATATATATATATATATATATATATATATATATATATATATATATATATATATATATATATATATATATATATATTGTCACAAGAACCACATGTGAGTTTATACACTCCAGATTGTTGTTTTTTTATGTATTTGCTCAAGTTGTTGTCGGTTTTATATGCTGTCCTGATACTAAATTTAGAAAATAGATGTTTTCATTTTTCGCTAGCCTTATTTACGTAAATTAAAGAGGTGAATTTGTTATCTATTATTGTAATGGACAGGAATACGTGTTGTAAAGCCAAAGTATATTATTTTTCTTAATAATATTATCGATTTCAACTAAATTTGGATTATAGCCATTATTAACCGCTATTTATTTTATCAAATTAGTTTTGTTTTGAAAATTTTTATTGTATAAAGGTACATGTAGTAAGCGGTGTATCATAGAATTATAGGCTGCAACTTGGTGTGTGTATGGATGATGGGAAGTATAATGTATGGTTGTATCAGTGTGAGAGGCTTTATGGAAGTAAGAAAAATCAAGTTTATTGGTTAATCTGGTGATGGTAAGGTCTAGGAAGTTAATAGATTTGTTTACTTCTATTAGAAGTAAACAAATCCATTAACTTCCTAGACCTTACAATCACCAGATTAACTTAATTTTTCTATCTTCCATAAACCTTCTCACACTGATCCAACCATACATTATAGTTCCCATCACCCATACGCACACAAAGTTGCAGCCTATAATTCTATGATATACCGCTTACTACATGTACCTTTATGCAATAAAAATGTTTAAAAAGAACTTAATTTGATAAAACAAATAACGGTTAATAATGGCTACAATTCAAATTTAATTGATAATATTAGTAAGAAAAGAAATATACTTTAGCTTTACAATAAATATAAACTCACATGTGGTTCCTGTGACAAAATATATGTGTGACAAAATATATATAGGCCGAACATTTTGTAGTTTTAAAACATGCATTCGCGAACATAAAAGAAGCTTTGAACATAATAAATTTGATTCAAATTATGCAAGTCATTTATTAGATGAGGATCATCAATTTAATGATGATTGCGACATCTTCAAATTCGGTACAAAAGGCTTTAAATTAAATTTATGCGAAATAGTAGAAATTAACAAACATAAAAATACAGGAAATTTACTAAACGCTCAAATTGACCAAACAAATAACAGTCCATTGTTAAACATGTTTACAGAAAGTAGTAATTGAACGGAGAGAGTTTCTGACATCACTCTGTAATAAAAGCAGGTAGCTGAGGGTCGAACCCATTTACCTGAAGAGACAGAGAATTGCATCCAACACGGATTAGGTATTAAATTTAAAATTCACTTTCATTCTGTATTTGAGAAAGCCGAGCACTTCGGCGAAACTGTAGCAGTTATACATATGCAGAGAAGTGACGCATGTTTATGTCAAACAATGTTTTAAAATTTTCTGTAAATTGGCATTTGCATTTTCTCAAATAACAAGGACAAAAAAGAATTATTCAATGCAGAAAGTGTCACTAAATGGTTTTTGAGCGTTGGGAAGTAAATGCACAGATTGGGATTGACGATGAACAGATTTATTAAGGAAGCAAAATGAACTATTTGGTATGTCAAAATTTTAGTAGTCAAAGTCATCTTTACAAGTTTTGATTACTCTATTTGGATAAACCTATCAAAATTGTGACTTGGACAAGCACAAGTTGTCAACTTATTTGTTAAATGTTACAATGTATAATCTATCTCAATAAATACTACTATTACTATTCTATAAAATAGTGTAAATCAATTTGTTCACTTACCTAAGTTGACAATCGATTTACATCAAGTATCGGCTTTCACAATATCATATTGGACGAGGAAGTAAAGTTAGACCTTTAATTACGGCATATTCTCTCCCTCTCGCCCCCCTTTCTCTCACTCCCTCTATCTATGTCTCTTCTTTTCCTATTTATAGCCACATGTTTCTTCGTTGTGATTTAAAATGGTGACCCATCTTTGATGTAGCGGTACCTTTTATTTCTGGTTGTTTTCTGTATTTAACTTGCTTAGCGTTGGGTTTTGCCATTCCAGCAAATATTTTACTTTTATTTTTTCTATTTCTATTTTAAAATCTCCTGTATCATCCTCAGCCTCAGGTTTTCCCCGGTCAATTATAGCGTTCATTATCTTGATTTGTTTATTTACATATTCTTTCACATTTGTTTGTTATCATCTTCAGTTTTATTATTTATTTTTATCTCTTCTGATATGGCAGCTACTTTTTTGTTATACTGATTTTTCACATGTAAATAGTTTTTATTTACAGTATTAACACTTTCTTCTAATAACCGATTCAACTTGAGAAGTTTTTGTATTCTTGCTTCTTTTTCGGTTAAAAGCAGTTTCAGGTAATTAATTTCATTTTGATAGCACAGGTCATTGTTTTTATTATCACTTTTACTTTGTTTCTCTTGACAACATATCAAATTTTGATCCAAACCACACATTCCCACATTGTGTATTTTTTGTGAACATGAAGCACATTCCACACCTTTATCCACTTTGCACCCTTTAAATCTTTTTGCTGCACAGCTCAGAAGAATTAACTTCATTGTGGCCAATTAGTTGATGTGGTACCGTAGAATAAGTTTCTCATGCTCCACTTTTCAGCTGGTTTATTTGCTTTAATTAGTATCAAAATTATATAAATATCTTATCTAATTACGCTATAAAGTTACCTAAAATTAAAGACTGTATTGAAAAAGTCGTTAGTTAAGTTTATGAAAATTCGCTAGCAAGTCGTTCGGTTCATAAAGCATTATTTAAAAAAAAAAGCCACCTAGTATTCAGTAAAAAATCCGCTGGTAAAATTCCTTGGACCATTATATACGCAGTAAAAAATTTCCTACAAGCTAGCCTGTAAGTTTTTTTACCAAAAAATGTGTAAGGAACAATACCTCTATTGAGATATCATCCGTTTTTAAATTTCGAAGAAGGGCAGTTGGCCGTGACAATCAAGAAAAATAACTAGCACACGATATTTGTAAACGACAGGCTTCGCACCCATCTCTCTAACAAATAGGAATAGCCTTGGGCGTAACAAAGACAAAGGCAAACTGTTATATATAGATGTACAATCTGGTAGAGGTGTATTGTATGTCGCCTAATCTCAGCATTAATAGCAGACATTACGTTGCACCCAATGCGCCTGTCAGAGCCGCGCACATGAATATCGAAGCAATAGTGTGTAGCTTATGCTGTTGTTACCGATACTGAATAAACCTCGGTGTTAATTGTACAAAAGGTTGTCTTAATCTAACCTGGTGTCAGGTGTGGTTGTGTGAACATAAGTTTACAAATAAGACACAGTGTGAAAACCAAGTTGCAAGAATTCCTAACCTTGCAAATGGAAAACATGAAATTGATGAATCAGGAAATTAAAGAATTGATTGATAAATGGCCAGCCGAAAGAAAAGTTTAAAAGGCAAATATTTTGCTCTCGATTATCGGCGATGCAACCAATCAAATTTAACAATTTTTTGCCAGGCGAGGCCGATTTAGCAGACTACAATCAACTTCTTGATTAAATAGAAGATAGAATATTAGGAAAAACGAACCAAATATATGAAAGATGGCAGTTTTATACATGTAACCAGCTGGGTAATTAGGCCTTTAATACATATTTAATGCGATTAACTAAGATAATAGATAAGTGCCAGTATGACGACAAAGTCACAAACAGCAAAATAAAAGAAATAATGCTTCGGGATAGATTAGCCTTTGATATTAAGGTTATTGAGTTGATGAAAAAGCTATTAAAAGAACATCGTGACAAGTTAAGTTTGGCAGGCGTGATTAGCCAATGTAAAGTGAGTGAAGTCACAGAAAACGGCTTCAAACAAATGCATCAAGAAGAGCTTCCCATAACTAAGTTGCATACTAATACAAGAGCAGCACCAAGATTTGCAAGTTGCAGATTTTGTGGTAAAAACCATCCGTTCAAAGATTTTGAATGTCCAGCATTTAGTCATATATGTAATGCGTGTCACAAAAAAAAAGGACATTATGAAACATGTTGTTATAGGAGACTTAAAGAAGCAAGGCCGAAAGCGACGGTGAAAAAGGTTAAAGAAATTTACAATCAAACGACTAGTGACAATGAAAGCTTAGATGAGGAACACCTGTTTACAAAATAGTTGATAATTCAAGTAGAGGAGGGAGTGTTCAAGCGGAACTGGAGCTCAAATTTGGTGACAATTGAAGAAAGGTGAAATGTGTCCTTGATATTGGTGCCAACATTTGTGTTATGCGGATCACTATGTGACCAAGATGTTTGGAGGACAGAAAATCACTTTGAATTACTCACATGAGAAATTGAAGGATTTCGTCAGAAACAGCAGAATACACACATGTTTTGGAAGGAGAATCTCAGTTCGATTAAGAAAACAATTGAAAGAAGAAAGAAAAACTAGGCAAATTAGTCTTGAATGACATAATCGTGAAGGCAGATCAACACACAGACTGGGTTAGTAATATTCTGATTGTTAAAAGATCCAACCTATGCCTAATTTTCATGGATTCAAGTCCCTTAAATAAGGCCCCAAGACGTCCAAATTATCAGTTCACAATTGATGACATTCTTCCTGAGTTGGGAGAGGCGAAAGTTTTCTCTACAGTAGATATCACTTAAGGTTTCTGGCAATTAATGTTAACAGAAGAAAGTAGCAAATTAACTTGTTTTTGGACTACATTTGCCCGCTACAGGTGGAAGCGGCTAGCCTTTGGCTTGTCACCAAGCGCGGAAAGTTTTCAAATGAAAATGTAAGAGGTTACACATGATCTTCGAGGTGTAGAGGTCATGGTAGATGATATTTTGATGTATGGGTCTGGTGATACATACGAAATGGCATTGCAGGATCATGATCGTAATTTGAGGTCACTGTTTGAAAGACTAAGGCAATATAATTGCAAATTCAGTAAATCTAAGTTGCATTTGTGTAAGCCATCAGTCAACTTTTACGGTTTTCTTTTAACAAGTGAAGGCTTGAAGCCAGATGAAACAAAAATAGATGCTATAAAAAATATAAAGCCCCTGAAGGATAAGCAAGAAGTTCAGCGTTTTTTAGGCATATGTACCTATCTTAGTCGATTCTTGAAGAATTTAAGTATCAAATCTGCCCACTTAAGGAGGTGATCATTGAAAAGTTGTTTGGCAGTGGTCAGATCTATGTGTGAATTTGGGAAATTGAAGAACATGATAGTGAATATAGGCACATTGAAATACGATAATGTAAATGAACCAGTTATTCTTGAATGTGACTCGAGCTGCAAGGGTATTGGGGTGATTCTTTACCAGAATAATCAAGTATTTGCTTATGCCTCTCCTCTTCTCAGTAAAGCGGAGAAGAATTATGCCATGATAAGAAAATAATTGTTGGTAATTCTGTAATCAACAAGAAAACGGGAAAGCTGAGTCAGCAGTGAAAATTGCAAAAAATCTTTAAAAACCAGAGGAAAACAAAGAAGAATTTTGGTTGGCATTATTGCATCACAGGAACACACCCAATAAAATAGGTTCGAGTCCAGTTGAATGATTTATTTCAAGAAACACAAGTAGTGGAATTCCAGCTTCAGACACTAGATACCAACCAATAATTATCAGCGAAGTACAAGAAACAATAGAACAGCAACATCGTTATAGCAAGTACCATGATGACAAGACAACCAAGAGCTTACCACAACTCAACATTGGGGAAGAGGTGTACGGTCAACTCAAGCCGCATATAGAAGGAATGTGGTCTCAAGTCTCAGTGCAAAAACAAACTTCTGATAGAACTTAAATAGTTGATGTCAACAGTCATAAATATGCCAGAGGTAGAAAAAATATCAAGAGCAGAGTTAATGAAACCATTCCCATGATGCAGCCAATGGAAGAAAAAGTGGTAGCAGAGGAAACAACACCAAGACGAAATATATCAACGGAAGGAGGGTATAATAGGTGTGCTATTGATGAAGGAGTGACAAGGCCAGAGAAAAGGAATTGCAGAGAGGAGTGTTAGTGTGTGCGAAGAGTTTGATTGTGAACAGAGTGATAATAGTTCTAAAAGAAAGTATGTGAAGAGTGTAAACTTGGGGCAAGTTATTCAAAGACTGAAACAGTAGAAAGGGACCAGCCAAAACGTAACCTAGTACGAAATAAATTTGATGACTATATTTTAGGGCAACCAGTTAGCAAATTGGAGAATATTTTAGACAAGTTATCAGTAGACAAGTTATCAGTAGCTATATTATTGCTGTATAAGAATGTAATTTATGTTAAGTCACGGACATTCATTTTAGTGTTCATTTTTGTGTATTCTGTACTTTAGAAATGTTTTATTTAAAAGGAAGTAGGCCAAATCTTATTTAGTTTTGGATTTGGATGATTTTATGGGTCATATTTTGTATTATCCATGAAATGTAAATATCATTTTGTTTCAGAAAAACGCCTAGATGTCATCAATTTTGAGAAAATTGGCGTCGAAAAAAATTCTTTATTTATCCAATACATTTTTTCAGTTGGTTTTCTGAAGATATCCTGGAGAATGCTAAAAATGTGAACATCTCTTTTTCTGTAACAGGTACCGACGTTGAAGTAGTCGGCTGCTGCGATGAATATCTGTTCGTTTCACATACAATTATATCCATCAATTCTTTGTCACTAAATCTTATAAATCTGTTAACAGTTTCAAACTAGTTCAAACTACCTACATAAACAAAGATGGTCCATTCTATTTATTCAGAATCGGCGATGGCTAGAGACATCCATACGTGAATAGACGAAGTACACAACAAATGTGTTATTGTATAACAATATAATACTCATAGAAATCTGTATTGAGGAAAACGATCAACACTCGACCGTTGAAATTATTTGAACATTGAAATTAATGAATGCCTGAGCCTGGCTCGGCCGTGTGCAAAATAGCACACCACTTCTGCCCGAGGGTGACTCAGCCAACAGCATTAAATAACGTCATTAACAAAAAAATTTAGCCTTCTACGAATTATTGTGACCATTGCATTTTCTTTGTTTAAAATTGTATGCCTAATAATCATATGATTCATATATATGCAAAGTAATAAGAATAATAATGATGATTTTTTGTCCAAAAAAGGACCAATTAGAGGACACTTAAAACATTGTAGAAGGTAACAACAGAAGATGATATGTATTAATAAATAAATAAAAGCATAAATTACTCATATGACTATTTCTTAAAATGAAAATTTCATGTTATTTTTTCTTATCAAGTCCAAATCCAGAATATTTGTAATTGTCCACCCGTCATTACCAAGGCCACCACCAAGAAATACACACGAAAAACAAGATAAACTGTCTTTTACAGCAAATCCATATATTTTGCGGTTAAATTTTCTAGTGTATGGCTTACCTCGGCTACCCGTTCGGAAAAATATATTTAAATGGGCAACGGTCGCCCTTCCACCTTTTATTTTGATGAAAATTTCATGTTATTTTATCTTATTAAGCCCAAATCCACGAATATCTGTAATTGTCCACGCGTCATTACCAAGGCCACCACCAAGAAATACACACGAAAAACAAGATAAACTGTCTTTTACAGCAAATCCATATATTTCGCGGTTAAATTATTTGTACTTCCCCCTTGGAAAAATATATTTAAATGGGCAACGGTCGCCCTTCCTCCTTTTCTTTTAATTTGTCTTCATGTGTGAAAGAAACAAAATGTTTATATTTGTTGGTTACAGTTTGAGGTGGAGGAATACTTTCAGCTTCCAATTCCATCACAATCACACTCAGTCTAATTAAATAAACAATAAACTTAAAACATGCACCTTATAAACTGAATCGGTCTGATCCTTAGAAAACCTAATCACAGTGCACAGTAACACAAAAACCAAACAGAAAACAGATAAACGTTTTAATAACAAGTTTAATTATTCTGGTTTCACGAAAATACCCAAAATCCAAAAAATAAAATAATATCACACAACACACAAATACAGCCACAGGGCTATACAACATTGAGCAGACATACCTATAAGGAATACACTCTAGTCAAAATAATAACATTGTAACAACGGCCAGGCGCATGTGTAACAGAGTTGGCACCATTTGCATTATGTGTAATTTATGCATGAAAACGCTGCTTTTGCAGCCGCAGGCCATTTTTATGCGAGTTTGTTAAACTACAAATTTCAGTCGCGGCAACAATGCCTATCAGTGGAATCTCTGGTGCTGCCACCGGCACAGCCACAGCATACAGCAGAGAATTCGTACACTCTGTCTGCCGTGTTTACAGGTATACTCTCAGCTAGACATAGACATCATAATGATTGATGCTGTGTTGCATTGTATGCTGATCCTGGCATCTAAACATATAGAAATAATGATACATTTAAATCTTAATGTTTTTTTTATTGAGCACTTTTGGGCAAAAACTAATGAACGATCAATTTTTGTTTGGCTCTTGGTAAAGCATCTTATTTAAAAACAGCAAAAAAACTTGGTGAAAGCATTCCAGAAGACACTTTATTAAGTTCAGACAGTGTTTTCGTCTAATGGGCAATCTTGAATATATTCTTTAATGGTAATGTCATAGCCATGTGCTCAATTTTTGAAACATTTACCGTGGTTTAGACAATTCAAAAACTCTGAGTTATTTACAGTGGCATAGACAATTCAGAATTATTTTTTTTTTGTAAATACAAATTTCATCAATTGTTTCCCTTACTTGGTAAAACCGCTCCACACTTAATTCAGGTGTAGACACTTTGTCTCCGACTTCACAATTGCCTGTTTACTTCTCTGCAACCGGTTTCTCCCTTTTACAGCATCATCAGACAGGAGAAAATTGCTTTTATTTATATGCATTCATGACAACTGTATATAAAAATCAGTTGCTACATTAAAGAACAACATAAAAATGACAGATAATGTCTTTAAAATGTCTGTGATGAATGTCAATACTTAACATGAAAATTAAATCAACTCATAATAACAGCAACAGAAGCAGTTTCTATATGCTGACAATATCAACATGCATTAACTCATTAATGCATTATTACAACTATTTTTCAGATAGGTAGATGTATTCTGATTATTATATTTAATTCAAAAGAAGAGTTTCTAAGAATCAATTTAGTTTGCTCATTTAAAATAAGGTAGCTATTGTCATGTATGTGATTTTTTATTTCGAAAGCTCCAAAAAAGTTAAGATTGTCTTTGTCATTACAAAAATGTAGTGGCTCTGTGTGGTTATTTACAGTGGGCCTATCTTGAGTATCGATAATATGTTTTACAAATGCAGATTTGTCAACGTGGTTATTTTTAAATTAAGAAATATGTTCTTTGTATATGTAATGACTGTCATCGATCTAGATATGACATTTTATTGGTGATATTTTTTTTTATGGATACTCATTTTGGGGTAGGAAACTATTTTTATGATGCTGCATCAATTTGTTCTAAGAATACGAATTTGAGAAAGACAGAGAATACTATCTGTTTTTCATAAAACACTGTATATTATCCCATATGGGAAGTTGTCTGGAAAGCTAGGCTGAATGATATATGTAGATATCAGGTACATAGTGCTCATAGTTTTCGAGCTATCCTGAAATAAAACAAAGATGATTCATAACTTTCATATTTATCAAGAACACACTGTTGCAGTGCTATTGGGACGGCAAGGCCGCGGACGAGCCCTGAGGGAAAAAAACCCACTGTATATTATTACATTTTTGTATTCGCATAACACTTTAGGTACAATTTATGACAACTCACAATATGCAACTACAGTTTTTTTTTCTACAAATGAAGTGGTTAAGTGAAGATAGGCTGGTCTATTCTATTTAAATAAATACAAAATCAGTCAAAGAGATTGTTTTTGTAATATAGAATGAAAAAAATAAGACAAAAACAGACTCTAATAGCAGCAGAATTCACAAAAACACAAACTGTAGGGGTAGAGGGACTGCCCCGGGGCGCAAAGAAAGAAGTTCCGGAGGTCGCAGAAAATGGCGACCGGGACGTGGACGGTCGAAAAACCAGAGTACCATAGACAATTCAATAGACCTCGAGATTGCGGCAGCCCAATTGCGAGACGAAATCACCTCGGCCTATAACGCCAACTGCCCCCTGAAAATGAGGGTGTCCACCAGGAGCGTCCCATGGTGGAACAAGGACCTCAGACAAAGGAGGATGCAGGTTCGTAAGCTGTTTAACGCGGCCAAAAGGTCGGGAGCATGGGATGATTATAGACAGGCCCTAACGACCTATAACAAAAGACTGGGGGACGCCAAGAAGGACTCGTGGAGGAGACACTGCAAGGAAGTGGAGAACATGTCTGAGAGCGCTCAACTACACAGGATCCTGTCCAAAGGCACTCAGACCAACATAGGCTCCCTTAGAACATCCACGGGAGGCTTTAAAAGTTTGGGGGAGGAAACTATGGAAATTTTACTCCAGGCGCATTTCCCCAGCTGTAACATACTAAACCAATCACCTCCGTACTGGGAACACTAAGAAATAGAGGCGCCTTATAGGCGGGCATCTAGAGTAGACTGGACAGTCGCTAAAGAGGTGGTTACTTGGAGCAAAATCAGATGCTGGGCGTCCAACAGACCAGGTAAAGTCCCTGAGGCCAATAAGTCTCAAGTCCTTACTAAAAACAGTGGAAAAACTGCTCGACCGGCACATTTGGAGCGGTGTACTGGAAGCATATCCCCTACACTGCGGACAATATGCATACAGAGCAGGATTCTCAACAGAAACAGCACTGCACCAACTGGCGCTGAAGCTGGAGAATACGCTGGAGAACAGGGAGGTGGTGCTGAGGGCCTTCCTAGACATAGAGGGGGCCTTCAGCAACACCTCAGTCGAATCTGTTCTGGCAGCTGTCAGGCAGCATGGAATAGAGGAGACCTGCTGCAGGTGGATCAGTTTCATGCTCAGGGACAGGGCAATGTTCACCTCTCTCGCCGGAGGGACACTGCTGACGGGGGTCACGGCGGGGTGTCCGCAGGGGAGCGTTCTGTCTCCCTTGCTCTGGTGCCTAGTCGTGGACGGCCTGCTGGGGGGGCTCTCGGGAGGGGGTATGAGGTACAGGGCTATGCGGACGACATTGTCATCATAGTCCGAGGAAAGGTTACACAGTCAGTGTGAGAGCGCATGCAGACAGCACTGAAAGTGGTGGAAGGGTGGACGGTTGGTCAAGGGCTCGGGGTGAGCCCCGAGAAAGCTACCGTCATACCGTTTAAGAGGAGAAGGAAGTGGGACAGCCACAGAACTCTCACTCTATATGTAGGAACATTCCAATGGCCAGGGAGGTAAAATATCTTGGGGTCGTATTGAACTCTAAGCTAACCTGGAATGGTCACGTTGAAAAAATACTGTGTAAGGCAGTCATGGCCTTAGCCGTCACTAGGCGGATATATGCAAAAACATGGGGACTAAGACCTAGTATAGCCCACTGGCTGTATACAAGGGTGGTCAGACCATCGTTAACATACGCGGCACTGGTCTGGTGGCCTAAGGTGACACAATCCAGTGCCAAACAAAAACTAGGCAAGATCCAAAGGATGGCTTGCCTAGGCATTACAGGGGCCATGTCTTCAACCCCAACAGCCGCCATGGAGGTGTTGCTGGATCTGCCCCCCCCCCCTACACTTAGTTATTATGGGGGAGGCCAGGCTAGGACTATACAGACTAGCCTGCAATGGTAGACTGAGGATCAACCCAGGCTTCAGGGGCCACTGCAAAATTCAGGAGATCGTGAAGGAGCCCATGCTTGAAATGAGGTCGGACTTCGCGAGCCCGCGAATCTGCAGAGCAAACAACTTTACAGTGGAAATCCCCAACCGGGAGGCATGGCGGGAGGAGACGCCGGGCACCCCACGGGACGCGCTCGTCTGGTTCACGGACGGATCCGGCGGTGAGCGTCGGACGGGGGCAGGTGTTTATTCAGAAAGACTGAGGGTAAGTCATAGTATTTCCCTCGGAGTCCATGCAACGGTCTTTCAAGCCGAAATGTACGCCATCCTGCACTGTGTGAGGGAGAACAAGAGGAGGGGCTACACCAACAAGCAGATTCTCATAGCCAGGCAGCGCTTAAGGCCCTAAGTGGCCCACAGGTAAATTCCTCACAGGTGAGTGAGTGTCGAGACAAGACGAGAGACCTGGCTGGGCAGAATGAGGTCACCCTCATCTGGGTGCCGGGTCACTCAGGGGTCAAAGGCAATGAAGAAGCTGAGACAGTCTCGCTACGAGAGGGTCATCAGAACTATTTATGGGACCAGAACCGGCTCTAGGCATGACAAAGAGCACTGCGAGGGGAGCCATTAAGTCCTGGATCAGAAACCAACACATGGTGTACTGGGCAGACTGTCCAGGGCTCAGACATGGGAAGTCAATAATTGACGAACCCAGTTCAAAGAGAGCTGTGGAGCTACTAAATCTTAGCAGAGGACAGTTCAGAAACATAACAGGTCTCTTGATGGGACACATGGCCGTCAAGAAACACCTGCATAAAATGGGGCGGTTTGAGGGGGAGCTCGCATGCAGACTTTGCAGCGAAGGGGAGGAATCAGCCCAGCACATCTTGTGCGAGTGTAAAGCTCTAGACCGCAGAAGACAACTGATCTACGGTCAGTCAAGACCGGAGACAGATCATTATATAACTTCAACCTACCAATCGCTGTGCAGACTAGTTCAAGGCACAGTGATTTTGGAGTGGTTGGAGTAAAAAGACTAAGGGCATGCACAATAAACCAAAGGTTGCGGTGCTATCGGGGCGGCGAGGCTCCAGACGAGCCTTGAGGGAGAGAAAAAAATATATCTTGTTTGGTTACATAAAAACAAAAGAGCAGATGAACAGGTAAACAGGTTAACGAACATGTTCTTGGGTAAGAACTGAACTGTACAAACTTGTTTAGCAACTTCACCTGTTCTTTAACAACTCTACTCTCGATTGGACATGCGCTGTCCATACTTCGACAGCACAGTGTCTTTCTAAACGATACGCCGGCGGTAATTTAACTGATATTTCAAGTATTGTATTTTGGTTATTAATTTAGTCATTTATTACGGCTCGGTTTACGCGATAATTAGGTTCATTACACCCTCCTTAAGCTTTGCTTAAAAAAAAGTTTTTCAATAACAATTTTCGATCATCAGAAAATTATATATAAACAACTGAAATACCTAGCCAAAATCTCAAATAAAATAGTCCAAGAAAATAGCCTAATTTAACTTAAATTATTGTCCAAAATGTTACTATTCATCTCTCCTAACACTGAATTGTGCCCTCGAAGTCACTCTCACTCACCGACGTTCGCCTCTGCTCTGCAATCGGCTTGCCATCTTATGCTGCTGAAGTTTTCTTCCCATGGGATCCTCCTTGCAGGCTCCAAAATGAATCAGCTGCTATCTGACGGTGGTGCCTCCTCTGTTTGTAAGAGGTGCCTCATGCAGCAGCTCCATAGCCCTCCAGTTCGACAGGTTCTGATGGTGCTGTAGTGATAGCGCTATGGGGAGTACGATGCTATCGGTTTCGACGGCCTTGGGATTGACATTGCGTAGCTTTACTTTGGGCACATCTTGTCATAGGTACGACCACCTCTTTACAGTAGTGGCATGGGCATTCTCTGGACATAATGCCCGTTCGCCCACATCTGGAGCAGAACAATTTTAACACTCTCACAATCTTAACCTGTGTCCCGCCTGTCCATGCCTCTAACATAACTGTTGCTTTTTGTAAATACCCTGGTCTAGCGAGAGCTGCTCTTTCAGCTTCCCTCACTGCAATCGATGGTATGTATAGTGGCTGTCTGTATGGGCGGGTTGTGTGTCGTAGCAGGGGCGGAAGGAACTGGTTGGTCCTCCAGCGACGACACGGTACACCAGCTTTCCTATCCCTCTCGAGGAGGGCTATTAGAAGTTTAGGGTGTGCTCTTCTGAGTCTCTCTCTAAGTTCTCCTAACAGAGCTTGAATTGCTCCAGTTTTCTCAATAAACTTATATTGGGTATGTCACAGTTCCAGGGCATCTGGCGGAACTAGGGACGTAAATTTCTCTGTAGCCAGGTCAGTTCTTGTCTGGTGAAGCTTCCATGTTGCCGGATAAGTGTCTTTCAATGTTGTCAGGTAAGCGTCTATAGCTCAGAAGCTCGCCGGGTTTGTGTAACCGGCAGCTTATTTTAGCTTCGAGGTGCACATTATATTTGACTGCAAAATAGAAACGTCTAAAATAATCAACGAAGTCTTCCCATGAAGTCCAGTAAGCCCTGTTGTTGCGGTACCATAGTATGGCTGGATGCTCTAAGATTTGGGAAAGTACTGCTAGAAGGCAGCCTGAGGAAATATTATAATGTAAGCGGATCTTCTCCAGCCGTTCCGGGAACGCTACGGGGTTGGAGCTGTCATCGAAATGTAAATTCCATGAAAATAGGTTCAGCGGTGGCAGGTGCTATACGGCGGTTTCTGTTTTACCTTTTGGTCCTGTCATTCTTGAAGCAATCTCTTCTAATTAGCAACAGTTTTTCAAAATTAAAGTACAAAAAAACTTTATACAACAAACTACTCTATTTATCTAGAACAGACTATTTAGAAAAATTATAGCCTGTAATTAGAATTAATTAATAAAAATAATGTATGAATATTATGTTAATAAAAAAAAACACACAAACAAAAATGTTGAAATGAAGTAAAAGTTACAAAAAAAATGAAACTTCAAAAGTTCAAACATCCAGCTTCAAACTTCAATCTTCAAACTCCAAATTTCAAGCTTCGACTGGAAAAACCACTGGTCTTCAAAACTACTAAATAATTAATAGTCGCGGTCGAACAGAACACCCGGTATATATGGCAAAGATTTTAATCAGTGCCCACTGCAACAAATTCCAACTCTTTTCTTATTTTCTTTAAATTCTCAGATAATGATATCTTATCGAGAAAAATGTTCAAGTCTTATCGTAAATAACTTTGAAATTATTGTTAAAGATACACAATTTTTTACAACTTAACGGTGATTTAATTTAATCCCCCTGGGCATGGACAAAATTGGCTTGGGTCCCTGCTACAAGCAACTTTTGTAAAGGGTGTTTTTCCTCTAGAGGTTTCTTTCACTTCGGATTTCTTTTCTTCTTCTATTTTTCTATCTAATTCTCAAGTGCCAGTACTGAATTATGATTATCAAAAGCAGTTATACTCTGCCAGGGAGGTTTACCTACTGGTCACACCCCCTTTGTAAGCTGCAAGACATGGTGTAGCTTAGGCCAGAGCAGGCTTCAGTGGAGTTAGTTGAGTTCGGGTAGGCCTACGGCAGACCTTTGCATTCTCTTCATTGACATTGTTTCTTCTATTGGAAAGGGTCAGTAAGAATTAATAATCCGACTTGTATTTACACTGATTTATTTTCTCTTGGTTTGGAGAATATTTACAAAGGTAAAGTTAAATTAAAATTGGTTCTTAAACAAATGAATAGTGATTGACTATCGGAAAAATACTGTTAAATTAAATTGCTTTATGGTGGAGTCCAAATTGCGTAAGCGATGGAAGCAGTGTGCCTAACACTTTTAACTCAGACAGGCAAAATTAAAACAACTTAATTTCAAACGGCAGCGGAACCTCGTAAATCAAACAAGCTCGGAACTTTTCATCAGTAACACAGGTGGGTTAGTGACTGCAGTCTCTTGGCTGAACATGCGTTGTCCGTACTTCGACGGCAAGTACCTTTCGAAGCGATACCCCGGCGGTAATTTAATTGACATTTCAAATATTGTATTTCGCTGGTTATTAATGCTCGGTTTATATATATATATATATATATATATATATATATATATATATATATATATATATATATATATATATATATATATATATATATATATATATATATAATACCTCCTGCAGTGCATATGGCGTCCATGAATTAGGTGTTTACCTTAGATGCAGCGTCCACTGCGATATGGCGTCTGTATATCGGACGTCATATCGCATTGTTAATTTTTTGGCTTCTATGATCATTTATTTACTTTGATGAGGTGATTCTGAGATTTTCATTTTGACGTCATAAATCCGGATGTTTAATGAAAATCTATCTTAGTTCAAGCTTCTACTGCTTGTTATTAGAGGCGCCATCAAGAATCAATATACGCAACATTTATATTTGAACAGTCAACGTTTAATTTACAATGGATACAGCGTCCAAGTATTGACAACGTGGCTTATCATTTGTTCCGCTTAAGACTTTAGGTTGTGCAGTTCACTCAACGTTATTAGCATAATAAGGTTTCCTGCCTTTTTATATGTTATGGGTCTTCTGGAGCGTTTGTTTAAATGTGTAAGATTATATATTTAACTGGTCTTTTTTCAAGAATCTTTACAAGGAAAAATATAGGGTGTGTGTGAGCGTGCGCGTGTGCAAGTGTGTGTGTGCGCGCGCGCGCGCGTGTAGCACGATTTTGTAAACAAGCTAACTTTCGAAAGCATGAAGCTTATTACTTCATAACTTGTATAACAACGGATATATTAAGCTTTACCGTCGAAATGTATCACCCTGTTTATGTTGGTTCTAAGGGGCCTAGTTAGAGCTAATTTGAAAAAAAATCTTGTCACAATTCAAAAGTGGCTGTCTAATTAATAGCGAATTTCTTCTATGAACATTCGCTAAAAATTACAGACTATTGAACCATAGACTCTATAACTAAAACTACTGCCAAAATATCAGAGAAAGGGTCTATATGAAATGTTTTTTCTGCAAATATTATAGTAAAATAAAGTACAATGACGGTTGGGCTGAAACTTAAGGCTTTGTAAAACACGTTTCTTGCAGCATTTTCTCTACATCCTGCATTGTTTCAGGTTTTTTATCTAAATGTTGCCAATATTGACGTTTTAAATCGCGGCGTTTTAAGAAGAAAAACTATAAAATTGTAAAAGTATTTCTTGACCTTCTTGTTCAAAAAAATAAAATAAAAAAAAATCTTCACAAAATAGATTTTATTATCCACACAAAATATTTTGGTTTTATGTGTTTCTCTGGTCATCAGTGGCACCCCAATTTTTTTTTTTTTCTTTAAATGCCTATAACTTTTTTTTCTTTTATCTTAGAGATATAATTTTGGTATATAGTATACTTTTTATGATATAAACCTGTGTACCAAATTTGGTTGCAATAGCTTCGTTATTTCCGGAGATACAGTTTTTTCCGAAAGAAAACAAAATTGTTGAGGAAAAACTGTTGCGAATTTCCTGGCTAACGTACTTATCGAAGCCACTTGCAAAAGGAATGCGCTCAGCAAATTTAATCAAAATCGGCCGATTATTTTTTTAGTTATCGGTGTGATGCATATATAAAAATTCAAAAGTCGGAATCTCCCCATTAGTGAATTTTTTCTACGAAGATTTACTAAAATTGAAACTGACACGAGATATGTGTTCTAGGAGGCCTAGTTCGCGCTCATTTGAAGACATTTTTCCAAAATTCAAAAGCCAAGATCTCCTCATTCCATAAAGTCACTTTATTTTGTACACTTTTTCCTTTTTCCCAATAGTCGGCGCAAAATATTTTTCAGTTCCAATAGTTTTTAAACTGCTGGGTTGACTTACCTGTATATAATTTTCAGTTGGTTTCAAAATTTTTTTTTAATATTTTAGTTTTGTTTTAAAATAAGTCGTGTTTATTGCGAGTTAATTTTTAAGTGTTGTGAAAGTTTTATTTAATCAAAATTAGGCAACCTGAAAACTTGTTTTATTTATACTGAAATCCCGCAGACTCCAAAAAATTTTGTATGGTATTAATTGGCAAACAATTTTTTGCTTAAAGGTAAAATATAAAAATTTATAATGTATCATCAACGTAACAAATAAACAATATATTTGTAAATATCATAGGACAACTTTATTTTCTGAATGTATTTAGGATTAGTATCAGCTTGAAGGTAAATCCAGTTCACTAAAACTATCTCTAACACTTCATAAATAATTTAACAATGAACATATCAAAAGCGATTAATTTATTGTATTTCAGTCCTCATAATTTAATAATAACATTTAGACTGGGCTCTTTAAGTGTTTTCCAGCTGTATGTATGATGATCAGCATAAGCCCGAAAATAACTTCACTTCCCATTAAGTAAAGTTTTATTTAAAGTTTTTTTTTTATGATATAGTTCATAATAGGTAAAGCCTATTATGTGCCTCTAAGACCTGATGAACTTGATTCTTGTGCCAGAAGATGGGTGTATACTCGCTTCTTGAATAGTTGCAGATTATATATCTTCGGAAATCTCTGCCGGGAGGGCATTCCAAAGCTTAGATGGAAGAACAAGGATTCGTAATGAACCGTGACAAGTGTGTAATTTGACACTAAAACCGTGTGCTTCTGGACTAAAACAGGTCAACAGATTGAATGTCGCAAGCGGAGGTACTAACGAAGCAATTTCTAAAGAAGCAATTTCTAAGGAAGACATTTCTAAGGAGCAATGTCGATAGTAATATCGATAGAAAAGGCAGAGATCTCGAACCTTTCTTTTGTAGTTGAGAGAAGTGAGAGTGACTGTGATATATGAATCTCCTATAAGGCAAACAGCTCGTTTCTGAACAGAATCTAGGAGGGACAATGGTTTCTTTGGGGCAGCACCCCAGACATAATAATAATTTTATTAACGGTCTGAGCCAATTTACAGATTAATTTACGACCAAAAATCAAATTAACTATAAACAAGCTAATAATATAAACCTAAAAAATATTTTCTAACACACTTTTAAATTCAGCAAGGCTTACAAAAAAAATATCAGTTTTTTCACAATATTTGTTAGCATTTCTACATATTCTTGGAACTGCAGAATGAAAAGTATAATTAACACGATAGAAACTCTCATTAAATAGACCATGGTGTCTTAAGGTTCTGGATGGAACACTAAGCTTAATCATAGCTAGTAAGTCAGGAGAATCTACAACACCATTCAGCAATTTATATAAAAAGCAAAGGTCAAAATTAACCCTTCGTTGTTCAAGAGTAATCAAATTTAATTGAGTATAAAGTTGTAAGTAGTCAACTTGGTCAGTTACGATACCCATCTTATATGCCACAAACCTAAGAAATCTTTTTTGGACTCTTTCAAGTAGATCTTTATGTATCTGATAGAATGGTGACCAAACAATGAGACATGAGAACAGTATTCTAACTGTGGTCGTATCTGTGCTTTATACGGCATCTAAAGCTGCTGTGATGATAACAAACCTTTCACACTGAAACAGATTCCTCTTTGCTGTTGATTTAGCAATACTGAAAACGTATAACTGCCAGAAAAGATCATCTGCAAAAGTTATACCCAATGTAGAGAAATCGTGGATTTTTTGGCCAGTATTTTGCCAGCCATCGGAATTTATGTGGCCTGCATGTCACTCTTCTTTGAGAAGAGGCAATTATGTGTTCATGAGGCATTAAACATAACCAGATTTGCAGAGCCCCAGCTGAAAATCTTAAGACACGTCATCATTTAGGGAGTTGGTTACTTTAACTCTCATTGATAAAGAGCTAAAGCAGATATTGGGTCAGTCGATTAGAACATGCTGCGAAGAGGACTTCATCAACAAAGCTGTGGATCACGTTGTTGAAAGTGTGGGAGCCAAAACGGAACCCTGTAGAACTCCATCATTATTTTTTACACCATCGACAACAACGAGCGCTCCTTCAGAAAAGTAGATAACCATAGGCATAATTTCAAAGGCAATCCATATGACGAATGTTTATTGAGGAATGCATGGCAGAATCGATCGAATGCTTTAGAATTATTCAATCAAATTGCATGACCTGCTCCAATTTTCTTGAGAGCAGAACACCAAAGAAGAGTGAAGTATGTCAGAATATCGCCAATAGACCGGTTTAGATGAAAGCCGTTTCTAGGCGTGCAGAACGGGGCAATGATATCGGCACTGTTGCCAGATTTTCCAGTTTTGAGCTTCATGTTACATTGTTAGCTTAAATAGAAAACTCTATTTATTTTTATTTCAATGAATGACTTCTGAGATATGAAGGTTATCTTTTTTATGAAATGACTGGCAGCTTTCCCTCACACTTTATTCTTGAAAGCCAAGGGGTGAAAGAACAACCACAAAACAACAATAACACTAAGATAAGAATGAGATTAAATGCTAGCACGCTAAAACAACAATAACTTGACAGTTTATAATGGATACAACACTAATTTTTAATTAAATGTTCAACGTGGGCCCTATTATTTGCCAGACAGTGTCAAAGATCATAAAACTCTCGCAGTGTATATTTGGTGTGATAAGTGCAGATGCTGTCATATCTCAGCCACTAGTAGAGATACAATTTTGAAAATTTGGGATCTTACTAAATTTGAGACGCCCAATTCATTGCAATAAAAATAAATGAGACATTCCATTTAATTTAAAAAACAAAGAGACTACGTATAGCGCAAAACTGGGAAATCTTGGCAACAGTGCCGATATCATTGTTCAATTGTGCATACCCAGAAACGCCCAAATACCATTTTTGTAGGCGTAAATTTAGCAGTGTTGAAGAAATTTAAGCATTCCAGTACTTTTTACTCACCTGGTGTATATATATATATATATATATATATATATATATATATATATATATATATATATATATATATATATATATATATATATATATATATATATATATATATATATATATATATATATATATATATATATATATATATATATATATATATATATATTAGATCCACTTGGTTCTCGGGTTGAACCGCGTCCAAAATTTATTAAAACTCTACGTTTCGGCTCCTGTTGGAGCCATTTTCAAGAGGTAAAGGAAATATGTAAGGCCTCAATCTGCCTACTCCTTAGAGTGGTAAACAAAGGTGGGTTGGGTTGTTGTAGCTCGATTACGGGGCCTCAATTTGCCTACTCCCCAAATCTCGCCGGAGATCGTTTCTAAGGTCTCAGTGTATTCAACCCTAGGCCTAAGAGAGATCTGGGGCCTAAGGTTGAACACACTAAAAGCTAAGAGACGATCTCCGGCGCGATTTGCGGAGTAGGCAGATTGAGACCCCGTAATTGAGCTACAGCAACCCAACCCACCTTTGTCCACCGCTCTTAGTAGTAGGCAAATTGAGGCCTTAGAGTTCATGTCCTTACATATTTCCTTTACCTCTTGAAAATGGCTCCAAAACAGGAGCCGAAACGTCGAGTTTTAATACATTCTGGACGCGGTCCAACCCAAGAACCAAGTATATCTCATCAGTGGCGGCTCGTCAGATGACGCACGTTACGCTAAAAAATTTTATTCAAAATCCACCATATTTTAAATTTTTTTCACTGTCAAATTTATTTGGTACAACCACATATAAATGTCTAGTTACGTTGCGCCGCAGTTGATAATGTATTTTTATAGTATTTTATGGTACAATATATTTTGCAAGCCCCTGATTCCCGAATTGAATGTTACACAACATGCCCCAACCTGCAGCGTATTACGTGTTGCAAAACACAGACTATCGCAGAGCAACTGAGGACTGAGACTGAACTGAGCCAGAATCGTGTATATACAAATGCTGCGTCAATTTATTATCGCTTACATGCGCGGTTGTCATGGCAACGGCACGCGCGTTGTTGAGTCGGTGTTTATGATCGCCACAAAAGTGTTGCAGAATTCTGAGCCTGCTTGAAATCTTAATTTCCGTCGTTTGTTTAGATTTAGTCGGATCGTCAGACACGTATTTTTATTTTTGCTATGTTGCCGTTAAATGATCCAGTATGTGTCACATATACAGACTTTGAAAAGCTGCATTTTTCATGTTTCTTTTTGGCAAGTGGAATTGATTTGTTTATTTGCACCTCTAAAAGAATAATTTCAAAATAAGAAAATATTCGATACAAAATTTATAAAAAGAGGAGGGCCTTGAATTTGAAAAAAAATTATTATTATCACCTCTAAAAGAATAATTTCAAAATAATAAAATATTAGATACAAAATTTCAAGTTATAAAAAAGAGAAGGGACTTGAATTTGAAAAAAAATATATGCTTGTAGCTCTTCCCACTATAAACAGATTTTCATAGTAGGCGCCGTATTATATTACTGTGCCTGTGCGTGTACAGCGTGACAAAAATAAAGTAAATAATAATACTAATTTATTTATTTATGTCCTCTCATCGAGTATTCGTGGTCATTATTCCAAAAATTATTCCTTGTGAAGGTCTATATTTTTGTACAAATGGATTTTTCATTTAAATACTGAAGTGCCAGGAGAACACTTGACCATGAAAAATCAAAAAAAAATTCGTCTGCGGCGCAGAGGGGGGTCATCGCCCCCCTGAACTTCCCTTTGGGGCCGCGTTGATTCTGCTCCGCCCACTCCCAAAGTCACGAGCCGCCACTATATATATATATATATATATATATATATATATATATATATATATATATATATATATATATTGTTTTGTCTTTGTTAAGTTTCATTTCATTGTCTTTGAACCATGTTTCTGCTTATCTAAATGTTAGCTGGTTTATCACTCACATCCTGAATGTTGGAGCCATAATAAAAGACATATCATCAGCAAAAAGGCAAACGTAGTCACCTGATATATTCTCCAGTAGATCATTTATGTATATGAGAAACGAAAGGGGCCCCAGTATTGAGCCTTGGGGTATCCCTCGTGCCAGACCTCTCCACTCTGACTCTTCATCGTTGCATCTGACCTTTTGTTTTCTGGGTGTTAGATATGCGACCAATAGTTTCTGTGGAGGTCCTCATATGCCATAATATGTGTGCTTTTCTTCCTTTATTCTATGAGACATAGAGTCGCATGCCTTTCCCAAGTCACAAAAGCTGACTACAATTATTTTCTCGTCAAATCCTGTAGCAATCATGTTAACATCTGCCATCGTTCTTAATTATTGTGATTTTATTTATGGTTCCTCTATCGACAGTCACGATGTTGATTGCATACAGAAGGTTTAAAACCATTGCTGCCACCTGGTAAATAATCTAAGAAAATATTATCACGTTTCACAAACAATTCTTGACATGAGCTGGTTAAACTTGCAACAGAGAAGAAGACATCACTTAGGATACTTTATTCATTCCTTATTAACATCGGCACATACTTCATCATGTTTTAAAAATAAATTTATCCTGCGATCTAAAATACATTTAAGGAATGTTAGATTTAAACACATGTTTACAGTTCCACATCATAGATCAGCTCTAGTTAAAAGACCTTTCATATACATTGCCATTAAGTTGTATGATTATTTACCTGAAGAATTCAAGACTTGCCGTTTAAATTTTGTGTAATTCTGACACCAACTTTTACGCAAGTTTTGTTTATCTGTGTACTGCATACACGTGAATTAAAAGCTGTATGTATATCTTATATATATATATATATATATATATATATATATATATATATATATATATATATATATATATATATATATATATATATATATATATTGTTGTGGTCTTCGGAGTGGGGTATCAATATACGCTGGTTGGTAAGGCAGCAGTGGTTTATCCCACACGATTGTCGAAGATGGTAAAACAACACTCAAAGGGCTGCATTATGCATATCATACACGTAATTGGTAGACGCCATCACCGGACATGCATTCAAGAGATGGATAAGAGTCACCATAAGGGCCACAATAGACCTTATGGTCGCGGTGGAGGGACTGGTATGGCCCACAATCAAAAAGAGTCCCCTGCGATTGGTGACATATTCTACAGCTGTCATCTGCCACATGCACCTGCATTATACGCCTGCAGTAGACCAAGGTGTTTATAACACCATCTTGGCAAACTACGATGCACCCTTCAGTCACCTACAGGAGCCCTGCTGATTTAAAAAAAGAAAATGTCAGCCTCGTTGACAAGCTATGTCCTTCTATATGCCTGAAGAACATTCTGTGCAAAGACTCGTCAACATGCTGCAATAACAGATGTTTTTGCAGGGCATCTCTAATTTTAGCTCTTAAGGTCGGTATGTCAAGCTCAGTCACCAAAGAGCAATCATCTTGCCTTCTTCTTGATCAAAGCATAGTCCGAATTAACCTGCTGATCTGCCTGCTGCCTTGAACAGGAATGTTCCTCTTCCTGCGTCTGACAATTTTCAGAAGGGGATCCAAGCTTTTACGGATCTTGCAGCTCATCTCACGGTCCAATTTATTATTATTATTATTATTATTATTATTATTATTATTATTATTATTATTATTAATTTTATTATCGTTATTTTTATTACCATTATTATTATCATTATTATCATTATCATTATCATTATTATTATTATTATTAATATTATTATATACTTGGGATTTCTCAAAGAACTTGCTTCTGCAGAGATAGTATTTTAAGAATATATAGTTTCAGTAAGTATTATAACAATCTGTTTCTACTTACTGTCTTGTGAAAACATTCGTTTTGAATTTTTACGCATCTTAATGAAATTTAATATAACATTTTAAAT
Source organism: Tillus elongatus (assembly GCA_964006375.1). Classification (NCBI taxonomy): domain Eukaryota; kingdom Metazoa; phylum Arthropoda; class Insecta; order Coleoptera; family Cleridae; genus Tillus; species Tillus elongatus. Next base: position 80,133,340 of record OZ023269.1, on the reverse strand, counting down.
ATATTGTGTAATTTGTTTCACCGTTATTTGGTGGTTCTACTCGACTATGTTCGGAATCTAATTTTGAGCACTGAATTTTCAACTAATGGGCCGATTTTTATGAAGTTTTGGAAGAAGTGCCTTCCTTTTGTAATTGGCTTGGATAAGTTCATTAGCCAGGAAAATCGGACAAGTCTTTACGAGAAAATTTTGGGTTTACTTTTGAAACATTTGTGTATCTCTGAAAATTACAAAGCTATGGCAACCAAATTTGGTACACAAGTTTCTACTATAAAAGGCAAAAACGCATCCTACATACTAAACCTCAGATCTCTAAGTTAAATGAAAAAATATATAGGCATTTAAAGGAACGAATTTGAGTGCCACTGGTGCTCAGAGAAATGCAAAACACCACAATATTGTGTGGTTAACAAAATCTATTGAATATTACAAATGTTGAGTTTTCTTGGTGCAAAAAGGTCAAGAAGGACTAGAAAAATTACTTTGAAAATTGTATAGTTTTTCTTCTTAAAAGGTCAGTCGTGATTTTTAAACAATGCGGATTGTGTAGAAGAAATGTGGTAAAGAATGTGTTTTACAGTTTCTGCTTCAGCCGTCATTGCCCTTCCTAAAATTTTTAGAGAAAATTATTTCAAATAGACCCTTTCTCTGGTGCTTTGGCAGTATTTTAATCTATAGAGTTCGTGGTTTAATAGTATCGTATTTTTAGGGAATTTTCGTAGACAAAATTCGCTAATAAGTAGATCGCAACTTTGGAATTTCTTAATCTTCTATTCAATTTTTACGTTGCGAGCAGATTATGCAATTCCAAAGATTTTTTATAGAAAAAATTAAATTATGACATGAGAACTTTTACTCCATACAATATAGCCATAGAGACTTTTTCTGTGACTTCACATAAGTGCTTGTTTTTTTTTCTCTGCAATCGGTTTCACTTTCACAGCATCGTCGGGCAAAGGAAAAGGAGGAGGAGATAAGGAGGAAGTGAGAGGAAGAGAGAAAAAAAGCTAGCTATACATGTTTTAAAATTGAAATACTTACGTTTTCTCCTTTGATTTACACCTTTCTCTATTACGACCCTTCTCATGCTTGTCAGGAGATTTGCTTCTTGACTTGCAACTTGCACTTATTTTAGAATCTCTACTCGATGACCGCGATTTCTCCCTTCGCCATTCCTGCCATCGCGGTTCCTCCCTTCGCGGTTCCTCCCTTCGTGGTTCCTCCCATCGCGATTCCTCCCTTCGAGATTCCTCCCTTCGCGATTCTTCCCTTCGCGATTCCTCCCTTCGTGATTCCTCCCTTCGCGGTTCCTCCCTTCGCAGTTCCTCCCTTGGCGGTTCCTCTCTTCGTGATTCCTCCCTTTGTGGTTCCTCACTTCGCAGTTCCTCACTTCGCAGTTCCTCTCTTCGGGGTTCCTCACTTATACACACTATTCTTTCCTCATCATCTGGTTGATTCACAACAATATCATCTCTGTCAAACAGGGGTTTCTGTCCTTCATCTAAAAAAAAAAAAAAAAAAACTAGGCTTATATTGACACTGATCTACCACAAAATATTAAACTTAGCAGCTAATTAATAACAAATAATTTAACAGTATATTTATTTATTTATTATTATGCCAATACATAGTGTATATAAACCAGTTACTTACAGTTAGAAATTATCACTTTTTTAAGCATTTGTAATTCAATTAATCAATAATCAAATTTAAACAAAATAAAAAAAACTAGTAAAACTTAAAGCATATTTCAGGCTTAAAAGACAGTCCATCAATTGCGTTAAATTAAATTTATAAGTCACTGGGAGTTAATAAACAAACAAAATAAAGATAATGTAATAAGGTGGTTATATAAGATGTATAGGCTCTGTCAATACGTTCTTAAATGATTCGAAATTCATATTGAAAATGACAACATATTTACATAATCTGTTATACTGAACATGTTCTACAGAGCGGAGAACTAAAGGCTATTTGTTATATATCTTGTTCTTAAAACAATTGTTCGTCCACTGTCTGGATAACCCTGGCTTGAATCTTCTTTAACAATTCCGAAAAAATGAGCAGAGTACTGACGGTTATAAACAGTGGATGGGCAATTATAGGTATCTTCTGAAAACTAGCCGCTAGAGTGAAGTGAATAACTTATTTTTTCGACTTTGTCAATTCCTGAGTGCGGAATAGTTGCCTTTATAGGTCCTTTTTACACAGAAATAAATTCAGTTTAAAAAAATATATCTTCAGGTTCCTTTTTGATTTTGAAATTCTACAATTAAAAGAAAGTCTATACGCAGCACGTGCATTATGGTAGTGAATTTTCATAAAAATGCTTTTAATAGCAAATATGTATTTTTTAATGAAAGAACGTATCAAATTTGGTTACCAATTATTGTTTGAAAAAGTACACATTTTTTTTGAAAATGAACTTAAAATGTTCTCGAAAAAACTGGTCTGATTTGCCTGGCCAACGAACCTCTTCAAACTATTTACCTACCTACCAAGATATAATTATTTACACAAAAAGCAATTCGACCAAGCTTACAAAAAAAATTTCATGAAAATTTGCAAACAATTTTTTCACGGAAATCCCAAAACATTTTGTTACCATAAGTTATTAAACATTTATCATTAATTGCGAAAATCTTACAAACAATGATTTCTATGGAAGCTCAAAAAAATTATATATGACACCGCAATTTTTTCTACGAAAATTCGCTAAAAGTTACCGACTATTGAACCATACACTCTATGACAAAAACTAATGTCAAAGTATCAGAGAAAGGGTCTATTTGAAATGAATTTTCTGGAAATATTTTAGTGAAATGAACAACAATGGAAGGTTAAAGCTGAAACTTAAGGGTTTGTAAAACACAGTTCTTGCAACATTTTCTCTACGTAACCCATATTCGTTGCCAGTTTTGACGTTTCAAATCGCGACTTTGACGTTTCAAAGGGAAAACTATAAAATTTTCAAAGTAATTTTTCTGACATTTCTTGACCTTTTTGCGCAAAAAAACTTAATATCTGCCTGTAATATACAATAGATTTTATTATCCACACAAAATATTTTGTTTTTGTGTGTTTTCAGGTGATCAGTGGCACCCATTTCTTTTAAATGGCAATAAGTTTTTTCTTTTAACTTACACATCTAAACTTTGGTACATAGTTAACTTTTTATGGTGTAAACCTGCATACCAAATTTGGTTGCCCCAACTTTGTGATTTCCGGAGATATAAAAATTTTCCGAAACAAAACACAAAATTTTCCGGGAAAAACTAGGCCGATTTTCCTGGCTAACGAACTTATACAAGCCATTTTCAAAAGGAAGGTACTCACCAAAATTTTATCGAAATCGGCACATTATCTTGAGTTATCGGTGTGATACATACATACATATTGTGTGCGTGCCTGTGTCGTATGTGTGTGTCGTGTGTGTGTGTGTGTTTTTTTTTCTCGAAAACGGTGCACCATATCGATGCGATCCAAGAGATATGTTTTTCTTCCAAATTGATTGGAGATGCAAAAAATATTGTTGATTCCAGAATAAACAATGTCGTATCATTTTTTCCATTTATAAATAGTCATGCACGACCCTGTATTTCCGGCATAGAACCGGACCTACTCTATTCATCGAAACATTTTTTATCAAATTTCTAACTCGTCAGCTAGATGCTTAGAAAGTATATATATATATATATATATATATATATATATATATATATATATATATATATATATATATATATATATATATATATATATATATATATATATATATATATATATATATATATACGTGTGTGTGTGTGTGTGTGTTATTATTTATTATTATTATTATTATTATTATTATTACAATTAACAAGGGAAGAAAAACATATAACATAAAAGCCAAAGGGTATGCATCAGGACAATACTAGAAAGTAAAAACTAGAGACACTTCCTGAATTCCGCAGAGAACCTCCCCAATACACCATTTATTTTCAAAAGAAACGATATCATTTCTGCTCGAATACCATGAATTATCTTTCATTAAGTGACACTTTAGTCTATTTTTATATATGGTTTCATATGGCTGGTGTTGAGCGTTGTCTTTAAAATATGAAACTATGTGGTTATATATTGTGCTTTTTGCTATGTTGCACAAAAAGTTAACAAGGCCTGCTTTCTCACTAGTGAGTGGTACAAATCCCGTATATATATATATATATATATATATATATATATATATATATATATATATATATATATATATATATATATATATATATATATATATATCGACCATACGAAGTGGCTTTGCAGTTAATTTATAGGCAAGAGACCCAACAAATTTCCACGGAGTAGAAACCTCCGAACATTCCACTATCATGTACCAGGATGTCCCGGTAATACCACACCACGGACAAAGAGCTGACAAGATTATTCCTGCTCTGCTTAAGTAAACTGGATCTGCCAACCTATTTTTGGCAAATCTAAAAGCGACAGTCGCATCATGGCCCATAGTGGGTTTAGAGCATAGTGCTTGCCAGTTAACTGTATCATCTGTCCATGCCCCTTTCATTACCCTCAAGGTTAAATCGCGTAAAATGGCGCTTTTGTTATGCAGACTACAATCTGCGAGCTTTTCTTCAATGGTTTTGAATGCAGTGTAAAAGATCATATTTGGTGGGCCAGTTTTGGGCAAAATATCTGCGCAGGTTTCCGTTATCAATGCTTTAAAATGGTGAAAGTTAATTCTAAGGTTAGTTTTAAGGAGGGAGTTATACTCTTTTAGCTGAATATTTTCGAATGGCTTCCATTTTACCCCATCAAAAAAATCGCCAATAGTGTAAACGCCTCTAGAAAACCAGAGGTTAAAACTGCCTAATAATAAGCGCGATGCGGTCAGAGGTATTTGTTTCAACTCTGAGAATGTTGAGCGATAGTTTTCCAAACAGAGATTTATCAAAGAGGTTGATTCAAGGACTTGCCTCAAAAATAATGATAATTTTGCTGGGTGATAGCTTGAATACTGAATAAATAGGACCTGCCAGGTCAGATCACTAGATCTGTAAGAACTCAAAGAGTGCTGTGCCATTAGCTTCCAGTTACTTCCCTCGTTACACGCAGGAATCACAAAGCAAAGGAAATTCGAAACAGTTTTATTTTAGACGCTATATGAACTAGGCCTAAGCCTCCATGAGAAATTGGTAGACAGATCTTGCGCAGAAATCCAGTGCTTTCTGCCACTCCAGAATAAATTTATAAGAAAGGACTGAATTTTGTTTACAAAGTCAAGTGGGGCAGGTAAGATTTGCAAGGTATACCAAAGTTTAGATGCAAGAAACTGATTTATAACCATAGCTCTTCCTCTCCAGGATAAAGCCGGAAGGACCCTGATCCATCTACTGGAGCTGTCTTTTAACCTTTTGAATGCTGCATTTAATGGGGCAAGATCAAGTACGTCGGCGTCATTTTTAAACGTAATACCCAAGATTTTTATGCCTGCGGATGACCAATTAAAACCGAGGGGGGTCTCTCCGGAACCTTTATAAGCTCCCAACCAGTAACACATGCATTTATCTGTATTGAGTTGTGCACTAGAATTTTGGGAGTATTCATTATAGCAGTCCATCATAACCTCCAAGTCAGTCTTCTCAGAAATCACCACATTAACATCATCCGCATAGGCGGAGACTTTTAGAAAGTGACTTTTTTGGGGGATAGGCAAGGTAAGACCTACTATTCTGTTTCTGATGCAAGATAGAATTGGTTCAATACAGAGAATTAAAAGTGGACCTGAAAGTGGACAACCCTGACAAATACCCTGTTCAAACTTAATTGGAGCAGACATAAGACCATGCGCTCTGACCATACAAGCTGAATCTTCATAGAGAAGCCTCACATAGTTCACAAATAATGGGCCTAAATTGTATCTTTCCAGAAGGTAGAACATATAGTCATGACTCACTCTATCGAAGGCACTTCGTTGGTCTAATGAAACAATAGCAACAGGTAAATCGTGAACATTAATGTGCTGAATAAGTTCCCTGTAAAGATGGAGGCTGTCGTAGATTGACCTTCCCGGTACACAATAGGACTGATCTGGATCTACTAATAAGTTTAGTATCCCTGACAAGCGTATTGATAACACCTTAGACAGAATCTTATAGTCCGTTGTTAAAATTGAAATTGGCCTCCAGTTTCCCAAAACCGGAGTCACCACCTTTGTGTAGTAAGGCAAGAATTGCTGTACGAAAAGTTCTTGGGAGTCTTCCAAGCTGTAGTGGACCATGCTACAATACCAGTTTTTAATTTCATTCCAGAAAACAACATAGAATTCCGGACTGAGACCATCAATCCCTGTAGCCTTGTTTCTTTTAAGCGACTTGAGAGCAGTCTAATTTCTAATTTTAACAACACACCACGAGGGCTTACAGCCTAAATACTATCGTACCGTGGGTGTCGACAAGGAGGAAAGAGGCAACTTGTTAATTCTGGACTTGAAGGTTTGGAGGTTCGGGGGAGAAGGAAAAACATGTGCCGGCAAGGAATTCCACAACTTGGAAGTCCTCGGGACAAAAGAGCGGGCACAACAAGATGTTCTATGTCTGGTGACCTGGACAGTAAAAGGGTGCATTCGCTCTGTTCCCCTGGTAGATCTGTTGGGGGCAGCAGGTGGAGGAACTATGGAAGAAAGCTCCTCTGAGCAGTTCCCATGCACATATCTATAAAAGAGAGAGAGGTCACCAACGGCACGTCGGTGGGCAAGGGATGGCAGTCTTTGGGTAAGGGTAGGGTCACCGATGAGACGTATAGCTCTCTTTTGAATGGAGTCCAGGATAGCGAGTGTAGAAGCGGCAGCAGCACCCCAGATGTGGGAGCAGTATTCGAGGTTTGGTCTTATTTGTGAAGTATATAAAGTATAGAGATGGTGAAAAATATTTGCGAGCCCAGAAGAGGAAACCTAATTTCTTAGCCGCCACTTCTGCAATTGATGTGACATGTTGGTGCCAATTGAGATTTCGATCCACAGAGATGCCAACAAGTGAAAAGGACTCTTTACTTTGAATAACTTGGTTGTTTATTGTGATGGGTCTAGGGCTGGTGTATCTCTTATGAGAAAGAAGGCAAGACTGTGATTTGGTGGGGTTGAATTGTACAAGATTTCTACTTCCCCAGTCTAATATTTTTTGGAGATCCGCGGAGATAGAACCCTCCATGAGTCTGCGATCCTGATCTAGTTGGGCTAAAGAGACAGGCTTAGTGTATTGTATATTGGAGTGGAGGGTGCTGTCGTCCGCGTAACTGTGAACTGGGTTGGATGTGCTAGAGAGGAGGTCATTGATGTGGAGAAGAAACAAAGTAGGGGCTAAAGCTGAACCTTGAGGAACTCCTGCATTAATTGGATACAGTTTAGAGGAATGGCCATCCACGACAACAGAAATGCTCCGGTTGGAGAGGAAATTTGCTGTCCACGTACAGAGTTTTGGTGGTAGGCCATAGGCCGGTAGTTTATTAAGTAGCGCTGCGTGCCAGACCTGGTCGAATGCTTTGGATATGTCTAGAGCGACAATCTGGGATTCACCGTGTAGTTCCATAGACTTGTTCCAAGAATGGGTGACAAAGGAAAGGAGGTCGGCAGTTGATCTGCGCTGACGGAATCCATACTGCCTGTCGTGGATTAGACTGCGTTTTTCAAGAAATTTTAGTAATTCGGTGTTTATATACTTTTCCATCACTTTAGAGATGACTGAAAGGAGAGAAATAGGCCTGTAGTTGCTAGGAAGCGCTTTCGATCCTTTCTTGGGGACGGGTTGTACTCGAGCAGTTTTCCAGTTACTAGGGAATATGCCTCTATTGTAAGATGTCTGAAACAGATGAGCCAGGACAGGAGCAAGTTCTGGTGCGCATTTTTTGAGAACAATTGCTGGGATCTCGTCAAGGCCATAGGCTTTCCTGGTATTAAGAGAAGAGAGCGTCTTTCGTACCTTTCTAGTTTTGAAAATGATATCTGTCATTTTATGCGCGACATTGGGGGCTGTTGGTGGTTGAACATTCGGAGGTGGGTTGAGAGTAGAATTGCCGGCGAACAACGAGGCAAAAAGTTCAGCCTTGCCCAGGGCGGTAGAAACAATTTCATCCCCTGAGACAAGAGGTGGGAACGTGCTCTTGCAGAAATTATTCCCAATAGATTTAGCAAGAGTCCAGAAGGGTTTACTGCCGTTGGAGCTTAAGAGGACTTTGTTTTTGATGTGGTTATTAAACGAGTTTTTTGCCTCAGAAAAAATGCGGACATAGCGGTTTCTTGCGTCGTTAAATGCTTGACGGTTTTCTTGACTGGGATTGTGTAGAAGCTTTTTGTGCGCTTTGACCTTTTCAAGTCTGGCCTTGTCACAGAATTTAGAGAACCAGGGCTTTTGAGTGGCTGCAGAGGTTTTCTGTGTACATGGAATAAATAATTCCATGCCAGCTTGGATAATTTCGGTGACGTTTTGTGAGATATCAGAGGGGTCAGGATGAGAGAAGCAGACAGACACCCATGGAAAGGAGGAAAAGTAATCTCGCATTTCGTCCCAGTTCGCGGAGTTGTAGTGCCAAACGATATGTGGGTGTGATGACTGTGTGACCTCAGGTTGCATTGCGCAGGAAGCAGTGACCATGCCGTGGTCTGAGCGACCCAGGGGGGCAGTGACTGATATCTTATAGCAGTCAGGATTTGTAGTGAGAAAGAGATCCAAGGGATTTGAGCTGTGTGTTGGGATGCGAGGAAAGTAAGTAGGTTGCTGAACCATATTGGCTAAAGAATTGCTGACTGCAAAGGCCTCCGCTGCTCTTCCTTGTGGATCGGTTTTTGAAGATCCTAGCCATTCCTTATTATGTGCATTGAAGTCACCAAGAATAGTGACCTCGGAGGAAGGATATTCAGAAATCAGATGGTCGGTTTTTTCAGAAAGGTAGTCAAAGAGCTGAACAAAGTTGTTGTCAGAAGGTGACCGGTAAATGTAACAGATGAATTTAGTTGCAGCCCTGAGAGAGAGTTTTATCCATAGTATGTCTTTTCTTCCACCTTCTAAATTGGGGAGTCTGGTGCAGGGTATATTGCTACGGACGTACGCGCAGACGCCTCCATGCAATCTAAAAGAAGTAAGGAGCTCATACCCCGGGAAATTAAGGTGATTAGTGGCTGTTTTGGCACTGATTTGAGTTTCGGTTAAGAAGAGGAGTTGGGGCCTATTAGCCTGCAGGAAATGGTGGACGGAGTTCAGGTTAGAATTTAGGCCACATATATTCGAGAAGGATATTGTAAATCTCGATGCTGGCGCCCCCTGTACACCCCTCTCCCGGAGATCCGAATGGAGGGGTATTTTGCCTCCGGAATCTTTTGTACAAGGAGGAGCCATCATCATTTTTGTTTATAAAGGAAACCGACTCATACACCAGAACCGGAAACGTCCATTGGGACTTCACCGACCCCTTGATGCACGGGGTGGTACCTCCTCGGGCGTGAAAAAATCCTTTACTATCACGTAAAGGAAAATTCCACTACCACCTACCATATTGCAAGTATACCACATCAGCCAACTATTAAAGAGCTGACCAGCTTTGGAACTTGCTTAAGCAGTGAATAAATCATTTTCTGTAATTGGTTGTTCTATCAAATATTTACTGTTTTCATCCAATTTAGGAAGGCCATTATATAGACTGCTACCTGGATCTATTGTAATACTGGTGTCTTTTCTGTATAGATTGTGGAAATGATTTCTTACAACTGATATTATTCGAGATGGTTCTTTCTCAACTATTCCTTCATGGATGAGTTCGGTCAGGATTTTCTTTTTACAGATGTATGGTGAGAGAGAAACTGCTGTTGGTCTGTCCATTTCTAGAAGATGTGTCATGCCTGCTGCTACCAGACGTTTTTCACTTTCCTTGGAATAAAAGTCTTTAATTTCTTCTTTCATGCGAAGTAAACTGGCGGTGTCTTCTGTTTCTCTTAAGGTACTCGTTGCTTTATTAAGTTGCTCTTGAAGGCTTTTGATTACAAACTCACTCTGTTGGCGTCTCTGGCCTGTATAAATTAGGGTTATATCTTTAATATCATCCTTGAGAATTTCCCATCGTGAAAGAGCATTTTCATTTGGTTTTTGAGTAACAGATCGAATAAACTCTCTCATACATTTAACATATGCGGTATCTTTTAAAAGAGAATTATCAAAACGCCAAATTTTCAGTGTGTTACCAGATTTCTTTTCAGTCTGGAAAACTATGGACAAAGCCAAATGATCTGAAAACGAAGCTAATACTTTTGATGACAAGGCTCTGGTCATGGTTTGTTCTCGACAGTACATTCTATCCAGTCTGGAAGCTGAATTATTAGTAAAGAATGTGAAGCCACTTTCATGAAGATGAGTTCTTTCCCAAACATCTACCAAGGTGAATCGTTTTAATATGGTTTCAAGTTTGATAGAAATTTCTGGATACCTTTCCTGGGAGTTAAACCTGTCTTTTTCTGTTGTTAGGGTATAGTTAAAATCACCAGTTATTATTACATGATCCTCTGGATTAGAAATGTCAGCTAGTGAGAGTTGGAGAGCTGAAAGAGCTTCTTGGGCTTTTATTCGATTCCATGGTAGATAAACGTAGTAGATATGAATATTATATTTCTCAGTTTCTAGATAAAGCTTTTGCACATAACTTAGATAGATGACTTGGCAGATGGCTGAACAATTTGACATGCTATGACTAGTGGCTATCATAGTTCCAGAATAACTTGTGTTTGAAGGATTGCAGTAGAATTGGTACTTCAATTTTAGTAAAGACAGATTATCGCAGGCTGTGTGGTCTCCAAGAAGTATGTAAGAGCTGACGACTTAATAAAACTTTGTGTGTGTGTGTGTGTGTGTGTGTGTGTGTGTGTGCGAGGATGGCAACGGAATGATCCTCCACTAGTCAGACTTTTATTAATTAATTAATATGTTGTATAAGTGGCCTTTCAAATTATTAGCCTTAAGTTTCAATCATTGCTATTGGTGTGTAATTTGTATTTAAATAATACCAGTAAAATTTGAAAATAAATAGTTCTATGAATCATTCGACATTCCAAAGTAAAACTCATAGTTTATGATCTTAATACAAATAATTATCATTAACAAATTCAGGGATGAAAAAATAAAAATACTTTATATTATACTTTTGCTAGCATGTAATTTTTGTTCGAAATTAGCCCTTTACTCGCAATTTTTAGCCTGAATACCACAAACCTATTCACATTTTTTTAGGTCATGGCAAGGTAAAATATGCCTGGCATCTGAACAATCACTCAACCTTTTCTTAACGAACAATAACTTCAAATTTATATTTTGCCTTTCTTATTTTGTATGGCATAAATTACTAGCTCCTAGTTGCTTCATTCACCAAATTGGCTCTCTGCTTACATCTCGTCTGTCCAATGCAACAGTTTGTAGCTAATGGACCTGGCTTCCGAGGCCATACAGTAATCAACACACACACACACATACGCACCACCCAAAGTTATATGTTCGTTCGTTGCAATAAAATAAAGAATTTATTTTGAAACATAAATACCAGCTAATATACAATAAATTTTGTTTTGATTATATTACGGTTTACACGTATTACACTTCACTCGCCTTTTCCACAAATGCAATGATAACAGTAGAAACAAATGTCTTTAATTAAAGTCCTAATTGATCACTGAACACGCTAAAATAACATAAAAACCACACACAAACTACGGCACTCACTACTTCGTACACGTGAATAATGAATGAAACAAACACAGTTTGAAGAATTCATGGCGGATTTTGTACCATGTGACTGGCCACCAATAGAAAATGATACCTCCCAATGGCCACACTGTCTATCAAGTCACTGTAATTCCAGTTACTCTTCAAAAATACGGCGCATTCAAACGGACCTTGGATATGGTTTCTAGCGGCCCTTATCCGCGCTCATTTTAAAAAATTATTCCGAAAGTCTCACAATCGTTATCTGTCTATTAGTAAACTGTTTCATTCTTCATAACGAAAAAGCAAGTAAAAACAATTTTGGTGTCCTTTTCTGGCGGTATCAATTAAAAAGAAGACATAAAAAGTTATCAACATTCTTCATAATTGGCAATGTTCCTTTTGTTTAAATCATCTTGAAAATCATCTTGACAACTTGCTGTGTGATTCTAATCGCATGACAGTAGTTGTCAGTTGTTAACTGTAATTCTGAAACATGATTTATTTAACAGAAATGCATAAAATAACAAATCTACGGATTATTGGTTACGAAGATCAAACACGAGCACAGATTGAAGTCGCTCGCCTATTGTAAGAAAAATAGGCCCGATTTGCCGCCTATACCCCAAAGGACAATTAATAAAATTACGAAGGAATTTCGCGTGTTTGGTTTGGACATGTAAGGCATATACAACAAAAACCTCATGCACTGAGTAATGATACCAAATTGGGTTTGAGGAAAACCCACATACTTCGAGTTGACAAGCAGCCACAACATTGGCTTGTAGCCATTCATCGATTATTCGAATATTAAAAGAAAAGAAAATGCATCCCTATATGTTGAAAAAAACTTAGGAGCTCATGGAAGACGATTTTGATAGAAAAACGTCATTTTGTGAACAAATGGTGAAAATGTTAGATAACAATGTTGTCCAACTAGGACATGTTTTGTTTTATGATGAGCGCAGTTTTACACTTCACGGCCATGCTAATCGTTAAAATTGTCGCTACGGGTCTACAGAAAACCCACACTAGGTGAGAGAAGAGCATACACAATACCCTGAAAAGGTTAATGTTTGGGCAAGAATAATTTGAAACCATGTCATTGGTCCCTTTTTATGATAGCAATTTGAATAGAGATAATTATTTAGCACTTCTCCAAAATAATGTAGTGCCAACTTTGGCAAGCTTATATCCTGATCGAGCATACCCACAAGTTCCAGCGAATGTGATATGATTCCAGCAGGATGGAGCACCAGCACATTGTCAAATCAATGCCAGGCAGTACCTGGACTTAATATGCCAAATCAGTAGATAGGGAGGCTAGCATCATTAGAATGGCTAGCACGATCACCCAATTTTACACTATTGGCTATTAGACTTCTTATGGAGATATGTGAAAAGTATAGTATACAAAACTAAACCACGTTTAACTGGCTTAAGAATAACGACTCACATGTTAGAAGATGTTAGATTTTTATTTACGATCAATGTGGTTTTATACACATTATAGAATAAAACGCGATTAGTTCTTACTTTTAGTGAATTTTTAATTTAAAAAAATATTATTATTATATTTACTTATTATTAGTGTGTTGTAGCGAAGTTCGTCAGTCAGATGAATTTCCTTTTTTAGTTGTAATTTTTGCAATACATTTTAAAACCATAGAATTTTTGAATAGAGAATTAAGAGATCTTTCAAATGACGTATCACAAGCTCCTACTGCCCATTTAAAAATGTGGGGGTTACAACTGTCAGTCGAAGTGGGTTGAATGTAGGGGTGAAGTTTTCACATTAGAGGATATCATTTTTAGTTAATCTTCTTTAAAAAATTCACTAATAAGGAGATCTCGACTTTTGAATTGTCAAAAAATTTCTTCAAATGTGCACGAACTAACGCCCCTAGAGCACATAGCCTAGGTCAGTTTCAATAAATAAATAAATAAATAAATAAATAAATAAATATATATATATATATATATATATATATATATACACATTTGTGTGTGTGTCACACCGCTAACTCAAAAAATAAGTGGTCGATTGTGATTAAATTTGGTGACTGCGTTCCTTTTGCAAGTGACTTTGATAAGTTCGTTAGCCGGGGAAATCCCACCATTTATTCCTGGAAAATTTTTGGTTTTCTTTCGGAAAAAAATTGTATCTCCAGAAATAACACGGCTATGGCAGCCAAATTTGTTATGCAGGTTTATATTATACTATAGTGAAAGTATACTGTATACCAAAACTTAGATCTCCAAGTTAAAAGAAGAAAAAGTTCCAGGCATTTAAAGAAAAAAAAAATTGAGTGCCACTGATGACCAGAGAAACGCATAAAACCAAAATATTTTGTGTGGATAACAGAATTTATTGTATATTGCAGACTAAGATTAATTGTTTTGGCGCCAAAAAGTCAAGCAATACCAAAAAAATACTTTGAAAATGTTATAATTTTTCTTCTTAAAACTCCAGTCGCAATTTAAAACGTCAAAATTGGCAACATTTAGACAAATAACCTGAAACAGATACGGGTTTGTAGAGAAAATGTCGCCAGAAACGTGTTTTACAAAGTCTTAAATTTCAGCTTCAAACGTCATTGTCCTTCGTTTTAGTAAAATATTCGCAAAAAAAATCATTCCAAATAGACCTTCTCTGATACTTTGGCAGTAGTTTGAGTTATAGAGTTTATGGTTCAATGGCCTGTAATTTTAAGCGAATTTTCATAGAAAAAATTGGCCAATGAGGAGACCGCGACTTTTGAATTGTGAGTTTAATGAGCGCGAACTTGGCCCCCTAGAAACCACAAATACAAGGTGACGCTTTCCTACGGCAAAGCTCAATATATATGTTATTATACAAGATGAAAAAATTGTATACGTGAATTATAGGATGGCTTGAGGTGCATCTTACAAAATTATTTTAATAATCACAGAGGGGCCCAGAAGTCGTTGGTGATAAAAAATTCCTCTTTTTGGTTAGTCGAACACGCCTTATTTTATTGCATTTTCCATCGAATTATAATGCATGTTTGTAAGGAAAAAAAATTATAGTGTTCATCGTTTTCGAATTATTTAAATTGTTTTGCACCTTTTCACATTTTTGACGCATATTAACAGCCTTTTTACCAATAGATAGCGGATCGAATGAAAATGACGCCTTCAGAGATTTTTTCGCTCATCTTATTTGTTAATTTTTCTACTTTTTCAAACAATAAAGTTATTTTGATGAAATGTGGTACATTGTTTCTACTATATAGGTTATACTTGTAACCAAATTTGATGCTGCTTTCATGTAAAAAAAGACATATTATGTAGTTATTAAAAACATTTTTATGAAAATTCACTACCATAACGCACTTGCTGCGTCCAGATTTTTTCATCTAAAATTAGCGTGTTTCGGGATTTTTTATAAATATGCACAATAGTTGTGATCTGAATGTATTCCATTTGGGTGTTCCATACCTTAGAGATGTACTTTAACATTATTGTAATCTTTGACTGTTCCACACTGTATAAGTGTACTTTGAACATTATTATAACCTATTTTGGAACTCATTTTTGTATTGGATAAATTAGCCATTTAATTTCCATCTTAATGTTAACAGAAATTATTGTTTTATATTTGGGTGCGGATTTCATAATTAAGGACGACAAGCATTATAATCATCTTCGCACCTTAGTTTTGCCTTGGCCATAATAGCCATTCTATTTCCATTTTTACGTTATCTGAAATTAGCGTACTATGTTTCAGCGAGGACTTTACCAATAAGGACGGCAAGCAAGGGGTTTACATTTCTGCATAAGGTTAGTGTGTAAATATACTTGTATATTATTATCACTTATCTTGTCCCCACATTTTTGTCTTAGCTAAAATAGTATTTTTTCCAAATTGTATGTTGTATGTAATTGTATCTAAAATTAGTGTTTTTATTTGGGTGCCGACTTAATCATAAAAGATGGCAAGCAAAGGGTTAAAACTGTTACACAATCTTACTATGTAAATATGTTTTAAATATTATCACCATTTGTCTTGGAGCGTAATTTTTTATTAGCTAAAATATCCATTTTCATGTTTGAAATTAGTATCTTATATTATATTTCAGTGCAGACTTCATCATGAAGGATGGGAAGCAAGAGGTTGAAATTTTTGCACAATGTTACTATGTAAATATACTTTTAATATTTTAACCACTTATCTTGGCACCTCATTTTTGTCTTAAAATTAGTGTCTATACTTGTGTGCTAACTTTACCCTGAAGGATGGCAAGTAAGGGGTCGAAATTTGTATATAAGGTTACTATATAAATATGCTTGCAATATTAACATCACTTATCTTGGCACCACATTTTTGTCTAAACTAATCTAAGCCATGTTATTTCAATTTTAATGTTATGTAGATTAGTGCCTACATTTGGGTGCCAATTTCATCATGAAGGGCGTCGAGCAAGGGGGTTTAAATTTTTACACAATATTACTATGTAAATATGTTTTCAATATTATCATGACTTATCTCGGCACCTCATTTTTGTGATCGCTAAAATAGCCGTTTTATTTTACTTTTTATGTTGTTTAAAATTAGTGTCTATATTTAGGTGCCGACTAAATAATGCAACAGTTTGTGGCTAATTGACCTGGATTCCGAGGCCATATAGTAAACATCACCCACACAGGTGCCGACTTCACCATGGAGGACTGCAAGCAATGGGTTAAAATTTTTACGCCAGGTTACTATGCATATCTTGATACCACATTTTTGTCTTGGTTAAAATAGCCATTATATTTCAATGGTTATGTTATTTAAAATTAGTGCCTATATTTAGATTTTTTTAGCGAGATATAACTGGTCGGGAGTTATATCTCGCATCGAGCAGAGGTGTATAGTGCCATGGTAGTTCATCGTCCAGCCGCAGCCAAGTCAGCGTTATAGTCTCCGCCCTCCTTGTTGCAGTAGTATTTGATCTTCTAACAGCGGTGCTCGCAACAAGAGTCGGTCAGGTGCCAGGTAAGACTCTGCTCATTTTGTTGTGTGGTAAAGCGCCCTATACACGGTACTGGCAGGGAACGTTGGTCGAGAGTAGTACTGGTACGATTCAGTGGTAATTTACCAGATATTACTGCCGTTCTGCGGAGCGTCAGACACAGGTAACCGACTGTACACTTCACAGTTGTTTTTCTCTTGTCTCTATTGGATCCAGTATTCGCCCTACCTTGGTTAACGTTGCTGAACACCTTCTAGAGACGACCACCTCCTCCAGGGAAATCCCTGGAGAGTTAGGTCCTGTACCAACGCTGCCCCTAAAGGCCTCTGTCATGGCAACCATGGCTAGCCTTGACAAGCTTCCGAAGCGACTCCAGCATCTTGTCGCTGACATGAGTAGCCTCTCTCTGGACCTTAAAGCGGCTTTTGCAGCCGCTTTAACCGCCTCCCCTTCCCGTTCCCCAACTACCACCCCAAACCAACTTCCTGCTAACCAGCCCGTGCAAGCGCGCCCTTCTCAGCCCTCTGGTAAGGCTTCTCCGCCTCCATCTCCTGGAAACAGGAAAAACCGTAATCGGAAGAACCCTTCAGGCGATTCAATGTCTTAAGAGTTCGACTCCGAGACTAGCCAGCACCTGAAGCAGGCCGCAAGTTCAGCTTCTAAATCCCCCTTCCGCTTCCTATATTCCTCCACAAGGAAAAGTGGACCTATCTTTCAGTCTACTTTACCCGTCACAATATTAGCTGTGTCAAGGCTAAGAATCTCACCAATTCCGTGAGAATTCACTTGACATCAGCTAGAGACTTCAGACAGGATACCAAAATCATGAATAACCTGCAGCTCCAATACCATTCCTTCCAACTCCAAGAGGACAAAAATTGAAAATTGTCCCCAAGGGTGTCTACGAATCCATCTCTATCGAAGAGTTTGAAGAAAACCTCACCGCCCAGGGTTTCCATCCCGATGGTGTCCACCGAATGCTTCGTAAAGGCAAGGACAACACGAAAATCTCCATTCCCCTCATCATGACAAACTCTCCGAAGTCCGAAAAGTCAATCTTCGGCATCAAAACTGTGGTCAGCCTCATTGTAAAGGTGGAGTCTATACACAAAAAATCCTTACCAAAGCAGTGCCATGGCTGCTGTAGGGATGCCCTCCCGGTGCGTAAAATGTAGCCCTTTTGACCGTGGAGTGCTCCAAATCCCGAGAGGTCGACCCAACTTTTTGCAATTCCGACAAGGGTCACACCGCCAACTACAAAGGCTGTCCTAAATTTCCCAAAACCAATAAACAGATCCCCAAAAGAAAGCCGCAAATTTCCTCTGCGGCTGCCACTGGACCTTCCTGTCTCGTACAGCCCACAACTGCCCAGAAACCGACAATCTCCAAGTCGAATGCATCTCCCCCTGCAAAAGCAGCTTACACTGCAAATGCAGCTCCCACCTTAGACCTCCCAAATTACCTTGATTAATTTCACACAGCTGAAATTGGTCGCGGGGAAAGTCCTGAACCTTCTCCAAACCTCCCCTGATCTGCTGACGCTGATCATCTACGCCATTCCACCAATCCCGGAGATCGTGTCCACCTTCTAGAAGTGAATGTCTTCTCAAAGAAAGCCACAAACCCTGCAGGTTAAATCCTGGAATGCAAACGGACTAGCCTGTAAAAGAAATGAGTTCCAAGAATTCGCCCAAGGCTTAAAACTGGACGTTATTCTAGTCCAGGAAACCAACGTGCGTCTCCCAACCAATCCAAAACTTCTCAACTATACATTGTACCACAATGACCGCACCACTTCCAGAGGTGGCGGCACGGCAGTGTACCTTAAAACAAAAATCGACCACCACCCTCTGATACTGCTCATCAGGTCATACCTGAATCAGAGGAAGTTCCAAATCAAACACCTGGAAACCCGATTTAGAGTCTACACAGCCACGGCTGGCCTCCCGCAGGGTCCTGTTGTCTTCCCTTTGCTGTACAATATATTTGTCGCAGATATGCCGACCCCGCCCGTAAACGTGACATACGCACTGTACGCAGACGACATTACCACCCTCAGCAGCTCCACGCAGCCAACATCTGCAGACCGCCGTAAACAAGCTGCAAGACTGGTAGAGGAAATCATGTCTAGCCATAAACCCCGTTAAACGTTCAGCAGTCCTATTTTCCAAGAGGAAACACACACCTTACGAAAATGTTTCATTAGACAACCGTCTTAATTCCCTGCCAAGACTCAGTCAAATACCTCGGGGTTTTCGTCAACAAACGCTTAACAT
The DNA here is from genome assembly GCA_964006375.1 of Tillus elongatus. Lineage (NCBI taxonomy): Eukaryota > Metazoa > Arthropoda > Insecta > Coleoptera > Cleridae > Tillus > Tillus elongatus. Next base: position 80,114,356 of record OZ023269.1, on the reverse strand, counting down.
GGCGCCCCCGTGTCTAACATGCCTGACTGAAAGCTTCGATGTTCATTTTGAAGTTATTTCCACTTAACAGAAATTCCAAATTATCCATGAACAATAAACTGCTCATGTACAAAGTCATAATCCTGTCAGCCTTGACCTATGCATCCCCTGCATAGGCCACCGCGGCCGACACTCACATCAAGACCCTTCAAATCATCCAGAATAAAATTCTGAGAATCGTTACCGGAGCATCATGGTGTCAGAAACAGACAGCTTCACTCTGATCTGAAAATGCCTTCGATACTTGAGTTTATAACTCAAATATCCGCCACTCAGTTTGCAAAAGCCGCTTCTCACCCAAACGCTCTTCTTCATAGTGCCACCGACTACGATGAGCAATTTCCACTTAGGCATAAGCGTCCAAGGCTTATCCTTACCCGATAACACCCCCACAGCGAAACAGAATGGAAACATTCAAATCCCAACGTCATTATGCGACATCTTTCCGACGGAGGTATGGACTAAGCTCCGGTACTCCAGCAAGTGGAGTTTAGTGGGTAAGAGTCCCACACTATCTCGATATCCCACACATTAAGGTGTGTGAATGAACTGTGCATGCAGCATTCTCAAATCATCAATCAAAAAGAAAGTTACCAACTTCATCAAGGATGGCGAGCAAAGGGTTGAAACTTTTTCACAAAGTCACTATGTAAATATGCTTTTAATATTATTATCACTTATCTTGCCACCACATTTATGTCTTGGCTAAAATAGACATTTTATTTTAATTTTTATGTTACATAAAATTAATTTAAGTGCAAACTTCACCATGAAAGACAAGCAAGGGGTTGAAATGTTTATTCAAGGTTACTATGCAGCTTAACTTTTGAAACCAAAATCTAATAAAGTAATCGGTAGTTTTTTTAATTGCAGCTTTGAATAGAGAATCAAAAGAGCTTTCCGAAAAAGTGCCACTCGACCTACCTTCCATATTCAAATTAGGGAAGTGAAAATCAGCCCCACCAGGGTTTGAATTCTACAAATTCTGTTGGTGTTCAAAAGTGTCCCCATCGCAAGCAAAATCGACGTGTTTTAGGGGTTTTCTCAATTCTCAGCAATTCTCGGGCAAACCCCGGTGCAACCTTTTATCGTATGCTCTTATAGCTCAGTTTTTTTGTACTATCGCAAACAATGAAGTTATTTTCATCAAATATGGTTTCTACTATATAGCTTATACTCGTAACCGGCTCTGATGACTGATTTCATTAAAAAAAGACGTTTTCATTTTTTTATTTAATTATTATATTTGGTATTAAAAACATTTTAATGAAAAATCACTACCATAACGCACTTGCTGCGCATAGACTTTTTTAGTTTGAAAATGTAATCATTTTTATAGTTTGATTAAACACACATTATGTATACATTTTATTAAAATTGATTAACCCTTACTGGGTGTTTTTTTGAAAGTGAACATATATATATATATATATATATATATATATATATATATATATATATATATATATATATATATATATATATATATATATAATTTTGAGTTCAATTGAACTATTTGAGTGTAATATGATTCTATTCAAACATTTCCAAACAATATGGTTTTTTATGCAAATGAAGAATTGGCTGATATGATTCACGCGATTGGAGAGAGCGATGGTAACTGTGTTTTGGCAGCAAGACTGTATAGACAACGTTACCCGCAAGGAAGATAGCCCCAGCTTCTTACTCTAAAAAGACTCGAACACAGATTTGAGGCAATCGGAGAAGTAAAACAACAATACAAAAATATTTCAAGCAAAATGGCTACCATATGTACCATTTCAAAAAGGTATAGCATCTCAGAAATCAGGACATTCAAGCGAGAATATTGTACAGTAGATGGGCCTTGCATAAACTTAACGAAAATAGACCTTTTTTTTTTTACTAATGTTTTGTTCACGGATGAGTCAACTTTCACTAAAAATGGACTTTCAAACAGAAGAAATCTCCACCATTATGCTGATGCTACTCCTTATTTAATTTGATCCACAGGTTTCCAACAAAGATGGTCAATTTATGTTTGGGGTGGAATTTTGGGAACTCGTGTGATTGGGCCGCATTTTTTGAAGGCACGTTGAATGGAGATATTTATCACTATTTTTTGGTGAACGAGCTACCCATGCTTCTCGAAGGAATTTCATTAAATATAAGGCAAAAAAGGTGGATTTTGCATGGCAGCGCTCCACCTCATTACGCTTTTTTTTTTTTTTTATGTCAACAACACACCACGAGGGCTTACAGCCTAAATACTATCGTACCGTGGGTGTTGACAAGGAGGAAAGAGGCAACTTGTTAATTCTGGACTTGAAGGTTTGGAGGTTCGGAGGAGAAGGAAAAACATGTGCCGGCAAGGAATTCCACAACTTGGAAGTCCTCGGGACAAAAGAGCGGGCATAACAAGATGTTCTATGTCTGGTGACCTGGACAGTAAAAGGGTGCATTCGCTCTGTTCCCCTGGTAGATCTGCTGGGGGCAGCAGGTGGGGGAATTATGGAGGAAAGCTCCTCTGAGCAGTGCCCGTGCAGATATCTATAAAAGAGAGAGAGGTCACCAACGGCACGTCGGTGGGCAAGGGATGGAAGCCTTTGGGTGAGGGTAGGGTCACCGATGAGACGTATAGCTCTCTTTTGAATGGAGTCCAGGATAGCGAGTGTAGAAGCGGCTGCTGCACCCCAGATGTGGGAGCAGTATTCGAGGTTTGGCCTTATTTGTGAAGTGTATAAGGTATAGAGATTAGTTGGTGAAAAGTATTTGCGAGCCCGGAAGAGGAAACCCAATTTCTTAGCAGCCGCTTCTGCAATTGATGTAACATGTTGGTGCCAATTAAGATTTCGATCCACAGAAATGCCAACAAGAGAAAAGGACTCATTACTTTGAATAACTTGGTTGTTCATTGTGATGGGTCTAGGGCTGCTGTATCTCTTGTGAGAAAGAAAGCAAGACTTAGTTTTGGTGGGGTTGAATTGTACAAGATTTCTACTTCCCCAGTCTAATATTTTTTGGAGGTCTACGGAGACAGAACCCTCCATGAGTCTGCGATCCTCATCTAATTGGGCTAAAGAGACAGGCTTAGAATATTGTATGTTTGAGTGGAGGGTGCTGTCGTCCGCGTAACTGTGAACTGGGTTGGATGTGCTAGAGAGGAGGTCATTGATGTGGAGAAGAAACAAAGTAGGGGCTAAAGCTGAACCTTGAGGAACTCCTGCATTAATTGGATACAGTTTAGAGGAATGGCCATCCACAACAACAGATATGCTCCTGTTGGAGAGGAAATTTGCTGTCCAGGTACAAAGTTTTGGTGGTAGGCCATAGGCCGGAAGTTTATTAAGCAGCGCTGCGTGCCAGACCTGGTCGAATGCTTTGGATATGTCTAGAGCAACAATCTGGGATTCACCGTGTTGTTCCATAGACTTGTTCCAAGAATGGGTGACAAAGGAACGGAGGTCGGCAGTCGATCTGCGCTGACGGAATCCATACTGCCTGTCGTGGATTAGACTGTGTTTTTCAAGGAATTTTAGTAGTTCGGTGTTTATATACTTTTCCATCACTTTAGAGATGACTGAAAGGAGAGAAATAGGCCTGTAGTTGCTAGGAAGCGCTTTGGATCCTTTCTTGGGGATGGGTTGTACTCGAGCAGTTTTCCAGTTACTAGGGAATATGCCTTTATTGTAAGATATCTGAAACAGACGAGTCAGGACAGGAGCAAGTTCTGGTGCGCATTTTTTGAGAACAATTGCTGGGATCTCGTCAAGGCCAGAGGCTTTCCTGGTATTAAGAGAAGAGAGCATCTTTCGTACCTTTTTAGTTTTGAAAATGATATCAGTCATTTTATGCGCGACGTTGGGGACTGTTCGTGGTTGAACATTTGGAGGTGGGTTGAGAGTAGAATTTCCGGCGAACAACGAAGCAAAAAGTTCAGCCTTGCCCAGGGCGGTAGAAACAATTTCATCACCGGCGACGAGAGGTGGGAACGTGCTCTTGCAGAAATTATTCCCAATAGACTTAGCAAGAGTCCAGAAGGGTTTGCCGCCGTTGGAGCTTGAGAGGACTTTGTTTTTGATGTGGTTATTAAACGAGTTTTTTGCCTCAGAAAGAATGTGGACATAGCGGTTTCTTGCGTCGTTGAATGCTTGACGATTTTCTTGACTGGGATTGTGTAGAAGCGTTTTGTGAGCTTTGACCTTTTCAAGTCTGGCCTTGTCACAGGATTTAGAGAACCAGGGCTTTTGAGTGGCTGAAGAGGTTTTCTGTGTACGTGGAATAAATAATTCCATGCCAGCTTGGATAATTTCGGTGACGTTTTCTGAGATATCAGAGGGGTCAGGATGAGAGAAGCAGACAGACGCCCATGGAAATGAGGAAAAGTAATCCCGCATTTCATCCCAGTTTGCGGAGTTGTAGTGCCAAACGATACGTGGGTGTGATGACTGTGTGACCTCGGGTTGCATTGCACAGGAAGCAGTGACCATGCCGTGGTCTGAGCGACCAAGGGGGGCGGTGACTGATATCTTATAGCATTCAGGATTTGTAGTAAGAAGGAGATCCAAGGGATTTGAGCTGTGTGTTGGGATACGAGGAAAGTAAGTAGGTTGCTGAACCATATTGGCCAAAGAATTGCTGACTGCAAAGGCCTCCGCTGCTCTCCCTTGTGGATCGGTTTTTGAAGATCCTAGCCATTCCTTATTATGGACATTGAAGTCGCCAAGAATAGTGACCTCGGAGGAAGGATATTCAGAAATCAGATAGTCGGTTTTTTCAGAAAGGTAGTCAAAGAGCTGGACAAAGTTGTTGTCAGAAGGTGACCGTTAAATGCAACAGATGAATTTAGTTGCAGCCCTGAGAGAGAGTTTTATCCATAGTATGTCTTTTCTTCCAGCTTCTAAATTGGGAAGTCTGGTGCAGGGTAGATTGCTACGGACGTATGCGCACACGCCTCCATGCAATCTAAAGGCAGTAAGGAGCTGCGGGTATAGGAAATTTTTTGAATCAAGGTTTTGAAATAACGTGGGTAGGCCGAGGTGAACCAACACCGTGGCCACCAAAATCTCCCGAACTAGACTTAATGTATAGTTTTCTGTGGAGTTATGTAAAAGGCAAAGTATACCAACACCCCACCAACAACTGCAGAAGATATGCTGGAGAGAATTCGCCGCTGTTTCCAAGCCATACAAGAAAGAATGTTAGGGAATGTCCAAGGGTCGTATACAAGACACTTAGAACTTTGCTTGCAGCAAGCCGGTCAACAGTTTGAGCACTTACTTCATTAAACTTATTAAACCTTTTTTAGTGAATTTTCTTTAAAAAAAATCACTAATGAGGAGATCGCAACTTTTGAATTTTGGGACCCCTGGAACCCAAATCCGAGGTCGGGTTCAGACTTTATATGTTTATATATATATATATATATATATATATATATATATATATATATATATATATATATATATATATATATATATATATATATATATATATATATATATATTTATATATTTATGTCACACCGCTAACTCAAAAAATAATGCACTGATTTTGATAAAATTTGGTGAGTACCTTGTTTTCGCAAATGGCTTGGATAAGTTCGTTATCCAGGAAAATGGGACTAATTTTTCCTGGAAAATTTTGCGTTTTCTTTCGGAAAATTTTTATATCTCCGGAAATAGCTAAGTTAGGGCAACCATATTGAGTGCGAGGGTTTATATCATAAAAAGAAAACCATGCACCAAAATTTCAATTTCTACGTTAAAATAAAAGAAAGTTATAAGCTTTTAAGTTTTCATTCTTAAAACGTCAAAAAAGTCGCGATTTAAAACGTCAAAATTGACATGTTCTAGATAGAGAACCTACCTGAACGGCTATGCAGCGTAAATGTCGTAAGAAGTTAAAAAGCCTTAAGTTTCAGCTACAATCTTCATTGTTCTTTATTTTATTAAATTATTTGCAGAAAATTAATTTAAAATAGACCCTTTATGTGATGCTTTGGTAGCAGTTTCAGTTATTTATTTAATTTTAAGGAATCAGATTACGCTTATTATTTAGCGTTTTTTTTTTAATTGTGCAATGTGGAAGTTTTTTATGGAGAAACGGTGTTGTAGTTTCTCCTTTCTATGAACTTCTGTAAGGTGAGTTTTTTACAGTTTGCATTTCTAGCTCCATTGTAGCATGTTTACCTTGCACAGATTTACTTTAGGTCTCTTAACTGTATTGTGGAGTTGAGATCACAGCATTTGTCCGATGGTTAATGCATAATGGGGTTTCTCTAAGCATGTTTTTGATTTTTTTTTCAAAAAACGAACAATACGCTAATCTGATAATTTACCTATAAATGTTATTAATATTAAAAAAAAGGAAACAACGCTCGTGCCTCGAATAAAGGTATCTTCATCATTTCAACTTTAAATGAAATTTCCTTCTCCCCTTTTGCATCCGTTCAACACAATGGGCACAGAAAATATAGGAATTTACTTAAAATTGTCATTTATAATTGAAGGAAAATAAAATTTGTTCTAGGTATGAAACGAAAAAATTCACACAAAATAGAATAATTTCTAGATTCTAAAACCTACTGTGACGCTATAATGAAACAACGTTAAATGAGACGAAAACCATTTCAGGTTAAGGGATAGACAAATGTTTAAACAGTAAAATAAGCTTTCGTACTCCAAAAAAAAAAACCAAGATTCTTATAAGGCGTAATACAATAGTGCTTAGTAGTCCACGGCAACAGTACATATCATATTCAACTGACAAATTATTTTGATAAATGTCAGATCTACTTTCAAAGTGACATGTAAATAAGTATTTTGTAATACAAATGTAGACATGCTCTTCTTCTTACATTCATATTTATTTTTGGCCATCACAATTTTACTGATAGAGTTGGATACAATTTTAGTGACTTTTGAATTTTGAAAAGATTTCTTCGAATGAGCGCGAACTAGGCCTCATAGAACCCATATCCGGTTTAGTTTCAGTTTTTATCTGTTTTCATATATACAGGGTGACCCATTTCTAGGGTAAAGCTCAATATATCCATTATTATACAAGAAATGAGAAAAAAAATTATATGTTAATTATACGATGTCTGGAACTGCATCTTATAAAATTATTTTTACAATCACAGGTGGCCCATAAGTCGCTGGTGATGCAATTTTTTTTGCCTAATCAAACACGCCTTATATTATTGCAATTTTTGCATTTTCCATCGAAAGATTATGCATGTTTGTAAGAAAATTAATTCGGGACTCAGCAAGTGCGTTATGGTAGCGATTTTTCATTAAATGTTTCTTTCGATAGCTTAATTTACTTTTAACCTGAGGTTCGTTGGCCAGGAAACCAGTTTTTTGGACACATTTTAAATTTATTTTTGTATATTGTCAAACAATAAAGTTATTTTGATGATATATGGTAGATTGTTTCTCCTATATAGGTTATACTGGTAACCAAGTTAGATGCAAGCTTTCTTAAAAAAAAAATTATATTTCCTATTAAAAACATTTTTATGAATTTTTTTCCAATTGGTTTTTCAAATATATTGCTTGTTGATTGATGGCTCACAAGTCCTAATTATTTATTAGTATGAAGCAAAATGTGATAGTTTCCATTTTTTAGTTTAGTTATAGCAATTGAGTATTTCTGAGTCAATTGCTTTTATGTCTTTTTTTTGTTCATCTATGTATTAAATAAACTATATTCTTATTCTGCTTATTTGAGTTTCATAGAGATTATGTAGACTTTATCTAATCGAAATCAGAGATAGCATTAGAAAAGAAATATATTTCTATCTCCCAATTGTTTATAACATACAGGCTGTTGTGTTAAAAAAAGAAATAAAGTTAGACTCGAATAAATGCAAGTATAATAAATACGATCCAGTAGCATAGCTACCAACAGTTGTAGGATTGACAAATTCGAGTTGATAATAATATACACTCATTTGACAATTTAGCAGCAGTCAAATCTTCAAATGCATCTTGATTTGTTACGCTATCAGGGCAATAAGTCAACAGAGTAGTAACAGAATTCGTAAAAAGTTGAATAACTCAAAAATAGCTATTTAGATATAAGCTACCCTTATTCTTTTTTAAAGAAAATCTATTTCTGCATATATATATATATATATATATATATATATATATATATATATATATATATATATATATATATATATATATATATACATATATGTATGTATGTATGTATGTATATATGTATGTGTCACACCAATAAGTCAAAAAATAATACGCCAATTTTGATCAAATTTAGTGAGTGCGTTGCTTTTGTAAGTGGCGTGGATAAGTTTTCCCGGAAAATGTTGGGTTTTCTTTCAGAAACTTTTTGTATCTCCGGAAATAACAAAGTTATGGCAACCAAATTTGGTACGCAGGTTTATATTATAAAATGTATACAACATACCAAAATTTAAATTTCTAAGTTAAAAGAAAAAAGTTATAGGTATTTAAAGAAAAAGGTTTTGGGTGCCACTGACAACCAGAGAAAAACACAGAATCATATTTTTTTATGGATAACAAAATCTATTGTATATGGCAGACAAAGATTAAGTTTTTTCATACAGAAAAGTCAAGAAATACCAGAAAAATATTTTGAAAATTTTATAGTTTTTCTTCTTAAAACGTGAAAGTCGCGATTTGAAACGTCAACATTGACAACTTTTGTAAGGAAAATATCGCAAGAAGTGTATTTTACAAAGCCTTAAGTTTCAGCTTCAATCGTCGGTGGTTCTACAAAAAAGCTCAAGATATCCATTATTATACAAAATACGAAAAAAAAATGTATATGGTAATTATAGCTGCATCTTATGAAATCTTTTTAAAAATCTCGGCCCATAAGTCATTGATGCTCCAAATTTCCTTTTTCATCGAATTATATGCATGTTTGTAAGAAAAAAATTGATAACGTTCATCATGTGAGTTATTTCAATTATTTTGCAACTTTTTACATTTCTGGCATATATAAACAATTATGATACAGCATTTGTACTAATAGATCGAGGAGCCCCATGATAATGATGCATTCCCAGAAGTTTTCATTTTTATTATTCGTCGAAAAAATCGAGCGCTCTTAAATATGTAGTGACTGAATTTGAAAAAATTCAAACTGCTGCAACTCAATTTTTCCAAATGGAACCGCTTGTGTTTCAGAAGTAAAGGGCATATCCTGTGCTTCAAGTATTATATAACAGTATCTAAACCTACAGACTTAATTTAGGAAATATTTACATTTATAATCGCATACCTACCATGATCCATCCAAATACGTTTTTAGTGTTTTATCCAATTCCAATACCCAATCAGATGATGTGATTATATCGCGAATTTTCGAGGAAAAATATAAAATATTTAAATTAGCTTTAATACAAGAAAGGGAAGAATTAATTAATTTGATAGGATTATCTATCTTTACATTTTATAAACTTCAAAGTGACAAGCTCAATAACGTCCTTATTACTGGCAGCTTGTGACATAAAAATATGAGTATTTTCCGCTTATATTTTTATTTACTCTACTGGTTCAAATTTCCGTGCAAAATTAAAAAAATATATATTTTGTTTTTCAATTTAAATTAAAGGTCAGGTATATAATTTCAATTTTATATATTCTTTTAGCAAATATTTGTGTAAGAAATGTTTAGTCAGTTTTCGCAGATATCTTTCTGTAGAAATTATTTTTTGTCAGATTTTTATGAAATTTTGGTAATTAATAATAAATGTTTAATACGTTATTGTAAAAAATTGTTTTCCCATTTTCGTTAAATAAATACATGCCAACTTTTTTTTATTTCGCCAAAATTTTTTGTGAATAATCATATCTTTGGCAGGTGGGTAAGTAACATGAAGAGGCTCGTTGGCTAGGAAAATCGGACCAGTTTCTTCGGAAACATTTTAAGCTTATTTTCGGATGATTTTTGTACTTTTTCAAACAATAAAGTAATTTTGATGAAATATAGTACATTGTTTCTGCTATATAGGTTATAGTGGCAACCAAATTTCATGCCTGCTGTCATTTAAAAAAAAAGCCATATTTTTTATTAAAAACATTTGTATGAAAATTCGATACCATAACGTTGCTGCGTCCAGACTTTTTTTTCTTTGTTTTAGTATTTTTTAAAAGTGATTTTTAAAATTTTGCACTTGTGCTAGGTATTTAGGTACTTACAAGTAATTATTAAAATTTTAATTCTATAAGGATGTTGTCTCTTTAGGGGTCATATCTCTTTGGCCCATCTGATTTTTCTTACCTTAAACTCTTTTAAAACTCTTTGCTATCTTGATTTTTTTGTATCTGTAACAGTTTTTAAATTATTTAGCAAAATATTCATCTGTGCGCTCACAGAACTCAATACTTTTTTTATTCACTTTTATTATGTAGCCATTTTAGAAAATAAGACCAAATATTAAATTAAACATTCTAAAAAAAACATCACACTAATTTTCCTTCTCGTTGGCTCATCAAATCTTTGAAACAATCCTGGAGTATTTCAAATCATTTGACATGAGTCTATTAGCCAATTTTCAAGTAGTTGATTTTGAATGGGTGTTTGGTTGGTATATTAAGTCTTCAGGTGAGCCCACAGAAAATAATCCAAATTGTTGAATCTGGTGACGTAGGCGGCTATGGTTGAGGTCCTCCCCGACCAATCCATTAATTGGTGAAAGTTTGGTTAAAAAATTCTTGGGTAAGAATGCTAAAATGTGCTGGTACACAGTCATGTGTAAACAACTGACAAACATTCTTGAAGAAACCAACAGAGCTCCCAGTTGAATGTCTTAGGAAGGAAGAATAAACCTATCAAATTATCCCCATGCATTCCAGCCCATGCGCTAGCACTGAACTATTCTTGAAAATGTGATTATCCAATTGCATGTGATAGTTTTCTTGTGAAATTACGTATAGCTTTGCAGGAAAAACGTGCTTCATCAGTAAACAGGATTTTATTTTCAAAGGATTTTAGATCAGTCTGATCAAATCACTGGCAAAAGTTAATATGTAGTGGGAACTCACTAGGGGGGAGAGCTTGCTTTCTATGAATGTCAGAAGGATATAACAAATCATAAATAAGAATGTTTTATACCAGAATTTAACACCAGCAGGCTTTCCTGGTGCTTCTCTCCGGATGTTCACCAACTTGATTCCTTAATCTCTGGTGTTCACACTGTCCTATGTGTTCCAAAAACTGGCTGGCTTTTTTAAAAGCTACCATTTCACTTAAGCAAATATGGACCCTTCAAAATATTTTTAAAGAGACGAGTGTTTGATTCGGATATCATTCTTGATACACTTGTTTAGTCTCACATGCATTCCCATTAGCAAGCCCATATGTAAAATATATGTCAGGTAGTTCTGCATTTGTAAAATTTGGCATTTTTTAGACAAATAATTAACATCGTTTTTTCAGTTTTATATGTCGAAATAATAACAGCTGAATAAAATTACTTGTCTATACAATTTGCCATTTTTCACAACACACTTGAGTGTTGAAGTTACCTTACACAGATGGACATTTTACTAAATAACTTGAAAACAGTTACAGAAGTAAAAAAAGCAAGATAACAAAAAGTTATTAGAAATGTACAAGGAACTCAATCCCAAAGACAAAATCAGTCAGTGCCCTTGTTAAAAAACGAGTGAGTCAAAGGGAATATGATCCTTAAAAAGATAATAACCTGTATAAAATTTAAACTTTCAATAACACTTACTTGCAAGTACCTTCAGTGCTTCCAACAGACCAATGACCTCGCTTGGATGATGCTCGGGAGCGAGACACAGTGGGCTATTGCCTTGAGTTTAGCACTGGCGGGTGTCAGGTCTGGACAAACCTGGAAGAGAGCTGAGGTTTCTGAGGAGTGGGTTACACCTTGAGGTTGAAGCCTCCACTGTAAGCTTCGAAATGGCTGATACCGCCTCGAGTTCAATACTAATGGTTGTCGGCTCCAGAGGAACTCGGAGAGAGGCTATCTCTCTGTGACCATGTGAAGACTGGAACCTGTGATGAGCACTGATAAGTACACTTGAAGACCCCAAATCACCACAACACATATTTTTAAAAACCTAACGATCGTTTCGCTAACAACGGCAGCATCATAAGAGGATGAAAAAATTCTGAATGTTTTCATCCTCTGATGATGCTACCGTTGTTAGAGAAACGATCGGTAGGTCTTTAAAAAGACGTTTTGTGGTGATTTGGGTTCTCAAGGTGTACTCTCTGTGACCATCGAAATGGGCAAGCGACTTCACTCAGATGGCAGTACACCCGTCAAACCAACTTTCACCCTTAAAAATATCATCTCCTGTGGGGAGCTGGATTTGATAGGTGGAAGGGGTATGGTCATTTTACATTGGGTTTGATAGATGAGTAGTTTTTTTAGCTGCACACCAATGAAACTAGCATATTTTGATATTACCTCATACAACATATGTAAAAGCGGTAAAAGCATATTTCAAAAGTGGATCGGAGCCGAAATATACAGGGTGATTAATTAGGTGAGTGCCATTCATATCTCGGTAAGTATGGTAACTAAAGCTTCGGGAGCTATTCGAAAGGTTTTTTCAAGTACAATGCATGTAATATTTATTTATTTTCTTATTTTGCCACCAGATGGCGCTTTTTCGGATGAAACTTTTCGAAGGCTGTTATCTCAAACTATTCCTATTACAATGTTATCTTCTTTTTAATTTTCTTGAAACCCCTAATCTTGATTCATATTTTTTGTCTGAGTTACGACCCTATTATACAGGGTGTTCCCGGGAATCGTTTATAATAGCTGTCTCCGTCATTATTGGAGCTACAATGTGGTTCAAATGGGGAAAGTTATTCAACTTTTCACAAGCATCTCAATTCTAACGTTAAAAAAAAACAATTGCGCATCGAATTGCTTATATTGACATATCAAGTTAAATTTTCTTAGTGAACGCTGGGCATATTCCCGACTAGTTGAACTGCAAATTCGATTGTCTATCGTATGAAGCTAACACATTCTAGTCGATTCTCCATTGTTCCAGAGATATCTATATCTGGATATGCTTGTTCACGGCAATTGTTGACAATGGTCATCTCTATTATTATTGGAGTTACAATGTGGTTCAAATGGGGAAAGTTGTTCAACTTTTTACGAGCATCTCCATTCTGACATCAAAAATACATTTGCGCAGAGAAATCTCGAAAAAGGTATGGTCATTTTACATGGGGTTTTGGGAAGATCACTTTTTTAGCGGCCACAAATAAAAATAGCATGTCTTGACAGTACCTTATACAACAAAGTGCATCGGAGCCGAGATATGGACCATAAGCCAAAGGCTGCAGTCCTTTCGGGGCGGCGAAGTCGCTGACGAGCCCTGAGGAGAAAAAATAGCGGTAAAAACATGTTTCAAACATGCGTCGGAGCTGAGATATACAGGGTGATTCATTAGGTGAGCGACATTCATACCTCGGTAACTATGGCAACTGGACTTGCGGAAAAACATTCGAAAGGTTTTTTCAAGTACAATTCAGGTAATGTTTTTTATTTTCTTACTCTTGCCACCAAATGGCGGTTTTTCGGTTGAAGCTTTTTGAAGGCTGTTGTCTCAAAATATTTCTATTATAATGTTATCTTCTCTTCACTTTTTCTGAGATCCCAAATCTTGTTCTATAGCTTTGTCTGAGTTGTGACCCTCTTATATTAAAGGGTGACAAGGGGGTTGAATTTAATCAAAAGTTTATGTAAGTTGGTAATCTTTTACTTTAGACGAATTATGTGATACATCAGCGGAATTGTTTCAACAAGTCCAACATAATGATGTTTAAATTCAAAATGGCTCCCATTTGAAAAATCAAAGTTAATGATGATTCTCAAAAAACGAAACGTCAGAACTTGGTTTTGATACTATTTTCAAATACTACTGATAAAAGTGTTTTGAGAAAGTGAAGACTGTATTTGCATATTTTCAGAAAGGAAGAGGGAGGAGTTAAGATAAAAATTGCCATAAAGTGGCACCTCCCTATGTTCTTCCACTCAACCTAATCCAAAATCACACTAAAAAGTAGACAGAGCTCTTATATAACTAAGTACAAGAAAATTAATAATAATAACACTTTATTAGGATCGGTTACTGACTGAACATTGTTGCTCGGTTAGTTCCTAATGAAGGAGTGTCATCGAGGCCTATAATTTTAAAAAAAGCAGTAGACGATATCGCCGGACAAAATATACACACTATCCCAATGTCTCAGTTATTCCAACTGATAAATAAGAGTTTACCAATGAAGACAACTTTCTTGGCACATTTTGAGGTTTCTCGCTAATATATTAACACTGGAATATAACTTCTGGTTTAACAGGAAACATACTTGGCTTCCTTATTATAAGCACAGCATTCTATAAGTTACTGTATAATCATATTTGTTTTTGCGAGGCAAGTTCAAACAGGTGCCACACAGGCTACCTGTATTCAGCGTGACTAGGTAGGACGGCACTTGAGCCAACTCCCTCCACTTTTTAGCGTACACCATCCACTCCGCTAGCTCATTGTTTGCCCAATCAGAAGGTGTCATTTGATCACGCGACAGTTGACACATAAACAATCTCAAGAATAATCTTTTACTGTTTGTATATGTGTGCGATAAATTATTTAAAAAACTTCTTATTATATAAATCTTTGTGTATGTACTAAACTCACTTTAAGTAATTCATAAAAGCTCTAATTTTGTATTACACACATAACAAATCACTCATTTAGAATTTCTTATGTTCCTACCAACCTGTTCGTTTCTAAAAATATGCAAATTCGGTCTTTATTTTCTTAAAGCACTTGTAGCAGTAGTATTTGAAAATGGTATCAAAACCGAGTTCCGACATTTCGTTTTTTAAGAATCATCAATTTTGATTTTTCAATGTGAGCCATATTGAACCTAAACGTCATTATGTTGGATTTATCGAAACAATTTCACTGATGTATCACGTGATGGGTCTAAATAACCAACTTACATCAACTTTTGATTAAATTCAACCCTTTTATCAACCTGAATATAAGAGGATCGAAACTCAGATAAAAATATAGAACAAGAAGATAACATTGCAATAAAAATATTTTGAGATAACAGCATCCAAAAGTCTCATCCAAAAAGCGCCACCTGGTAGCAAGAGTAAGAAAATAAAAAAATATTGCCTGAATTGTACTTGAAAAAATCTTGCGAAGATTTTCCCCAAGCTCCTCTTGCATAGTTACCGAGATATGAATGTTGCTTACCTAATGAATCACCCTGTATATCTCGGCTCCTATGCACTTTTAAAATCTGTTTTTACCGCTATTACATATGTTGTATGATGTACGATCAAGGCATGCTAGTTTTATTTGTGCGCGCTAAAAAAAAGTGATCATCCCAAAACCCAATGTAAAAAGACCATACCTCTTTCGAGATTTCTCTGCGCAAATGTTTTTTGACATCAAAAGAGATGCTCGTGAAAAGTTAAACAACTTTCCCTATTTGAACCACATTGTAGCTCCAATAATAAGAGAGATGACTATTGTCAACAATTCCCGTGAACAAGCATATCCAGATCTAGATATCTTTGGAACTATGCAATATTTGGGGGAGGCTCCTGATTCGCCCGTTATTCCTGATGGTCATCATCCCCCCTTAATCATAGAGTTTCCGTTCAGGGGTTCAGTGGTCTCTTCCCCTGTTGGTGACACTGGGCAAAGATCATATAATTTTCGAAAATGTGATTTTGTCAGATTGTATGCGGAGCTTGGCGGCTTGTGCTGAGGTGGCATGGATGGGCTTCAGGATGTCGATTCTATGCTTGACTTTTTCTATTCCAGAATTTACGACTTGTTTGATCTGTATGTTCCCAAGACTGCTCCAAGAGCATGTAATAGGTACCCCCCCATGGTTTTCTAAAGAAATTAAGGTTAGTATCAAATATAAATATTCATTATGGTGTAAGTTTAAGAAGTCTGGAAATGTGGAGTTTCTGGATAGATTTAGGGAGCTGAGACAAAAACTTAAGAGAGACATTTATCTTTCTTGGGTAAACTACTTTCAGAGGGTTGAAAGAGAGATTAGGTCTAATCCTAAAAAATTCTGGAACTGCTCTTCTCGACGCCGTCAAAACGTTTCTGTTGGAGGTTCATCTAACCAGCAACAGGCAGCTGACAGTTTTGCTTCTTATTTTGCGGGATGTTCTGGTTCCGCCCCCACCTCATCGCCTACAGCTGCCAGCCTGGCTTCGGGTGACATCACAATGTTCTTTGTGGATGACTTTACAGAGGACGAAATTATTACTGCCGCTAAGAGAATTAAGGCTAACATGTCCTGTGGACCTGATCTGGTTCCTGGTTTCTTGGTGCGTGACTGCTTATATGCTCTCCTGACTCCACTTAAGAAAATCTTT
Source organism: Tillus elongatus (assembly GCA_964006375.1). NCBI lineage: Eukaryota > Metazoa > Arthropoda > Insecta > Coleoptera > Cleridae > Tillus > Tillus elongatus. The sequence goes on along the minus strand of OZ023269.1, from coordinate 80,097,924 downwards.
AAACTGATTCTTAGATCTGGAACATTCCCCGCGATTTGGAAGCTGTCACGGGTTTTCCCTGTCTTCAAGGCGGGGGATAGTGGTGATCCATCAAACTATCGACCAATAGCCATACTATGTGTCTTCTATAAGATTTTCGAGGCCTGCCTTTTTCAGCGAATACTGTTTCACATCAAAAACAGACTCTCTATTTCTCAGCATGGTTTCATTCCAGGTGGATCGACTGTAACAAATTTAGTTGACGTTACACAGTTCATTGCGTCCGCTCTTGCCCGTCTTCACAGGTTGATGTTGTGTATACTGATCTATCTAAGGCCTTCGATTGCCTAAATTACTCTGTTCTGATTGACAGGATGAGGGCTATCGGATTCTCCGAGGGCTTGCTTGGCTTGTTCAGATCTTACCTGGATGGAAGGAGGCAATTTGTTGAGGTTGGGGGCTTCAAATCTAACACCTATCACGTAACCTCGGGAGTGCCGCAGGGTTCCATACTAGGTCCATTACTATTCAATATCTTTATTGACCCAGTTAAACATGTTTTACATGTTCCTTTTTTTAATGTATGCAGATGATATTAAGATTTTCGCAAACATTTCAAGTGTTGATGACTGTTTGCGGCTCCAGAACTGTCTTCAGACCCTAGATGAATGGTGTTGTCAGAGTGGTCTTTCTATGAATGTTTCCAAGTGTTGTGTGATGTCCTTTACTCGAAATAAGCACGCAATCACTTTCGGGTACAATATAAGAGGGGTTCCACTTGATCGCCCCGGGACAGTTAGGGACCTTGGAATTGTTTTTGATGGTACTCTATCTTTTAAACCACATTATGAGCAGACTGTCAGCTCTGCTTACAAAACTCTAGGGTTTCTGATAAGAAACAGCAAAAATTTCTCACAGACTGACACCCTCCTCCTGCTCTTTAGCTGTTTGGTTAGGTCCCGACTTGAATATGGCTCAGTTGTGTGGGCTCCTACTTATGAGATGGATGTGGTAAGCCTGGAATCAGTGCAAAGGAAATTTCTAAAATTTCTTAGCTTTCGTGAGGATGGTCGATATCCGTCTATTGGTTTTCCTCAGGAAAGTTTACTTCTTCGCTTTAGTCTGCAGAGTCTGTTGATGCGCAGGCAGTGCAGTTTCCTTATATTTTTATATAAACTGGTTAATTCTGTGTTCGACTGCCCTAGTCTGCTTCAGCAACTTAATTTCAATGTGCCTTGTATTGCAGCACGTTTTCCAGGCACATTCTATCTCCCGACTGCTCGTACACGATTGTTGCGATCGTCTCCAATTTACCAGATGTGCAATGATTACTCTGCACTGCAAGACCGCCTAGATATCTTCTCATGTAACATATCAGAGATAAAAATGTTTTTTAAAGCGATCTAATTTGTGACCATTTTAGTATTGTTAGTTTGATTATTGTTAGTTATTATGTTTTGTGTATTGGCCCATCCTTAATTTGGCTTTTAAGCTGTTGGATGGTGTATGAATAAATAAATAAATATTTACTAGAACGTGTTAGCTTCATAAGATGGACAATCGAATCTGCAGTTCAACTAACCGGGAAAATACCTAGCGTTCACTAAGAAAATTTAACTTGATATGTCAATATCAGCAATTCAATGTGCAATTGTTTTTTTTACGACAGAATCGAGATGCTTGTGAAAAGTTGAATAACTTACCCCATTTGAACCACATTGTAGGTCAAATAATAACGAATATAGCTATTCTAAGCGATTCCCATGAACACCCTGTATAACAGGGTCGTAACTCAGACCAAAAATATGAGACAAGATTAGGGGTTTCGAAAAGTAAAAAGATAACATTGTAATGGGAATATTTTGAGATAACAGCCTTCAAAAAGTTTCATCCGAAAAAGCGCAATCTGGTGGCAAGAATAAGAAAATACAAAAATATTTCCTGAGTTACATTTAAAATAACTTTTCGAATAGTTTTTTCCAAAGCTCTAGTTGCCATAGCTACTGAGATATGAATGTCGGTTAGCTAATGAATCACCCTGTATATATCGGTACCGCTGGACTTTTGAAATATTTTTTGACCACTGTTACATATGTTGTATGAGGTACTATCAAAGCATACTAGTTTTATTTGTGGACGCTAAAAAAACGTGATCAACCCAAAATGACCATACCCTTTTAAGCAAATACTTGCGAGTATAGCGTCCAGATGAACTCGGAGAGAGGCTATTCTCTGTAAGCTTCGAAATGGGAAAGCGACGTCGCTTGGATGCTGCTGGAGACTGGGACCCCATGATATCGCCTCGAGTCAAGCACTGACGGATGTGGGGTTCAGACAAACTCGGATAGAGGTTATCTCTCTTTGGGCTTTGAAACGGGCAAGCGACATCACTCAGATGGCAGTACAGCTGTCAAACAAACTTTTACCCTCAAAAATATTGACTCCCACAGGGAGCTTGATTTGATGGGTGAAATTTAAGCAATTAGACGTGATCCACAATGGACCAAAGGTCATGATGGAGGGACTGGAATAGCCCACTCACGTTGAATCTAATCTATTCTAAGTACCTTCAACCATAGCACATGTACAAAATTTCAAAAAATTAGTTTTAAAATACCAAACTAACGGAAAACATAAAAATTTTAACACCAGTATCTTCACAACGAAATGTTTTAGACAACATATTTATAAAAACTTTATATCTTAGAATTGCGTGAAAAATCATATACAGTATATGCTCGATTATTCGAGTGCAGATTATTCGATTTGCAGATTATCCGTGTTGAGGGATTGATAACGATTTCAAATCAGGAATAGATCCAAATTTCAATTTTTCGGTTCTTCTTGCACAAATATAATAAATATCCCTAATAAAAACTAACAACCACCTAAGTACGGGTATGCCTATTATAATCAGTATGTTGCAAAAATCACAAGGAAAATAAAACTGTGAAATTCGTTAGAACCTGCAGTGTAGTAGTATATATGTAGAAGCAGAATGAACTGTCACAGACTGCTTATTCTGTTGTGATGAATTCATATTTTTCTCCGAATGTGCCACTACAATAGAAACGCTGAGCAGGAATGTTTATGTTAAGGTCATACATTTTAATTGCCCCTATCTTTTCACACTTGATCTCATTCGAGACGGGTGGCACAGCAGAATAAAACAAGGTAAATATTTCCTGAGAAAACACAATTTTTAAACATTCTGTATGTATGTAGGTATATATATATATATATATATATATATATATATATATATATATATATATATATATATATATATATATATATATATTGCTTCCTTCACCTAAAAATTTTGGACACCCCTGCACAATACATTCATAAAAGTGTTGCTAAACTTGCAGATTATCACACTGTCTGCTTTACGAAACAATCTTACAAATCATCCCTGTAGGTATAGAATACAAGAGAAATGGTGTGGTTTCAATCCTCAAGAAAGTTACAGGACCTAGAGCGAATATGTCTGCTGGGCGGAGAAAAAGATTGATAGGGATACGCCTTCATAGGAAATATAAATGCAAAACACAGGTTACTTGGAACTCTATAAGCTGCTTTTTATCACATTTAGCAGTTAATTTCTTTTTAATCTTGTTTACCCGGCACAGAAGCCCTATTCGCCCAGTCCTGTAACTTTTTTGGGAGTTGAAATCCCATTTCTCTCATTGTGTAAGTGTCGAGAGGTGGTTATAACCATGTTTAAAGAAAACAAATTCAAGAAATTCATCCCTGGGAAATAACCACATGGTAAAAATAATATTAAGGTGCATGTAAAGTAGTGGTAAGCTTTATTTAGCATAATTCCGTTAACAGTGAGATAATCTGCAAATTCACCAATGTGTTTACTCGTATACGAACCTTCACTAAAATGTATAACAAGTAAGGCTGGATCCTCTAAACTTCTTTCGATGGGAGGTGGGTTTGGAATTTCAGTCATATTTTTTCTTTTAATAGCCACCTTTAGGCATTTTAAAGTTTCGGTATCCAAAAGAGCTAACAGTGCCAGACGTTGACTCGACCTAAAATAAATGTCTTTAGTAAGCCCAAGTTTAGGGGTTAAAAAACCAACCTTGGATTTTGGTTCGACATATTATTGATCACTGTACTACCCTTTCAATAGGATGAATCAGAAAACAAAAGAGTCAAACTTTAACATTTACTAGACAAGGGTAACAAAAATGGAACATTACTCAACACTCGATACAAAACACAAACAAACAATCTGGAATCTGCCGGAGACTTTACAACCAGTAAATAGTAAATATTAACTGACACTGACGTTGACGTTATGCGTTTTCCAACCTGCACTTTTCAGTTCAATAGTTCAATTTAAGCCATAGAGATAGAGATTAAAGAGAAAGGTGGTTGAATACTTGTCTAGTCAGGAAATGTTGGAGGGCGCCACCAGCATTGACTTGATTTCGGCCTGTTCTCCAGCCGCAAACAATTAAATTAAAAATTAAATTGCTATGGGTGGCCTATACTTTTTAACACGAAATTGCATCTGTTGTCAACTGATAATCTAGAAGTTGTACAATTCTATAAAAAAATTACTTTCACCTCCGGCGAAACCAGAAGTTTCAGGTAAGATGTTGTAATGCCATTTGTGACAGCGTATTTAGTTGCCTTCTTCCAGTAAACCTTGATTTTCTATGTGTGATAAGTATTAGACGATTGCATGTAGAGCGATAAACAGGACAAATAGTTCTGCAAATGGTGAGTTCATCAGACTCCAGTAGTTGCCAGCGCTGAATTGTTATGTCAAAAAAGTGGAGAAAAGTCAACATTTTGTCAACAGTTTGTAACATAACAATGCAGCGCTGGCAGCTATGGCATCTGGTGAACTCGGCCAATGATTGTGCTCACCAGTCTCACTTAGTCTTTGCTGGAACTCAACTGTTGCCAATTTGTCAAACCGGAATGACAGTCAAACTTCACAAAATAGGGCCCCAAGAAAACTGTTTGTGCATCAGTCTCCAACCGCTGAAATGCAGCGCTAGTCAGCCAAGGCCGGCAACAAAGCCTGTCTCTTTGTCCAAATTATAAACTGTCGTGCGCTATGTAGAAAAATGATTGCCGTTCCGTAAATTAAAAATTAAGTGGATCTCCGTCCCTTATTATGGATTGGTTCACCAGGTGCCAACAGTTGAATAGTTGTGTCAACCGATGCATTTACCACGCCCGCTGAGTTTCTGCAGGAACTCAACTGTTGCCGATTTCTCAAGCAGAATGACAGACGAACGTCTCATAATAATGGTTGAAGTCAAGAACTCCTTCATCAGTCTCCAACTGTTGAAATGTATCGGTAGTCAGCAGATAAGCGCTTAAACTCAGCTGCTGGTGCCTAGTGAACTCAGCCACTGATTTTGTCTTACGAATTTTATGTCTTACAGCTTAGAGAAGCGAGTTAAGTTAGTTAAATTTATTTTTATTTAAAATCAAATTATTGCAAATTAAACTCTTTTATGTCCATTTCTTTTTTACTAGATGTAAATTATATTCTGAAAATAAAAAATTTGGGTAAATTGAAAAGTTTCGCGGACGATATACCGTAATATTTTACAAGGATGTTTCTTGGGATAGTATGCTAGAAAAAGTGGAGGAAGGGTTAAAAGTTCTCAAGGACTGTTTTGATTATAAACTTTTAACAATAAACTATGAAAAAACTAAATGGGTACCCATTTCATCTTTCAACAAAATTTACCGCACAACAAACACCTAAACATAAACCATAAAAACAACAAAATAAAAATAGACCAAGCAAACAGTATGAAATATTTAGGAATCACAATTGACAGCACACTGAAATGAGATAAACATGTTGATGGATTAAGAAAACAACTCCGATCGGTGTTTTATATATATATATATATATATATATATATATATATATATATATATATATATATATATATATATATATATATATATATATATATATATACATATATATATATATATATATATATATATATATATATATATATATATATATATATATATATATATATATATATTAGAAACACAAAAGACATCCAAGATATGAATGAAAGGAGGCTAATATATTACTCTCGAATATAGATCCAAGTTAGATATGACATTGTTTGTTGGGGAACAGCTCCACAGAAACAAATTAATAAAATATGTATTTTACAAAAAATAGTTTTAAAACTGATGCTGTGATGCTGAATAAAAAAATATATCAGCTCGACCTCATTTACCAAGAGACAAACATCTTAGGTCCATGGCAAGTATTTTACAATGTATGTATTCTAAATTACTTAACAAAACAGACAAATCTCAAAGGAAAAACCGTAACTATAATACAAGATCGAAAACACATAATATACTACCAAGCAACAGAATGAACAAGCATATAGGCCGAAAATCAATACAATATCTGGCACCCAAATTCTTCAAGACTATTCCAGTAACAATCAAATATGCCACAACATACTAGATCTCTTTTCGTTTATTAACTTATAAACCACATCCATGTCTTTTATGTACAATGAAAACACGCGCTGACGAATTAAGACAAACTATAAAATCTGCAAAACCTCAATCGAATTACTCATGCGATAGACAAAGCACAAAGCACACCGATCTGGAAATAATGCAACCCAAATACTACGTATTTCAGCGTTATTTTATGGATGGCCGCGGGAGGCGAGACGATGAGCGCGGGCAGCCCAAACAGTGCACAGACCGTCTTTAAGCGACCCAGCTAAGAAATTAAGATGACCCGACGAGATTTTATTAAGTCTTCGACTTGTCGACTGGTTCGCTCTCCATTATTCCCACGTATAAACGTAAACTCATAGTAGGCTACATCGCGCGCTATGGATAGTATTTAAATATTACAATTAATGAATTATTAATAAAATGTATTTTACGTAATTTTACAATCTCTAAAATAATTTGTGTGAAATGTAAATGATTTTTTGGCAGTTCTGCAGCTATGCAGCACTTATGTGCACCAACCGCCACTGCTAAGTATAAATGTACTTTAACTGTAATCTCAGCTTATAATCGTACTATTTCAACAGTGGCGGCTCGTCAGATGACGCAGGTGAAGTGCTGCTTCACCTATATTTTTTGGTTAAACTAAACTTTTTTATTCAAAATCCACGATATATTTTTTTTTCATTCAAATTCATTTGATACAACCACATAAAAATATCTAGTTAGGTCGCGCCGCAGTTGATAATGTATTTTTATAGTATTTTATGGTATGATATATGTATGTAAGCCCCTGATTCCCGAATTGATATACATTATGCACAAACGCGCAGCGTATTACATGTTGCAGAGCACAGACTATTGGCAACGAGCAACTGAGGAAGAATCCTTTACACAGAAATTCTGGGTCGAATTCTTTTAGTTTGCATGAGACGGTTGCCATGGCAACGGCACCCGCGCTGTTGACTTGGTATTTATTATGGCCACCAAAGTGATGCAGGGTTCTGAGTCTGTTTCAAAGCTTGGCGTTTATTTTGATTTAGTCGGACCGTCAGACGTGTACTTTTATTTTTACTATGTTGCCGTTAACGTTAAATGATCCAGTATGTGTCACATTTACAGACACTGCAAAACAGGATTTTTCGATTCCTTTGGTAAGTGGAATTGATTTGTTTATTATCACCTTTAAAAAAATAATTTCAAAATTATAAAATATTAGATACAAAATTGCAAGTTATAAAAAAATTCTGGCCGCAGCAAGTGCGTTAAGGTAGTGAATTTTCATAGAAATTATCTGGCACAAAATATTTTTATAACTGTTTTTTCTTGTAACATATAAACCTAAATTTTTATATATAGTTTACTTTTTATATCGTAAACCTACCTACCAAATTTGGTTACGACAGCCTTTTTATTTTTTGAGATATAATTTTTTTTCGAAAGACAACTCAAAATTTTATCCAAGCTATTTACAAAAGGAAGGTACCAGTTAATTTTTTAAGTGTCTCCCCCCTGTCATTTATTTATTATCAGAGATATCAACAAAATTACAACGCTATCTGACAAACTACCATGCGATGAGTTCAAATATTACGACAGAAACACAATTGCACGTCGCCTTCATATAATATATATATATATATATATATATATATATATATATATATATATATATATATATATATATATATATATATATATATATATATATATATATATATATATATATATATATATATATATATAAAAATTGAATCTGACCCCGGATATGGGTTTTAGGGGTCCTATCTCGCGTTCATTTGAAAAATTTCTTTCAAAATTCAAAAGTCGGGATGTCCCCATTAGTGATTTTTTTCTACGGAAATTCACTAAAAGAGAACGGCCTTGAAATTGAAAAAATATGCTTATAGCTCGTCCCACTATAAACAGATTTTCATAATACGCGCCTTATATTACCTTACGCGGGCGTGTACAGTGTGACAAAAATAAGGTAAATAATAATGAATTTATTTATTTATGTCCTCTCATCGAGTATTCGTAATCATTATTCCGAAAATTATTCCTTGTGAAAGTCTATATTTTTGTACAAATTGATTTTTCATTTAACTACTGAAGTGCCAGGAGAACGCGTGACCTTGAAACTTTTCAACATTTTCGTCTGCGACACAGAGGGGAATTTCGCCCCCCTGTGGGCCGCGCGGATTCTGCTTCACCCACTCGCGAAGTCACGAGCCACCACTGTATTTCAACTGTATGCATAAAATGATAAATAAACCATATTATTATTATTTATATTGTTATTTTTATGTCATGTGTTATTTATATTCGGTAAGCAATTTGCAGGTTTTATCGCGCAGCAATCATTATTAATATATCACTGACTGAAAGTCACACTTTAATGGAACGACAAAAAATTTCTGCTATATAGCGCCATCTAAGATTGGCGGGGATAAACTTAATACGTTTTAAGGGATTTTGCGTGAATCTTGAATAGATATTATTTGTTTTCGTTTATTTTTATTTAAAATGATATTAATTAAAGAAATTTTTATTTTAAATTAAACATTTATTCAATATTATATAATATATTTACATACATTTTATTTAGTTTATTGTAGTACAATTTGTTTCTAACACATAAATGCTGTTATAAAGCCGCACTGCACCCAAAAATATGTGTTATCTATATGACAGTGTGAACCCACGTTAGAAGGTGTAAACAAGACTTTAGAAAAGCCGACAGGCAGTTGACAGTTGAAGAAGGGGCGGTGTTGTTTTTTGCTACTAGCGTCTATTTTTTGTGCTCTACAAATGAACTTAGCGCGCGCAAATGTGGCTATTTCAAATAAAATCGGCAATTTTAGGTACTTACTTACTTCTATTTTTGAGAAATTGTAGATGGATAGATGTGAACTTACCAAAAATAGGGTTTAGGAATTGTGTGAGTTACCGGAATAATTAACATGGCTCGCAACTCATGAGTTTTTTGCTGGTTTAACGAAATAAAAGATTTCCCTGACGTGCTGTTTACACAAAATTCTCTCAACTGACCTGCCTGCCCTGACATCAGCTAAAGGCAAGAAAACATGAAGGTCATGTGAGTATACATTTCCAATTAGACAAACTGATGTCAGGGCAGGTCAGGTCAGGCCAGTTGGGAGGATTATGTGTAAACAGCACGCCAGGGAGGAATTTTATTTCGTTAAAACGTCAATAAACTCATGAGTTGCGAGCCATGTTAATTATCCCGGTAATAAATAATACATAAATAAATAAATTTAACTTTTTTAATGAAACCCCAAACCCAAATTTTAGTAAGTTTACATCTATCCATCTACAATTTCTCAAAAGTAGAAGTAAGTAGGTACTTAAAATTGCCGTTTTTATTTGAAATAGCCACTTTTGCGCGCGCTAAGTTCTCTTGAAGGTTAATGTAGCTGTCAAGTTCATTTGTAGAGCACAAGTAATAGACGCTAGTGTTGTTGCTGATGTAGTAGCGAGAGTCTTAACAATACAAATTTGTGGTATGTCCTTAATTAAGAGTGTTGTTGCCATGTATAGATAGGAACTAAGTTGTAGTTCTATCATATGTGTTCTAACCAAATGAATTCCATTCGAAACCATCCATTTATATTAACCAAGCCAACAGTGTTGGTTAAAAAGACAATTCCAATCATCAATAGATACAGCCAATTACTCACAATTCTGTCTCCAGTTCATGAGTATTGAACAGTTGATTTCTTTACGAACAACTTATTAGTTCATAGCACACTATTACCTCTATGGTCACAGGTAGCTTGTAGATTGTGTTTGCAGGAGCGAACACTCTAGAAATATATTCGAGAAGGAATGAGAAACCACAGAGATAAGAATGTAGAAAGATCTGGAGCTACCATAGATGGTATGAATAAGCGAGAGGCAGATGGAGCAGTCAATCAGCAAGTGAATCAAGGGTTGAGTTTACCAGGCGCCAACAGCTAAGTTTGAGCGCTAATTTGCTAACTACCTATAAATTTCAACGTTTGGAGACTGAGAGAACGCACTGTTGATTTCAAGCACAATTTTATGACGTTTGTCTGTCATTCCGCTTTGACAAATTGGCAACAGTTGAGTTTTAGCAGAAACTAAGCGGGTCTGGTGAACGCATTGTATACAAAACTATCCAACTGTTGTTGCCTGGTGCAGACGACTTATTGTTGTGGTCACCAGGCACCAATACCTAAGTTCAAGCGCTCATCTGCTTACTATGCCGATACATTTCAGCGATTGGAAACTAATGAACGCACTGTGGACTTCACGCACTATTTTGTGACATTTGTCTGTTATTCCGCTTTGACAAATCGTCAATTGTTGGGTTCTAGCAGAAACTCATCTGGGCTGGTGAACCCACACCTTGACACAACTATTCAAATGTTGGCGCTGGTGAACATGACCAGCGTTCGTGCGGAATTTGCGATAATAGAAGGCAAAAAGTGAGACATTGCTATAGACATTTGATAATAGAGAAAGGTAATACTATAATAAAAATAATGTGTTTATTGTGAGATTATATTTACTTTACTTAAGCAAGACGATATAACACATAACACATTAGCAAAGTAAAGATAATGAACCAATATAAGTAACCCTTATACATGCATCTAGAGTCTTCCTAAAACAAAAGAAAGTGATGAGAGTGTTGGCTGGTGTGCCGCAAACAACAAGTTGCGCGAGATTTGTTTCTGAATTACAGAATACTTACTATCCCGTCCATGCAAGGGTGTATCCATAATTGTTTTGGGGGACACGTGGCTTCCCATTTTTAGCAACATGCTTAGAACCCTCCTTGGATGCATAAGCACAAGAAAAATTTCTTGCAAACAACTCCCAAATAAATTACGGACCAGAAGTGCCTTATGGTAGTGAATTTTCATAAAAATATTTTTAAAGTAGATATGTCTTTTTTAATAAAAACAGGCATCAAATTTGGCTAAATATTTTTTACACGACATTCTGCTAAAAGCATACATAAAATTATATACCTAATCTGTAATTAAAATTGAAAATAAAATAATTTGTTTGCACGAAAATCCATTAAAACCTTATTTTCGACGAATTTCATAAAAAAAATGTTAAATGTTAATCAATTAAATAATTTTTCATACAAAATTCTAAAATGTTTCTTCAAAGAAAATTCATTAAATTCATTTATAAAAAAAATTTGCTATTAAAATAACATTTTGCACAAGAAAATTCGCGAATAAAAATAAATTAAATAAACGAAAAAAACTGGTCCGATTTTCCTGGCTAACCAACCATTTCCAGTTATTTACCCACCTACCAAAATATAATTTTTCACAAAAACTTTTTCGACAAAATAACAAAAATGTCATGAAAATTTGCAAACAATTTTTCAAGAAAACCTGTAAACATTTTTTTAATAATAACTTATTAAACATTTATGATTAATTACCAAAATTTCACAAAAACATCTTTCAAAAAATGATTTCTACGAAGCATAAAAAAATCTGTGAAAATTGGCTAAATATCTTTTTACACAAAATACATAAAATTCAAATTACATACCTAATCTGTAATTAAAATTCAAAATAAAATAATTTGTTTGCAGGAAAATCTATTAAAACCTTATACTCGATCAATTTTGTTTAAAAATGTTCTATAAATTGAATAATTTTTCATACAAAAATTCGCAACAAACGTTTTTGCAAAGAAAATTCATTAAATTCATTTATAAGCCAATTCGCTATTAAAAGAACATTTTGTAGAAGAAAATTAACTAATAGAAATAGAAATAAATTAAATAAATTAAAAAATATTCAAAATCTGATCTAAACACAGAACTATATACTTTTTCTGTGGCTTCACAGTGAAAATTAGTTTGCCTGTGGATGCTGTAAAAATTGAATCCGGTTGTAGAGAAGAAAACAACCTCTTCTCATGTCACAAATCTCAAGGTCAATGTTAACTGTGGCACGGTTTTACCAACTAAGGGCAACAACAGCTACTATTAAACTTGAATTAAAAGTCTTAAAAGTGCTTATCTTGTTATTATCACGTTTCAAATCTCTAGTTGGACATTTACAGGAGAAAAATTATAAAATTCTCAAAGTAATCTTTCTGGTACTTCCTGAACTTTTTGCGCCATGAAAAGATAAACGTTTTCTGTAATATTTAATAGATTTTGTTTAAGACATACAATATTTTAGTAATGCGTCTTCTCTGACTTTTAGTGGAACTAATATTTTGCTTCGTTAATAATGCCTATAACTTCTTTCCTTTCAACATAAAAACCTAAATTTTGGTGCAGCGTTTGACTTTTACAACATAAACCAGCTTGCCAAATGTGGTTGGCATATATTTGTTATTTCCGGAGATATGAATTTTTTCCAGAAGGAAACCTCAAATTTTCCCGGAAAAACTGGTCCGATTTTCCTGGCTAACGAACTTATCTAAGAAAAAAGAATTTACTCACCAAATAATTTTATCAAAATCAGCCCTTTATCTTTTTAGTTATTTTAGTTATTTTATATATTTTATATATATATATATATATATATATATATATATATATATATATATATATATATATATATATATATATATACATACATATAAAAATTGAAACTGACCCCGGATATGTGTTCTAGGGGACCTAGTTCGCGCTCATTTGAAGAAATGTTTTCAAAATTCAAAAGTCGAGATCTCCTCATTAGTGAATTTTTTTAAAGAAAATTCACTAAAAACTAAAAATCTAGGTTGTGGTATAGAAAAAAAAACAGATTCTGTCCAATTTGACGCATTATGAATTTATAATTTTAAAAATAATATTTTTTTTTAATTCTCTACATGATAAACCAATTAATTGAATCCGTTAATTTGAAAACGATTAATAAAATTTCAATACTTTGTGTTACTATTTGAAAAAGAATCTTAATTTGTTAATAAATATTTTATCTTCTTATAGGTTAAAAAAGAGCATAACTTTGAAAAGAAGAACATAAAAATACCGGCTGATTTCAATGCGCACTATTATACAACTAGATTTAAACTGGGAAACATGTCACGTATCCTGCTTCCCTCTCTGATTGGTCGAGAATTACCAGACGACTTACCTAATTTTTAAACCTTGTACGGTGCCTACATATATAATTTTATCTCTAAAGGTAATGTAAGAGAAAATGAAGAAGAGACAATTTGACAATCAGTGAACTCAAGCGTATGAAATCTATTTATCTTGAAATACGATTGTTTTGTGAATTTTCGTTAAAAAAACTTCCACTTGAAATCACGAATCAAAGTTTTAAGATTTTCAGGCCTTTTTTTGCAAACCAACGTGAACTAGAGTCCCTAAAATCCACACGCAGGGACAGTTTTTAATTTTCACATTAATATTATGCACTTTTAGTGAATTTTCTTTTACAAAAATCACTAATTAGGAGATCCCGACTTTTGAATTTTGAAAAAAATTCTTTAAATGACCGCGAACTAGGCCCCTAGAACCCATACCCTGGGTCAGTTTCAATTTGTATATGCTTATATATATATATATATATATATATATATATATATATATATATATATATATATATATATATATATATATATTTATATATATATATATATATATATATATATATATATATATATATATATATATATATATATATATATATATATATATATATATATATATATATAAATTGAATCTGACCCTGGATATGGTCCGATTTTCATCAAATTTGGCACATACCTTCCTTTTGCAAGTGGCTTAGATAAGTTTGTTAGTCAGGAAAATCGGCCCAGGTTTTCCCGGAAAATGTTGTGTTTCTTTTCGAAAAAAATATATATTTGCGGAAATAACAAAGTGAGGGCAACCTAAATTGGTACGCTGGTTTCTGTCATGATGAGTATCATACGTACCAAAATTCAGAGCTCTGTCTTGAGAGACAAAAAAGTTTGAGGTAAATTAATTTTTAATTAATTAAATCTGATTCAAGAAAGTTAAAACGTCAAAATTGATTGATCAGAATGTAAGTGAAAATACTACAAGAAATGACTAACAAGCTCCTAGATATGTGTCTAAGTCGTTATTTTCCTTGATTTCGTTAAAATATGAGCAAAAAATCCATTGCAAATCAAAATGGTTTTGTGTAAATTGTAAAACCTTGAACAATTAACATGTATTATGGGTTATACCTGCTAGTAAACACATGTCGAGCGTAGCTCAGTGGGCTAGGTCCCTGTAGATCGTATAATTGACTCCTACATGATGAGTTCTAATCCTATTAGTGACTTCACTTTTTATCATATTTTTTTAGCCTCCTTTCACTTTACAGTTCTTTAGTCAGATTGTTGTTATTCTGATGAATTGTTTAGCGATTTTTTGTAAAATTATTTTATAAAAAGCCGATGAAAGTTTTAAAGACTTAATTCAACTTAAATAGCATATCTGGTTGTTTGTTCTTGCCCTAACTTAGTGAAACCGTTCCATATTTAATAAAGTCGTAGATTTTTCCCGTGGCTTCACAAGTATAATTGTTTTAGTGAATTTTCCTTAAAAAAAATCACTACCGAGGAGATCCTGACTTTTGAATTCAGAAAAAATTACTTCACATGAGCGCGAAGTAGACCCCCTAGAACCATATCCAGGGTCAGTTGTCAGTTTCAATGATATTATATATATATATATATATATATATATATATATATATATATATATATATATATATATATATATATATATATATATATATATATATATATAAAGGGTGAACAATTTACCAACATTTAGGTCTGTAAGTTTAAAGACAAAAAAGTTAGAGGCATTTAAAGAAAAAAAATTGGAGCTTTACTCAAAACGATTTTACTAAAATATTTCCAGAAAATTAATTTCAAATAGACGCTTTCACTGATGCTTTAGCAGTAGTTTTAGTTAAGTCTATGGTTTAAGGGTCTATAATTTGTAGCTAATTTTCGTAGAAAAAATTCGATAAATAGGAGACCGAGGCTTTTGAATTCTAAAGAGATTTCTTCAAATGAGCGCAAACTAGGCCCCCTAAAATCTATATCCGGGTTTACTTTCTGTTTACATCTATACAGGGTGACGCATTTCTACGGTAAAGCTCAATATAATTGTTATTATACAAGATACGAGAAAAAATTGTATACATTACCTATAGGGTGTCTTGAGCTGCATCTTATTAAATTATTTTGACAATCATAGGTTGGCCCATAAGTCGTTGGTGATACCTACAATTTTTTTTGGACATTCCTTATTGCAGTTTTCATCGTAATATGATGCATGTTTGTAAAAAAACATCGAGACGCAGTAAGTGCATTTTGGGTAGCGAATTTTCATTAAACGCTTCAAAATTCAATAATGCAATTTGCTATTAACCTAAGGTTCGTCAGCTAGGAAACGAGTTTTCTCGGAAACGTTTTAAGTTTATTTTCGGAAAATTTTTGTACATTTTTAAACAAGTTATTTTGATAAAATATGGTACATTGTTGCTACTATATTGGGTTATACCGGTGACCAAATTGATGCCTGCTGGCATTAAACAGACATATTTGCTATTAAAAACATTTTTATGAAATTCACTTCCATAACGCACTTGTTTGCATTATGACTTTATATGAAAGGGATTAATAACGTTACTAGCGAACAAATTCCCTTAATTCGAAATCCATACTTTATATAATAAAATCTCGATATTTATTATCCTGATCTGCACCAAGATGCTAAAGTATGTAAAAATAAACTTGTAGCTTTTGTTAGTAGATGTATAAAGTTGTAACCGAATTTACATAAATTAGAGTTTGTACTTGTTCATTTTTCGAGGCCGCAATTTGTATAAGAAATCGTTACAAATATGTAAGATAGATTACTGAAATGACGCAAGGAAGCTTGTTACTAATTAACCTATCATGCGACAAGATTTTTTCGTAAACAGTGTTCGAAGTGAACCGCATTAGAACTCAAAAAGGTGTGAGTCAGGTGGAAAACGGGCTTTTACTTTTCTACAATATTGCCCGAGTCACAATAGCGGTAAAAAACACCGTGAAGATTAAATAAGCTTTTCTGATTTCTGACAATATAATAATTTTAACGTAAAGTAATGTTTAACCACAACAAAAACAATTGTTTATTAAGCTATAGTCCAGTAGCTAAGCTACTCCTGCCATTTGCCATATAGCTTTTATTTAATTAGTTTTTGGGCCTGAGTCCTTATTTATACCCAGGCACTATACACATCAACCACAACCCAAAATTAGACGACATGATGAAATAGGAACAGAAAAATTAAGCAACATGATATATGGATTGGGGGAGTTGTGGTTGACATGTAGAGTCAATTAGCTGGGGTTACTTTAGATTTAAAATAAGCACCCAGGTCCGTGACATCAGTTTGTATTAGGCCTATATTAAAATAGAGCACTTATCGTCAGTCAGTAAGCTGTATTATGCTGCTGCCACCTAGTCAGAAACTTTGAACTAGACACATAATATGACTAGTAGACTAGGTGGCAGCAGCATAATACAGCTTACTGACTGACGATAAGTGCTCTATTTTAATATACGCCTAATACAAACTGATGTCACGGACCTGGGTGCTTATTTTAAATCTAAAGTAACCCCAGCTAATTGACTCTACATGTCAACCACAACTCCCCAATCCATATATCATGTTGCTTAATTTTTCTGTTCCTATTTCATCATGTCGTTTAATTTTGGGTTGTGGTTGATGTGTATAGTGCCTGGGTATAAATAAGGACTCAGGCCCAAAAACTAATTAAATAAAAGCTATATGGCCAATGGTAGCAGTAGCTTAAGCTACTGGACTATAGCATAATAAACAATTGTTTGTTGTGGTTAAACATTACCTTTACGACACATACCTTATAGGTGTGACTATAAACATATTGTAAGAAATATTAGCTAGCTCGGTTATATTATAGTCGTTAACTGACATATTCATTCTTATTTATTTAACTATTTTATTAAGATGCTTTTTAAGTTCGGCAGTCGTCTTTAATAGGTAATTGCTCAAGTACTATAATTATTAGATAATTAATTATCCATATAAATATGATGTCTAACAATTTGGCTTTGTGAGCACATTCTTTTAAGCTAGAAGTCCTAGAGTTGGAAACTTCTACCTAGCCATTTTGTTTTTCTATATCTTTTTTATTTACATTTTGGTTAAATAGGATACAGAGATCACATATCGAAAATTCAAATGACAATAATTTAATTTATTTACCACTCAGTTTTTTTACATACATTCTCATATACATAAAATACTAGCTTAAGTCAACCACCTAGAGTAGCAAATAGGACGAGGTTCAGTAGCCTGTTCTTCCACCTCGCCCGGTTACATCAACAATAGCAAACATTATTTCTATGCTAAGCGAATGGTCTTAATATCTAGCGTTCACAAATGTTCCCTTTAGCAACAATTTTCGCAGTTTCTCCTTCTCGTGGTGGGGTGAAACGGGAAAAGTGACGCGATGTCCGTGTTCTGATTTTTTTCTGAAAGATGCATCAGTTTCTCCTTCACAAAAGTTCCCTCAGGGTGCATTCTGACGTGATTTTGCTTCCGCTAACTTTTTATTCTGCCCAGCCGGGGGCCTTTTGAGAGAGAATGAGGTGGTGCGATGGCCGCTCTCTGCATTTTTTGTTCTAAAACATGCTTAGAACCAATTATGTATACCTAAACCACGTGACAAATATTGTGGTTTCAACCCTCAACGAAAGTTTGTTTTGTATTTATTTTGCGTGTTACTTTAATTTCGTTGAACAGGCCAAATATTATAAAAATTAGTAATTTTAGATGAATTTCCTTGGAAATATTTTCGTTTATTTAGAGTAAAGTAATTCTAGACAAGTATTTTATTATAAATGCTATTAACAACCCTAAGTACGGTTTTTAACCCAGTTCAGAGTAAAATTGGCAAGACTGGCAACGCCGGAGGATATCTCTGGAGATGCAATATAATTTTGCACATGCGCATGCCCTCTACCGTATATTCAATTCAAGCATTTAATTTATAATTTATTTGTTCGGATAGGTTATGTTTTATGTTATGTTATGTTTTACTTATAATAATAAATTAGTAGTTTAAAAAAGCTGTGTTTTGCTAATCAACAAATAGAGAACCTCGAAGAACGAAACAACTGGTGTCAGAAATAAAATTATAAAGCTGTTAGTGAAAATGTTTTCCAGAATATTCGTCGAACGTGGAAATGTCTGGAACATCTTGAAGATTAGTGTCAGAAGTGTTTTATAACTGGGTGTGTTTTTGAGGCAACATAAACCGTGTACCAGCTTTGAGTACGTCTTTGCCTTATAAAATGCCTAACGCAACAACCAATATGGATACCCAGCTATTGGAATTGATTAAATAAATGAGAGAATATGCTGAAAAATAGATGAAGAAATGAGAAAAAGATGAGATAAAGGAGCAAAGAAAAGAGATTAAGAAGCAAAGAAAAGAGATCAAGAAGCAAAGAAAAGAGATTAAGAATCAAAGAAAACAGAGGACGAAGCAAGAGAGAAACTGAGAAAAAGAGAAGAAAAAGCAAGAGGAACAGTGAAAAAGTGATGAAGAAACCAAGATAATTCTGCAAGAACAAACCAGCTGAATTGAATGTATTAATTTCTGTGTACACAAATATAAATAAAGCAGGTAAAAGACGGCATTCCTCCAAGTAGCAAGCCAAGTAAGGCATATCAGTGTTGATGTACATGGCAAGCTAACGTGTGTGCAGGAAGAATTAATGAATATAAAAGAGGGTAATCCTGTGTTTAAAGTGCCTCTTTAGTAAACATACAATTCGGGCGAAATCGGAACGTGAACTGGCCGCGGGACGATGTGCACTGTTGCCAGATGAGTATAAGCAAGGGTCATTTTAAATATAGAAGGCAATCAAGGGGTGAACAAATGTTTTCATAATGTAAATAAATGATAGTATTGCGTCATGTACATAGATCGATATTTGACATATTTTGCGTAAAGCAGTAGGAAAACGGAAATGTAAACAGTTAATTTTCAGCAATTGTGGTCTAGGGGGAAAAACGTGATATAGAAGGAAATCAAGGTGTGAACAAATGTTTTTATAATTTTAATAAATTAAAATATGGCGTCATCTACATAAATCGGTATTTGACATATTTTGCGGAAAGCAGTAGGAAAACGGAAATGTAAACAGTTAATTTTCAGCCTCAGGGGGAAAAACGTGTGCCTCTCCTCCCTTTTTTGGTACATCAGTAACATCAATAGAGGTTGTGCCATTGTGATTGAGCAAGGTAATCTGCACGTTCCACCATTTCCAGGGGGCGTAAAGCCGTCGGTCCCGTGCCCATGCGATGTTGGGCACGTTAAAGACCCAAATTCCCCGGACAGTGAGGTGAATGAATGACACTTTAGTAAAGTCAATGAAGCAAGTTCCGTTGCGAATTGCCGATGATAAATACAACTGTATATGCTAATATCAAACGGTAACCAGTATATTATTTCGAAAAATCGCTATGTAATCGCATGGTAATGAAGCAATTTCAACCGACAACTGTCGATAATAAACAAAACGGAGAAAATTGCTCAAAATGGGCTTACCTTCGAAGTGTCTGTTTATATTTTACTTTCTAACCTTAAATTTACTAATGGGGAGACCCCGACTTTTGATTTATGAAAAAGTTTTTGCAAATAAGCGCGAGCTATGGCCCTAAGAACCCATATCCGGGGTCAGTTTCCATTTTTTATATGTATGTATATACATACATACATATATATATATATATATATATATATATATATATATATATATATATATATATATATATATATATATATATATATATATATATATATATGTATGTATGTATGTATGAATCACACCGAGAACAAAAAAATATTGTGCCGATTTTGAAAAAGTTTGGCATGTACCATCCTTTTCTATATGGCTTGGATAAGGTCGTTAGTCAGGATAATCGGACGAGGTTTTCCAAAAGAATTGTAACTTTTCATTAGGAAAACATTTTTATGTCAACAATTAAAAAAGGTATGATAACCAAATGTGGTAGATAGGTTTGCGATTGAAAAAGTACACTACACACCAAAATTACTGGTTACCGTTTGATATTAGCATATACAGTTGTATTTATCATCGGCAATTCGCAACGGAAATTGCTTCATTGACTTTTCTTACTCATTTAAGGTTGGAAAGTAAAATATAAACAGACACTTCGAAGGTAAGCCCATTTTTAGCAATTTTCTCGGTTTTGTTTATCATCGACAGTTGTCGGTAGAAATTGCTTCATTACCATGCGATTACATTTTTCGAAATAATATACTGGTTCCCGTTTGATATTAGCATATACAGTTGTATTTATCATCGGCAATTCGCAACGGAACTTGCTTCATTGACTTTACTAAAGTGTCATTCATTCACCCCACTGCCCGGGGAATTTGGGTCTTTAACGTGCCCAACATCGCATGGGCACGGGACTGACGGCTTTACGCTCCCTGGGAATGGTGGAACGTGCAGATTACCTTGCTCAATCACAATGGCACAACCTCTGTTGATGTTACTGATGTACCAAAAATGGGAGGAGAGGCACACGTTTTTCCCCCTGAGGCTGAAAATTAACTGTTTACATTTCCGTTTTCCTACTGCTTTCCGCAAAATATGTCAAATATCGATTTATGTAGATGACGCCATATTTTAATTTATTAAAATTATAAAAACATTTGTTCACACCTTGATTTCCTTCTATATCACGTTTTTCTCCCTTGACCACAATTGCTGAAAATTAACTGTTTACATTTCCGTTTTCCTACTGCTTTCCGCAAAATATGTCAAATATCGATCTATGTACATGGCGCAATACTATCTTTTATTTACATTATGAAAACGTTTGTTCATCCCTTGATTGCCTGCTATATTTAAAATGACCCTTGCTTATACTCATCTGGCAACAGTGCACATCGTCCCGCGTCCAGTTCACGTTCCGATTTCGCCCGAATTGTATGTTTACTAAAGAGGCACTTTAAACACAGGATTACCTAAAAGAGATTAAATCGGACGTACAGCAGAAAGTACTATCATTAGATCATCTATCGAAAGAAGTTTGATACCCTAGTCAAGGGAAACATCAGACTTGAAGATAGCCCCATCATAAGAATTAGGGCGCCTACATTTGATGGCCCAGTTCCATGGAGTACTTATCTACGCCAGTTCACAGCCGCTGCTACAAAAAACGGTTGGTGCCAGAGAGAGAGAGAGAGAGAGAGAGAAAACAACTTCGTTGATTGTAGCTCTCAGATGAGGAGACACCCTAGATGTGCTCCAAGGATTTTACAGGGAAGAGCAGGACAGTTTTGACAGCATTAGATATTACTTAGAAATGAGATTTGGCAACCAACATTTATAACAGTTATATCAGATTCAGTTAAAAAGCCCTTGTCAGAAATGAGGCAAAAATCTGCAATGATTCGAAGCCGACATTGCCAGACTAACACGATAAGCTTACCCCACAGCTCCAGAGGAAGTTTTTAAGCAGCTGTCGCTACAAACATTCATTGATGGCATCAGTGATGCTGACACTCAACAGGGACTGAGGATGGCGAGACAAAAAAACTCAAACGATGCTTGGGACATTCACTAGAATTTGTGGCTGGCAAGCAAGCCTCTAAAGTCAATGTGAGAGTTGGCAGTCTTCAAGTCCCACAAAAAGAAAATAAAACAGGTTCATATCTGCGGACATGTAGGTACTAAATAATATAGTAGCACAGACAAAGCCCACGTATCATAAGCGGCAAATGCAAGCTCATTGGGCAAGTGCAATATGCTGTTGGATATGTGGCAAGGTGGGCATATAAGTGATTGCCGGGCTTCAAGATAATCATCAACAAACGTACAGGAACACTAAATGCAGATAGCTTTTTGGGGCGAGAGCTAGCTGCCCACCACAGTGCCCCAAAGTCGATAACTATTTCACATCCGTGACAGAAAAGCTCAAATGGTTGTAGACACTGCCGCATCCAGAACGATTATCCACCATGATATGGTACCAAGATGGCGGGTAAGAGAGCCAGAAAGGATCTACCAAGTGACCGCAGCTGGTGGCGAACAGATTCACATATTTGGTGAGACGGAGGTCAAGCTACAAATGGGAGCTTGAAAAACCAAACAGCGGGTTATTGTTGCCGCCAAATCAGACCCCCATTATACTTGGACTAGAGGTCACGGCATCAAGTTAGATCTCAAGAACAATGTTTTGAATATCGGTGATGAGGAAGTAGTCATGTTGACTGTCAATAACCTTGCGATTCGAAAAGTCACGGCCAAAGAAGATGTTGTTGTGAGAGCCCAGAGTGAAAGTATTGTCCCAGTGAAGATAATTTGAGAAGGACAGGTCAGGTGAGGTCATTCTTAGAGAATTTTCTGGAAAAAAAATCACTAACAAGGAGAGCCCGACTTTTGAATTTTGAAAAAAATTATTTAAATGAGCGCTAATTAGGCCCCCTAGAACATATATTTGGGGTCAGTTTCAATTTTTATATGTTTATATATATATATATATATATATATATATATATATATATATATATATATATATATATATATATATATATATATATATATTGATATAGTTATGTGGTTTTTGCTGAGGTTTTTAGGTCCCACGATTGGGTCGCAATTGTTAAAATAGAAAAAAATTATTTTTGGGTTTTATATAATGATTATTAAATATCTTAGTTTTTGATTAGGTCTTATCTGTAAAATACTCTCTGAAATTTTATTGTGAAAATGTGTGTTTTAAATATATGTGTATTAGATATTTGACTTACACCTTGGTGATGATCTTACTCTCAAATCAGGGAGCTTCTTAAGCTGGTGGGTTCAAGTCCGAAATATCTTTGTTTATTTATTTTTTTAATTTTGAAATATATTACCCTAGGATCTTTGCTTAAAATACTTATAGATATATATGTATGTATTAAAGAAAACAAAGCAAAAGTCCTTATATGCTCACAGAAATTGAATATTTATTGAAATATTGAAATTAACAAAACCTAATCCTTATTTACTACTTATAATATGGTTTTTACTATTTAATTTAGTGCTTTGTTTTTTTTTATATCTTCTTTGAAACAATAGGAAACCCCCCCCCCCCCACAAGAAAAAAAAAACTGAACAATACTATTTATTTAAATTAGCGAAGACTTGTATATGTATTTATACTTTAATTTCATGCACTTCCTAGATCAAGACGACACCTATTGGCATAAGTGTTAATTCTACTACACTGTATTATGGCGTACAGTCAATATACGAGACCTTCACAAGCTGCTTACTGTTGGTTAGAGCCCAAGAGATGGCCCTGTAAACGTCTCGATATTTTAATTACTAGCTAAAATGATTGCCTTCTCGCTGAACCCGGTGTATTTTCTCCTGATTCACGAAAGTTTTTTGTAAATTGTTTATCACCCCTTTCAAAACTGTGGACGTATCTCACTATAAGTGTAAGTGTTTTATTAACTTTACTCACAGTTTATTTCCTGGCCTGTTTCTGCACTTCCGTGTCGTGACTCCAGTCGATTGTTTACTTCAACCTAGAGATAATCCTACTGTTTTTAAACTTCTTTCCAAATATTTTTTTTTGGTTTTTAATCTCTTTCTAATACCAAAAATTCAATCAATCAAAACTTTTAAGCAAAATTTCCCCGTCTTATATTTTAATCAAAATTTTCTCATCCCTCAATTTTTAATAACAATTTTCAATGTGATGATTTTATCAAAAATTTTTCCCTCTGTTTTTCTTTTTCTTTGTAACCAGCGTAACTAATCAAAAAACTGCTTTATGCCTGCTTCAAATAAAATATCCTAACAAATTTTAACACAATAATCCTTATCCATCATCTCCTCGGATACATACTTCTCATTGTTGTTAGTCAATGGCAGAATAATTAACCTAACTATAATTTTAGTGTCAGTTTGACGTCTGTCCTAAATATATATAAAAAAAACAGCTGACTTACATCTAGGTTATGACATGACATTCCTGAATTTATCACTCAAATTTTGACATCTTACTATTCTTAAAGCTAACAACAATAACACGATAAATTTCCTAATTCTACTCAACACAACGACGTATTATAAGTCATTGACTCAACATGAACAGCTTAACCTACCTAAAAACTACTTATACAGTTTGTATTGTCCATTATTTACATTCTATTGCTTTATAGTCTTTGTATCTTATATCTAGATTACATGACATTCTTACTTTTAGCAAACAATATCCTTAATTCTAACAAACAATAACATCTTAAATTACATAACAGCTAGCAAACAATAATACCTTAAACTATCTAATTAAACTTGTCATACATTCCTAATGTTCAACACATTTACACTTGCCTTGCCTCCTTTTAACACATATATATCTGTAAAATTTAGTTTCTCCCTGCCTTACAGTGCAAAAACATTGCATACACCAAAGGTAAGTTGTTGTTTGTGTTTAGTATAATTTGTGGTAAAAATGTGTTTTTTTTTTTTTTTTTTTTTGTTCCCTCAGGGCTCGTCCGCGGCCTTGCCGCCCCGATAGCACCGCAACCCTTGGTTGATTGTGCATACCCCTAGTCTTACTCCACCCATTCCAAAATCACTGTGCCTTGAACTAGTCTGCACAGCGATTGGTAGGGTGAAGTTTTATATTGCTCTGTCTCCGGTCTAGAGTGACCGTAGATCAGTTGTCTTTTCCGGTCCAGAGCTATACACTCGCACAAGATGTGCTGGGCTGATTCCTCCCCCTCGCCGCAGAGTCTGCATGCGAGGTCCCCTTCGAACCGCCCCATTTTATGTAGGTGTTTCTTGACGGCCATGTGTCCCGTCAAGAGACCTGTTGTGTTTCTGAGCTGTCCTCTGCTAAGGTTTAGCAGCTCCACAGCTCTCTTTGAACTGGGTCCGTCAATTATTGACTTCCCATGTCTGAGCCCTGGACAGTCCGCCCAGTACACCTTGTGTTGGTTTCTGACCCAGGACTTAATGGCTCCCCTGGCAGTGCTCTTTGACACGCCCAGAGCCGGTTCTGGTCCCATAAATGGTTCTGCTGACCCCCTCTTTGCGAGACTGTCAGCTTCTTCATTGCCTTTGACCCCCGAGTGACCCGGCACCCAGATGAGGGTCACCTCATTCTGCCCAGCCAGGTCGCTCGTCTCGTCTCGGCACTCACTCACCAGCCAGGAATTTACCCGTGGGCTACTTAGTGCCTTAAGGGCTGCCTGGCTGTCTGTGGCTATGAGGATCCGCTTGTTGGTGTAGCCCCTCCTCTTGTTCTCCCGCACACAGTGCAGGATGGCGTACATCTCGGCCTGAAACACCGTTGCATGGGCTCCGAGGGAAATACTGTGACTTACCCTCGGTCCTTCCGAGTAAACACCTGCCCCCGTCCCACGCTCCCCGCCAGATCCGTCCGTGAACCAGACGAGCGCGTCCCGTGGTATGCCCGGTGTCTCCTCCCGCCATGCCCCGCGATCAGGGATTTCCACTGTGAAGTTGTTTTCCCTGCACATTCGCGGGCTCGCGAAGTCTGACCTCATTTCAAGCATGGGTTCCTTCACGATCTCCTGAATTTTGCAGTGGCCCCTGAAGCCTGGGTTGATCTTCAGTCTACCATTGCAGGCTAGTCTGTATAGTCCTAGCCTGGCCTCTCCCATAATAACGAAGTGTAGGGGGGGTAGATCCAGCAACACCTCCATGGCGGCTGTTGGGGTTGAAGACATGGCCCCTGTGATGCCTAGGCAAGCCATCCTTTGGATCTTGCCTAGTTTTTGTTTGGCACTGGATTGTGTCACCTTAGGCCACCAGACCAGTGCCGCATATGTTAACGATGGTCTGACCACCCTTGTGTACAGCCAGTGGGCCATACTAGGTCTTAGTCCCCACGTTTTTCCATATAGCCGCCTAGTGACGGCTAAGGTCATGACTGCCTTACGCAGTATTTTTCCAATGTGACCATTCCAGGTTAGCTTAGAGTCCAATACGACCCCAAGATATTTTACCTCCCTGGCCATTGGAACGCTCCTACCGTATAGAGTGAGAGTTCTGTGGCTTTCACACTTCCTCCTCCTCGTAAACGGCACGACGGTTGCTTTCTCGGGGCTCACCCCGAGCCCTTGATCAACCGTCCACCCTTCCACCACTTTCAGTGCAGTCTGCATACGCTCCCACACTGCCTGTGTGACCTTTCCTCGGACTATGATGACAATGTCGTCCGCATAGCCCTGTACCTCATACCCCCCTCCCGAGAGCCTCCCCAGCAGGCCGTCCACGACTAGACACCAGAGCAAGGGAGACAGAACGCTCCCCTGCGGACACCCCGCCGCGACCCCCGCCAGCAGAGTCCCTCCCGCGAGTGAGGTGAACACCGCCCTGTCCCTGAGCATGGAACCGATCCACCTGCAGCAGGTCTCCTCTATTCCACGCTCCCGGGCAGCTGCCAGAACCGATCCGAACGAGGTGTTGCTAAAGGCCCCCTCTATGTCTAGGAAGGCCCCCAGCGCCACCTCCTTGTTCTCCAGCGTATTCTCCAGTTTCAGCACCAGTTGGTGCAGTGCTGTTTCTGTTGAGAATCCTGCTCTGTATGCATATTGTCCGCAGTGTAGAGGATATGCTTCCAGTACACCGCCCCTAATGTGCCGGTCGAGCAGTTTTTCCACTGTTTTCAGCAAGAAGGACATGAGACTTATTGGCCTCAGGGACTTTGCCTGGTCTGTTGGACGCCCAGGTTTAGGAATAAATACAACCCTGGCCAGTCTCCATGCCCTCGGAATGTACCCCAGAGCCAGGCTGGCCCTCATAATGAGGGTAAGCACCGGCGCCAGTATATCTATCCCCTGTTGGAGCATGATGGGCATTATTCCATCAAATCCCGGCGATTTGTATGGCTTAAAGCTGTTAATGGCCCATCTGATTTTGCTCCAGGTAACCACCTCTTTAGCGACTGTCCAGTCTACTCTAGATGCCCGCCTATAAGGCGCCTCTATTTCTGAGTGTTCCCAGTCCGGAGGTGATTGGTTTATTATGTTACAGCCGGGGAAGTGCGTCTGGAGTAAAATTTCCATAGTTTCCTCCCCCGAGCTTGTAAAGCCTCCCGTGGGTGTTCTAAGGGAGCCTATGTTAGTCTGAGGGCCCTTAGACAGGATCTTGTGTAGTCGAGCACTCTCGGACGTGTTTTCCACTTCTTCGCAGTGCCTCCTCCACGACTCCTTCTTGGCGTCCCTCAGTCTTTTGTTATAGGTCGATAGGGCCTGTCTATATTCATCCCATGCTCCCGACCTTTTGGCCGCGTTAAACAGCTTACGAACCTGCGTCCTCCTTTGCCTGAGGTCCTCGTTCCACCATGGGACGTTCCTGGTGGACACCCTCATTTTCAGGGGGCAGTTGGCGTTATAGGCCGAGGTAATTGCGTCTCGCAATTGGACTGCTGCAATCTCGAGGTCTATTGAATCCCTTATGGCCCTCTCAACCCCCCGCAGTTCCACAGCTAGGTCTGCCCTGTAGGCTTCCCAGTCCGCCTTGCGGGGGTCCCGGTACCATACCGTTTCTCTTTCGACTTTGGCGATTTCAAACCGGATGTATCTGTGGTCTGAGCTACTCACTTCCCCAGACACAGCCCAGCTTTTAACAAAGTCACCCAGAAACTGGGTGGAAACTGTTAGGTCTAAAACTTCCTCACGCCGTGTTGTGACGAATGTCGGTTTATTACCTCTATTCAATATGTCTAAATTAAATTTCATAAAGAATTGTAAAAGTGCCTCACCCCTAGAGTTTGTGTCCGAGCTACCCCACAACTCATGGTGCGCATTCGCATCCATGCCGATGATGGTCTGCCATCCACCTGCTCTGCTACCCACCATCAGCTGCTCCAATTCGTTGGGTGGAGGAGGGTCCGTGCTGTCCCCTGGCAGATAGGCTGACGCGACAGTAATGTCCCTCAGCCCATCCGCTCCTCCACATCGGATTTTGATCGTTGCCAGGTCCCTGGAACAGAAATTCATTAGAGGGAGAAACTCTATCCCTTCCCTGACAAAAATGCAGGCCCTCGGATTCTCGCTGGACCTGCTGTAGATGAGCTTTCCATTAGCTCCGCCGAGTCCCTTGATCTCTCCTTTGTAGGAGTACGGTTCCTGGATGAGGGCCACATCCGTGTTCCTCAGAGCCATTAGTAGTCCGGCCGTGGCTGCCCTACTGTGTTGGAGGTTGACCTGAAGGAACCTAAGTCCCATTAACCCTTAATTGCTTCCCCAGTGGGCGGAAGCTAACCCTTCCCATGCCCCAGAATGCCTTGAAGGAGGTTCCTTCAAGGGCTCTGTAAGATGTCGGGTCGATCGAGAAGGCGAGCGTCTGTCCTTTCTCCTCTGCCTTCCTGCTTAGAACCGACCAGTGTTGCGTCCCCAGTTCAGGGTTCTGGATCTTAAGTCTGCTGATCACCGTCTCCTGCGGGACGGTGTCAGGGATCCGTACGAGGACCTTGCGTCTCTTTGGGAGTTCCTTGGGCTCGACGGCTGTCAAGTCCGCCCCCTCCCAAATCTGACCGAGGCCCCCGATCGTTTTCCGCAGCCAGTCCCGCGACTGCGGGCCGGCACAGGTTATCCAGAGGATGCCCCCCGTCAGGCGCGTCCGGTGGAACTGAGGCGGGCTCTCCCCTTCCTGAAGAGAGTCCACTGCAGCTACCACCGCAGCCTGGATCAGGTCCGCCTTCCCCTGGTCTAGCGTGACCTCAGGATGGCGTCTGTCAATCACCGCCATCCCGAGGCCCTCCGCAGCCTCCCTGTAAGAGCCAGTCTGCGCCGGTGTTCCGGCCTTAGTTCCTTTGGGAGGTCTGTCTGTAGTAGGCGTGCTAGAGCCAGAGCGCGGCGTCTTCCGACTCGCACTCTCCTCTTGCGCCTTTACAGGCACCCTGGCCCTTTTGGAACGTCTGTCTGTAGTGGGCGTGCTAGAGTTCGAGCGCGTCCTCTTCTGACCCGCACTCCCCTCTTGCGCCTTTACAGGTTTCTCGACCGTCCAGGTCCCGGCCGCCATTTTTTGCGCCCTCCGGAGCTTCTTTCTTTGCGCCCCGGAAAGACGCTTGGACTGCCGGGGCAGTCCCTCTACTCTAACAGTAGAGTCCTCACTGGTGGAGGGGCCCCCGGAGTCCGCGGAGCTCGCCGCCCTCCGGTGGGACCCAGCCTCCAGCTTGGGTGTCGGGGACAGGTCTCTGGCCGAAGCTACCCCCTGATCCCCAGTATCTACGCCGGTCGTGGGACCTCCAGAGTCCGCTGCCGCACCCTGGCTCGTCTCCGTTTCCGGGATAGACTCAAGGCTCAAGTCTGTAGCCGGAGCCACTCCTCGAGCCTCATTGGTTTTGGTTTTATATGTATTTATAATCTTCATGTTGTTCCCACGAGAATGGGGGAAATACTGTCCACACCATCAGAACCCCCTGTGTGGTGCAAGGCGGGTTACTCTGGAGGGTTGCCTGGTACTCCAGAGGTTCCGTTCACGACACCATCGCCCTGGTGCCATCCATCCATAGGCACGGGTCACGTGACACCGTAGATTGGGGGAGTTTAGTTCGACCTCCTTGTCTAGATCCGTCATGTTTAGTTATTAGCAGGGTCACCTCGTGCAGGATGCGGATTTTTACCGCGCATGACGGTCTTGGGGAAAGCTTCATCGGGAGTTTATGTTGTTATTTCCACTTCCTCAGCTTGCCCCCTGGAGTCCTTTGGCCCGCGACTCCTTAACCCCAAAAAAAAATGTGTTTATGTATGTGTATATATGTATATGTGGCCCCCTTTAGTAACCATATCAAATCCCCAATAATAAGTTTTTACTGCTTTAGAGGCTTGCCTTCTGAAGCTAGGAAAAATTTTTTATTCACGCTTTTAGTTTATAGCAATATAATCTTTTCCTCCCTTAATACATTTTTTTAGCATTTCAGAAACAGTCACTGCCATTCCTGTAACAAGTTATGCTGTGAAATCAGAACTATCATCTGAGACTCAAGTGATCTAGCTGCGAACATGAGAAGTTATCATATTTACGTGTCAGATGCACTTATGCATGAGAGACATTATTGTGCTTATAAGCATGTTTAAAAAGATACTAGCGTGCCTACAATTTAGAAGAACACTAGCGTGCCTTTAATTGTTTTATAAGAACACCGCTGTGCCAATATTTTGTCAATTATGTTTTTGAAGACCACTGCTGTGCCCACAATTATTTTAAGAAAAATACTACTGTGCCTGCAAATTTCTGCTACTGTCGAATACTGATCCTGTTGTCATTATTGCTGCATATTTGTTCCAGCTTCATAAGTGTTCAGTTCTTCGAAGTGTTTATGGCCTTTATTTAAAATAGTGCTTCGTTAGTTTAAGTGCTTTAAAAAAAATATGTGTCATGTCAGTGCTTTGTTCGTCTGGGATTTCTTCAACTTATATTCCTTTTTTAATGTCACGTTTGCCCAAGCAACGTTTGACTTAGTTATTAAGTCTGCATGCTGCATGTTATACGAAATGCCATCAACATCAAATGAAAAATGTTGTTAATTGACTATGTCAAGGCTAAATTTAGTTTTAAGTATCCCCCCAAGTAAAGTAAGAAATCATCTCTTTTTGTTTATTAACTTATAAACCACAGCCATGTCTTGTTAAGTTATTTCATTTTCGATTAGCTCGTGTATCGTGTGAGTATATCCAACCAAATTTTGCAGTTACCAACTGATGGTTTGCTGTTCCTTCCCTGTATTTTTTTTTTCATTTTCAAGTACTTTTATTATTTTAACAGTATTTGCGACATTACATACCCTTTTTACTGGCTAGTCTCGACATTCTTTCTTACGGAATATTACTGGCATTAATTATTTTGCATTTCTACGTGTACTTGGCATTCGTACTCTTACTTTTCGATCACACCCCTACTTATATATACATCTATATAACATCTTCGTCATATGGTTTTACTTATATTTCCACATTTTCATTATACTTTATATCATTTCTCATATTTATATCACTATTTTTATACTTCTATATAAAATCACCATCTATGTACTTTCTTGACTTCCTTGCCATGTACCCAATCTTCTTTTTCTTCTTACCCTGTCTTATGAATAAAAATTTCCAGTTTCTTCCATTTTGCATATCACATTTTCATTTTCCGATGTCGAGAAATTTTCCAGCTCTTTCTTTGGGTTCTTACCGCTGCATCTGCCCTTAGTTTTATTGAAATTCTTGAGTTTGCTTTATACCTTCTTCTTATCGAACTTGTCCCCACTACTTCGTTGGTTTCCGATCATATATGTCTTGTTTGACGTGAATTTCTACTGCTTGTTTGTCGTGAGATTCTTCCCCACACTTAGCTGGTTACTAAATCTATCTGCCTCGGTTTTAATTTGGCTATACTCTTCTTTCATGCTTGACATTTGCTTTAAATTTTGAATTTTGACGTGTTATTTGGTCGAACTAGTTTTGGTTCAGTTTATAGACTTAATCCAGGTCTGCAATTTTAAATTTAGATTGTTATGTTATTTCAAAAAATGTTGGTGAGTTTAAAGACTTCCCAGGTCATTACTTGAAGTAATTTAAAATTTACTTCATATTTTCCCCCTATAAACTTTATTTAAATTAATTTGTCGGTTTGGTTGCATACGTCTTGTCTGTCGTGTGATTTTTCTGCTGGTTTAATGATTTAGTTGCACTCGTGGATGCATACTTGACCTGTCT
The DNA here is from genome assembly GCA_964006375.1 of Tillus elongatus. Classification (NCBI taxonomy): domain Eukaryota; kingdom Metazoa; phylum Arthropoda; class Insecta; order Coleoptera; family Cleridae; genus Tillus; species Tillus elongatus. Next base: position 80,065,680 of record OZ023269.1, on the reverse strand, counting down.
TGGCTTCGTACACCGTTGACATAATCATCCAAACTTATTTTACCTTCTAAATTTGTCCGCGTCCTTCTACTTTCGTTTTCTTTCATTTCCATAAGGTTCATTGCCATTTGTCTTTTACGATAATCCATTTCTCTTCGTTCGTCTCCTCCATACACGTTATCTTGCCATTTCCGTTGCTCATAGTGTTCATCAGATCCATCCTCTCGTCTGGCATCATATACTATGATAAAATCGTCTTTGTAGGTACTCTCATTCCTCTGGCATTTATACTTACTCGTGCCATCGTTACCATATTTGTTTTGACGTCGATATCTATTATTTCCTTCACGTTTCCGTTTAAATTTGTCTCCCTTATTCTTGATTTCTTCTAGGCCTGCTCGTTTCTTTTTATTTCTTCTATTCCCCATTGCTCTTGTCCATTTTGATCCAAAACTTTCTTCTACTTCTTCTCTCAGTCTTTTATTCCCCAACTCCAGCTTTATATCTAGTTCTTCTCTCAGATGTTCCAAATTTCCATTTGTTTCTCTCAGCTTTTCTTCCATTTCGATTTCATAACTGTTTCTTTTGTGTTTGCGCATCTTCCCAGCACCTCTCATTCGCTGATTTCTTTCATTCACTCTCTCTATTATTTCATCTATCGGTTCATCATTATTCGCTCTGATTTTCTCTATTATTATCTTACGTACTACATCCACCTTTGTCTCTACTTTGTTTTCAAACTTTCGTACTGCCTCGTCTTTCTCTTCCATCCCCATTTCTACATCTTTTTTCACTTCTTGTACACTTTTTTCAATTCTCTGTGTTAATTTAGCATTTATTTCGTTCAGTCGTTCATTCATCAGATTCATACCTTCATTCATTTTGTGCTCTTGCTTATCCACTTTTTCTCCTATTTTATCCATTTTCTCATTTATATCAAGTTTCATGCTATACATATCCCCTTTCATTTCTTTCTTGCTTTCATTTATGTCTTGTTTTAGGCCATTTATGCTTTCATTCATACTATTTAGATTCCGCTCTTGTTTGTCAATTTTCTCATTTATATCTGTATTCATACTATTTATGCTCTGCATTAATTTCATCAACATTTCATTGTTACTGTCAGGGTTTTCTTTTGTCGTATTTGTGTCGTCTACCTTACCTAGATCGGGTGTCTGTTCTTCTATTGACGTTTCTCCTCCTGTTTGTACCATTCCTTCTGCTTGTTCTTCCACATTCTCACCAACTTCTTGATCATATCTTCTCTCCTGATCTATTTCCATACTTTCCTGCTGTTCATGTTCTCTTTCGTCTCCCCTGTCCTGTCTGTCCTTTGACGTGGTCATTTTTCTTCCCCTAGGCATTTTCTCGACTTCCTTATTATGTTTTGTTTATTTATTTATTTTTTTAATTTATTTTACTCGTGGACCTCGAAAGCTCCCACGTTTAGGCGACAATTGACATAGTTATGATTTAATCTATCTAGGAAAATTATAGTCCCACGTTTTTGGGCGCCAATTGATATAGTTATGTGGTTTTTGCTGAGGTTTTTAGGTCCCACGATTGGGTCGCAATTGTTAAAATAGAAAAAAAATATTTTTGGGTTTTATATAATGATTATTAAATATCTTAGTTTTTGATTAGGTCTTATCTGTAAAATACTCTCTGAAATTTTATTGTGAAAATGTGTGTTTTAAATATATGTGTATTAGATATTTGACTTACACCTTGGTGATGATCTTACTCTCAAATCAGGGAGCTTCTTAAGCTGGTGGGTTCAAGTCCAAAATATCTTTGTTTATTTATTTTTTTAATTTTGAAATATATTACCCTAGGATCTTTGCTTAAAATACTTATAGATATATATGTATGTATTAAAGAAAACAAAGCAAAAGTCCTTATATGCTCACAGAAATTGAATATTTATTGAAATATTGAAATTAACAAAACCTAATCCTTATTTACTACTTATAATATGGTTTTTACTATTTAATTCAGTGCTTTGTTTTTTTTTATATCTTCTTTGAAACAATAGGAAACCCCCCCACAAGAAAAAAAACTGAACAATACTATTTATTTAAATTAGCGAAGACTTGTATATGTATTTATACTTTAATTTCATGCAGTTCCTAGATCAAGACGACACCTATTGGCATAAGTGTTAATTCTACTACACTGTATTATGGCGTACAGTCAATATATGAGACCTTCACAAGCTGCTTACTGTTGGTTAGAGCCCAAGAGATGGCCCTGTAAACGTCTCGATATTTTAATTACTAGCTAAAATGATTGCCTTCTCGCTGAACCCGCTGTATTTTCTCCTGATTCACGAAAGTTTTTTGTAAATTGTTTATCACCCCTTTCAAAACTGTGGACGTATCTCACTATAAGTGTAAGTGTTTTATTAACTTTACTCACAGTTTATTTCCTGGCCTGTGTCTGCACTTCCGTGTCATGACTCCAGTCGATTGTTTACTTCAACCTAGAGATAAAACTACTGTTTTTAAACTTCTTTCCAAATTTTGTTTTGTTTTTAATCTCTTTCTAATACCAAAAATTCAATCAATCAAAACTTTTAAGCAAAATTTCCCCGTCTTATATTTTAATCAAAATTTTCTCATCCCTCAATTTTTAATAACAATTTTCAATGTGATGATTTTATAAAAAAATGTTCCCTCTGTTTTCCTTTTTTTTATAACCAGCGTAACTAATCAAAAAACTGCTTTATGCCTGCTTCAAATAAAATATCCTAACAAATTTTAACACAATAATCCTTATCCATAATCTCCTCGGATACATACTTCTCATTGTTGTTAGTCAATGACAGAATAATTAACCTAACTATAATTTTAGTGTCAGTTTGACGTCTGTCCTAAATATATATAAAAAAACAGCTCACTTACATCTATGTTATGACATGACATTCCTGAATTTATCACTCAAATTTTGACATCTTACTATTCTTAAAGCTAACAACAATAACACGATAAATTTCCTAATTCTACTCAACACAACGACGTATTATAAGTCATTGACTCAACATGAACAGCTTAACCTACCTAAAAACTACTTATACAGTTTGTATTGTCCATTATTTACATTCTATTGCTTTAAAGTCTTTGTATCTTATATCTAGATTACATGACATTCTTACTTTTAGCAAACAATATCCTTAATTCTAACAAACAATAACATCTTAAATTACATAACAGCTAGCAAACAATAATACCTTAAACTATCTAATTAAACTTGTCATACATTCCTAATGTTCAACACATTTACACTTGCCTTGCCTCCTTTTAACACATATATATCTGTAAAATTTAGTTTCTCCCTGCCTTACAGTGCAAAAACATTGCATACACCAATGGTAAGTTGTTGTTTGTGTTTAGTATAATTTGTGGTAAAAATGTGTTTATGTATGTGTATATATGTATATGTGGCCCCCTTTAGTAACCATATCAATATATATATATATATATATATATATATATATATATATATATATATATATATATATATATATATATATATATATATATATATATATATATATATATATATATATATATATATATATATATGAGACATGCTTGGTTCTCGGGTTAAACCGCATCCAGAATTTATGGAAACTCGACGTTTCGGCTCCTGTTTTGGAGCCATTTTCAAGAGGTAAAGGAAATATGTAAGGACACTCTAAGGCCTCAATCTGCCTACTCCTTAGAGTGATGGACAAAGGTGGGTAAAGGAAATATGTAAGGGCACTCTAAGGCCTCAATCTGCCTACTCCTTAGAGTGGTGGACAAATGTGGGTAAAGGAAATATGTAAGGACACTCTAAGGCCTCAATCTGCCTACTCCTTAGAGTGATGGACAAAGGTGGGTAAAGGAAATATGTAAGGACACTCTAAGGCCTCAATCTGCCTACTCCTTAGAGTGGTGGACAAAGGTAGGTAAAGGAAATATGTAAGGACACTCTAAGGCCTCAATCTGCCTACTCCTTAGAGTGGTGGATAAAGGTAGGTTGGGTTGTTGTAGCTCGATTACGGGGCCTCAATCTGCCTACTCCCCAAATCTCGCTGGAGATCGTCTGTGAGGTCTCAGTGTGTTCAACCCTAGGCCTCAGAGAGATCTGGCAGTTCGTTGCAAGTCTTGTCTTATATAGGTCGTTTCGTCTACCTGTTGCGTCATCAGTGAAAGTAGTGGGGTCACCGTCAATTAAGTGGGGGGATAATGATGCAACAAAATTGTCTGTGGAATTCATTTCCCTTTTGTGTGTTTGCAAAGAAGATATAATAGGTTTCCAAGTAGTCGGAAGGCGAAGACCATCATCTCTCTTATTTAAACAATCGGGACGTTTTTCAATCTCGATTGCTTCGCGGATAATTCTCGTTTTGAAATTGTAAACCGGTGCTATTGTTTTGGCATTATCGAAGTCTATTTTGTGCCCTGTATGAATATGATGCATGGCCAGCGCCGATGAGGGGTCGGATTTTCTAACTGCGAGGGTGTGTTCGTATATTCTATTGTGGATGCATCTGTTTGTTTGTCCTACGTAAGTTCGGGAACAGTCGGAACAAGGAATTTCGTAAACTCCGTGGGATTCGTTTGGAATCGTATCCTTGGGAGTTTTTATAAGATTTGATAGTTTTTGGTCTGTTGTGAATACGGTTTTGATATTATGGGTTCTGAAAATTCGGCTGATTTTGTCGGTGACACCTTTAATGTATGGTAAAAACGCTGTGTGTTGTTGTGTGGACGCTGTTTGTTCTTGTTGTGGTGTAGTGGTTTGTTGTTGTGCGTTTCTAATGTTTCGTAGTATGTGATTGTTGTCGTATCCGTTTTCTAGCAATGTCTGTCTTAAAAAGTTTAATTCTGTCTGTTTGTTGTTGTTGTCCGTTAGTCTAAGGGATCGTGTTACTAATGTTCGAACCACGGAATTTAGTTGCGATGGGTGATGGTGAGATTGGGCGTTAAGATACCGATTAGTGTGGGTTGGTTTTCGGTAGACAGTGTAAGAAAAACCTCTGACTGGGTTTTTAGTGATGCGTACATCTAAGAAAGGCAAAGAAAAATTATTTTCCATTTCCATGGTGAACTGGATTTGGGGGTTGATGTTATTTAGGTAAGAAAGGAATTCGTCTAGAGATTCTTTGCCGTGTGGCCAGACAGCGAAAATGTCGTCAACGTATCTTAACCAACACGTTGGTTTAAGTTGGGATGAATTGAGGGCTTGTGTCTCGAAGTTTTCCATGAAGATGTTGGCCAATGCAGGAGAGAGGGGTGAACCCATTGGAGCACCTCGAACTTGTTTGTAAAATTTGTTTTGAAAAAGGAAATAAGTGTTAGATGTGCAGTGTTCCACAAGAGCTAAGGTATCGTGGGAAATTTTGTGTTTATTTTTGAGAATGTCAAGGGTTTCAGATAGAGGTATATTGGTGAATAAGGAAACTATATCAAAGCTAACTAGGATGTCGTTTTGAGAAATGGTGTTGTGTTGTAATTTTTCTTTGCCTTTCTTAGATGTACGCATCACTAAAAACCCAGTCAGAGGTTTTTCTTACACTGTCTACCGAAAACCAACCCACACTAATCGGTATCTTAACGCCCAATCTCACCATCACCCATCGCAACTAAATTCCGTGGTTCGAACATTAGTAACACGATCCCTTAGACTAACGGACAACAACAACAAACAGACAGAATTAAACTTTTTAAGACAGACATTGCTAGAAAACGGATACGACAACAATCACATACTACGAAACATTAGAAACGCACAACAACAAACCACTACACCACAACAAGAACAAACAGCGTCCACACAACAACACACAGCGTTTTTACCATACATTAAAGGTGTCACCGACAAAATCAGCCGAATTTTCAGAACCCATAATATCAAAACCGTATTCACAACAGACCAAAAACTATCAAATCTTATAAAAACTCCCAAGGATACGATTCCAAACGAATCCCACGGAGTTTACGAAATTCCTTGTTCCGACTGTTCCCGAACTTACGTAGGACAAACAAACAGACGCATCCACAATAGAATATACGAACACACCCTCGCAGTTAGAAAATCCGACCCCTCATCGGCGCTGGCCATGCATCATATTCATACAGGGCACAAAATAGACTTCGATAATGCCAAAACAATAGCACCGGTTTACAATTTCAAAACGAGAATTATCCGCGAAGCAATCGAGATTGAAAAACGTCCCGATTGTTTAAATAAGAGAGATGATGGTCTTCGCCTTCCGACTACTTGGAAACCTATTATATCTTCTTTGCAAACACACAAAAGGGAAATGAATTCCACAGACAATTTTGTTGCATCATTATCCCCCCACTTAATTGACGGTGACCCCACTACTTTCACTGATGACGCAACAGGTAGACGAAACGACCTATATAAGACAAGACTTGCAACGAACTGCCAGATCTCTCTGAGGCCTAGGGTTGAACACACTGAGACCTCACAGACGATCTCCAGCGAGATTTGGGGAGTAGGCAGATTGAGGCCCCGTAATCGAGCTACAACAACCCAACCTACCTTTATCCACCACTCTAAGGAGTAGGCAGATTGAGGCCTTAGAGTGTCCTTACATATTTCCTTTACCTACCTTTGTCCACCACTCTAAGGAGTAGGCAGATTGAGGCCTTAGAGTGTCCTTACATATTTCCTTTACCCACCTTTGTCCATCACTCTAAGGAGTAGGCAGATTGAGGCCTTAGAGTGTCCTTACATATTTCCTTTACCCACATTTGTCCACCACTCTAAGGAGTAGGCAGATTGAGGCCTTAGAGTGCCCTTACATATTTCCTTTACCCACCTTTGTCCATCACTCTAAGGAGTAGGCAGATTGAGGCCTTAGAGTGTCCTTACATATTTCCTTTACCTCTTGAAAATGGCTCCAAAACAGGAGCCGAAACGTCGAGTTTCCATAAATTCTGGACGCGGTTTAACCCGAGAACCAAGCATGTCTCACATTAAAGACCGCGGAAATCTTTCTGAATATATATATATATATATATATATATATATATATATATATATATATATATATATATATATATATATATATATATATATATATATATCACACGGATAACTCAAAAAATAATGGACTGATTTTGATTAAATTTGGTGAATACCTTGCCTTTGCAAGTGGCTTGGATAAGTTCGTTAGTCAGGTAAATCAGCTTAGGTTTTCCCAGCAACTTTTGGATTTTGAAAAGATTAAAAGATTTCTTAAATGAGCGTGAGGACCCCTAGGTGGTATTAGTTACAGTTTTTATCTGTTTACATATACACAAGGTAACACTTTTCTATGGGAAAGCTCCATTTTGATGTTATTATACAAAATACTGGAAAAAATTGTAATATGTTAAAATGGAACGGAAAGTTGTACGTTTTCTTTTGGAAAGTTTGTATATCTCTGGAAATAGTAAAGTAATAGCAACCAAGTTTGGTATACGAGTTTATATTGTTGTAGGTAAAGTACGTACCAAAATTTAGCTTTAGGTTAAAAGACACAGTTATAGGCATTTAAAGAAAAATAATTTGGGGTTTTCCTCAAAACGTCAAAGTCGCGATTTAAAACATCAACATTTGCAACATTTAGGTAAAGAACCTGAAACTAATACAGGCTATTGAAAGAAAATGTCTCAAGAAGAATGTTTTACAAACCCTGAAGTCTTAGCTTGAACCGTCATTGTCCTTCATTTTACTAAAATATTTCCAGAAAATTCATTTCAAATAGACCCCTTCTCTGATGCTTTGGCAGTAGTCTTAGCTATAGAGTTTATCATGTAATGGTATATAATTTTTGTCGAATTTTCGTAAAAAATCAATAAAGCTCAATATATCCCTTATGATACAAGATATGAAAAAAATGTATGCATTAATTATAGGGTGTCTTGAGCTACATCTTTAAAAAATATTTCTACAGTCACAGGGTGGCCCATAAGTCGTTGGTGATACAAAAATTTTTTTTTTAGTTGAACACGCCTTATGTTATTGCATTTTTGCATTTTCCATCGAAATATAATGCATGTTTGTAAGAAACGAAATTCGGGACGCAGCAAGTGCGTTATGGTAGCGAATTTTGATTAAATGCTTCAAATTTGAATAGCTCAATTTCCTATTAACCTATAAGATTGACCAAGAAATGAGTTTTTTCACACTTAAGTTTACTTTCGTAAATTTTTGTATATTTTCAAACAATACAGTTAATTTAACGAAACATGGTATATTGTTTTTTACTATATAGGTTATACTGGTAACCATATTTGATGCCTGCTTTCTTTAAAAAAACATATTTGCTATTAAAAACATTTTAATGAAAATTCACTACCATAACGCACTGGCTGCGTCGAGACTTTTTTTTCCGTTAAGATGTAGAGCTGATGTGGAGGAATGGTGTAAAACCTGCCAGGAATGTGCATCCACTAAGGGGCCCAAATAAAAAACCAGCTGGCAAATGAAGCAGTACAACATGAGAGCCCTATTCAAAAGAATAGTACAGACCCAGGAACTATATGTTTGTAGCTATGGATTATTTGAGGAAGTGGTCAGAAGTGTGAGTGGTTCCGAATCGAGGCAGAAGTATTGGTTAATGAGTTTTTCTGTAGATTTGGCGTACCGCCAGAGCTCCATTCTGACTAAGGACGCAACTTCGAGTCGGCTGTTTTCCAGAAGGTTTGTAAACTAATGGAAATCGGAAAGATGAGAACTACACCCATGCACCCTCAATCTGACGGAATGGTGGAACTTTACACTTTTTTCCCCTCAAGGCTCGTCCGAGGCCTTGCCGCCCCGATAGCACTGCAACCTTTGGTTTATTGTGCATGCCCTTAGTCTTACTCCACGCATTCCAAAATCACTGTGCCTTGAATTAGTCTGCACAGCGATTGGTAGGCTGAAGTTTTATAGTGCTCTGTCTCCGGTCTAGACTGACTGTAGATCAATTGTCTTTTGCGGTCCAGAGCTTTACACTCGCACAAGATGTGCTAGGCTGAATCCTCCCCCTCGCCGCAGAGTATGCATGCAAGGTCCCCCTCGAACCGCCCCATTTTATGCAGGTGTTTCTTGACGACCATGTGTCCCGTCAAGAGACCTGTTATGTTTGTGAGCTGTCCTCTGCTAATATTTAGCAGCTCCACAGCTCTCTTTGAACTGGGTTCGTCAATTATTGACTTCCCATGACTGAGCCCTGGACAGTCTGCCCAGTACACCTTGTGTCGGTTTCTGACCCAGGACTTAATGGCTTCCCTGGCAGTGCTCCTTGTTACGCCCAGAGCCGGTTCTGGTCCCATAAATGGTTCTGCTGACCCTCTCTTCCCGAGACTGTCAGCTTCTTCATTGGGTTTGACCCCCGAGTGACCCGGCACCCAGATGAGGGTGACCTCATTCTGCCCAGCCAGGTCGCTCTTCTCGTCACTCACTCACCAGCCAGGAATTTACCCATGGGCTATTTAGGGCCGTAAGGGCTGTCTGTGGCTATGACGATCCGCTTGTTGGTGTAGCCCCCCCCTCTTGTTTTTCCGCACGCAGTGCAGGATGGCGTACATTTCGGCCTGAAAGATTGTTGCATGGGCTCCGAGGGAAATACTATGACTTACCCTCGGTCTTTCCGAATAAACACCTGCCCCCGTCCCACGCTCCCCGCCGGATCCGTCCGTGAACCAGACGAGCGTGTCCCATGGTATGCCCGGCGTCTTCTCCCGCCATGCCTCGCGGTCGGGGATTTCCACTGTAAAGTTGTTTTCCCTGCAGATTCGCGGGCTCGCGAAGTCTGACCTCATTTCAAGCATGGGCTCCTTCACAATCTCCTGAATTTTGCAGTGGTCCTGAAGCCTGGGTTGATCTTCAGTCTACCATTGCAGGCTAGTCTGTATAGTCCTAGCCTGGCCTCCCCCATAATAACTAAGTGGGGGAGGGGGGTGTCCAGCAACACCTCCATGGTGGCTGTTGGGGTTGAAGACATGGCCCCTGTGATGCCTAGGCAAACCATCCTTCGGATCTTGCCTAGTTTTTGTTTAGCACTGGATTGTGTCACCTTAGGCCACCAGACCAGTGCCGCATATGTTAACTATGGTTGACCACCCTTGTGTACAGCCAGTGGGCCATACTAGGTCTTAGTCCCCACATTTTTCCATATAGCCACCTAGTGACGGCTAAGGTCATGACTGCCTTACACAGTATTTTTCCAATGTGACCATTCCAGGTTAGCTTAGAGTCCAATACGACCCCAAGATATTTTACCTCCCTGGCCATTGGAATGTTCCTACCCTATAGAGTGAGAGTTCTGTGGCTCTCGCACTTCCTCCTCCTCATAAACGGCACGACGGTTGCTTTCTCAGGGCTCACCCCGAGCCCTTGACCAACCGTCCACCCTTCCACCACCTTCAGTGCTGTCTGCATGCGCTCCCACACTGTTTGTGTAACCTTTCCTCAGACTATGATGACAACGTCGTCTGCATAGCCCTGTACCTCATACCCCCCTCCCGAGAGCCTCCCCAGGAGGCCATCCACGACTAGGCACCAGAGCAAGGGAGACAGAACGCTCCCCCGGGACACCCCACCGCGACCCTCGCCAGCAGAGTCCCTCCCGCGAGTGAGGTGAACACCGCCCTGTCCCTGAGCATGGAACCGATCCACCTACAGCAGGTCTCCTCTATTCCACGCTCCCTGACAGCTGCCAGAACCGATGAGGTGTTGCTGAAGGCCCCCAACCCCACCTCCCTGTTCTCCACCATATTCTCCAGTTTCAGCACCAGTTGGTGCAGTGCTGTTTCTGTTGAGAATCCTGCTCTGTATGCATATTGTCCGCACTGTAGGGGATATGCTTTCAGTACACCGGTACACCGCCCCTAATGTGCCGGTCGAGCAGTTTTTTCACTGTTTTTTAGCAAGAAGGACATGAGACTTATTGGCCTCAGGGACTTTGCCTGGTCTATTGGACGCCCAGGCTTAAAAATGAATACAACCCTGGCCAGTCTCAATGCCCATGGAATGTACCCCAGAGCCAGGCTGGCCCTCATAATGAGGGTAAGCACCGGCGCCAGTATATCTATCCCCTGTTGGAGCATGATGGGCATTATTCCATCAAATCCCGGCGATTTGTATGGCTTAAAGCTTTAATGGCCCATCTGATTTTACTCCAAGTAACCATATCTTTAGCGACTCTCCAGTCTACTCTAGATGCCCGCCTATAAGGCGCCTCTATTTCTGAGTGTTCCCAGTCCGGAGGTGATTGGTTTATGATGTTTCACCCGGGGAAGTGCGCCTGGAGTAAAATTTCCATAGTTTCCTCCCCCGAGCTTGTAAAGCTTCCCGTGGATGTTCTAAGGGAGCCTATATTGGTCTGAGTGTCCTTGGACAGGATCTTGTGTAGTCGAGCACTCTCGGACATGTTTTCCACTTCCTCACAGTGCCTCCTCTACGACTCCTTCTTGGCGTCCCCCAGTCTTTTGTTATAGGTCGTCAGGGCCTGTCTATATTCATCCCATGCTCGCGACCTTTTGGCCGCGTTAAACAGCTTACGAACCTGCATCCTCGTTTGCCTGAGGTCCTCGTTCCACCACGGGACGTTCCTGGTGGACGCCCTCATTTTCAGGGGGCAGTTGGCATTAAAGGCCTAGGTGATTGCGTATCCCAATTGGGCTACCACAATCTCGAGGTTTATTGAATTGTCCATGGTACTCTTAACCCCCTGCCTCCGTGACTGTGTGGGAAAATCGTTTCAGACTCACCAGCGGCGGATGATTTTCAAATCATTGTCGTCGTTGAGATCAAGCTCAAGGTGGAGGGTAGGTTAGTTTAGATGAGCAAAAAGGGTCAGCAATGGCCTAATTGCCAGTAATCATCTTACCTTTAACCCCCCGCAGTTCCACTGCTAGGTCTGACCATTAGGCTTCCCAGTCCGCCTTGCGGGGTGTTCCGGTACCATACCGTTTATCTTTCGACTTTGGCGATTTCAAACCAAATGTATCTGTGGTCTGAGCTACTCACTTCCCCAGACACAGCCCAGCTCTTAACAAAGTTACCCAGAAACTGGGTGGAAACTGTTAGATCTAAAACTTCCTCACGCTGTGTTGTGACAAAGGTCGGTTTATTACCTCTATTCAATATGTCTAAATTAAATTTCATAAAGAATTGTGCCTCACCCCTAGAGTTTGTGTCCGAGCTACCCCACAACTCATGGTGCGCGTTCGCATCCATGCCGATGATGGTTTGCCATCCACCTGCTCTGCTACCCACTATCAGCTGCTCCAATTCGTTGGGTGGAGGAGGGTCCGTATGTCGCCTGGCAGATAGGCGGACGCGATAGTAATGTCCCTCGGCCCATCCGCTCCTCCACATCGAATTTTGATCGTTGCCAGGTCCCTGGAACAGAAATTCATTAAAGGCAGAAACTATTCCTTCCCTGACATAAATGCAGGCCCTCAGGTTCTTGCTGGATCTGCTGTAGATGAGCTTTCCAGCAGCTCTGCAGAGTCCCTTGATCACTCCTTTATAGGAGGTTTATTACCTCTATTCAATATGTCTAAATTAAATTTCATAAAGAATTGTAAAAGTGTCACACCTAGAGTTTGTGTCCGAGCTACCCCACAACTCGTTCGCATCCATGCCGGTGATGGTTTGCCATCCACCTGCTCTGCTACCCACCATCAGCTGCTCCAATTCGTTGGGTGGAGGAGGGTCCGTGATGTCGCCTGGCAGATAGGCTGACGCGACAGTAATGTCCGTCGGCCCATCCGCTCCTCCACATCGGATATTGATCATTGCCAGGTCCCTGGAACAGAAATTCATTAAAGGCAGAAACTCTATTCCTTCGCTGACAAAAATGCAAGCCCTCGTGTTCTCGCTAGATCTACTGTAGATGAGCTTTCCAGCAGCTCCGCCGAGTCCCTTGATCTCTCCTTTATAGGAGTACGGTTCCTGGATGAGGGCCACATCCGTGTTCCTCAGGGCCATCAGTAGTCCGGCCGTGGCTGCCCTACTGTGTTGGAGGTTGACCTGAAGGAACCCAAGTCCTTAGTTGCTTCCCCAGTGGGCGGAAGCTAACCCTTTCCAGGCCCCAGAATGCCTTGAAGGAGGTTCCTTCAAGGGCTCTGTAAGACGCCTGGTCAATCGCGAAGGCGAGAGTCTGTCCTTTCTCCTGTGCCTTCCTGCTTAGAACCGACCAGTGTTGTGTCCCCAGTTTAGGGTTCTGGATCTTCAGTCTACTGATCACCGTCTCCTGCGGGACGGTGACGGTGTCAGGGATCCGTACGAGGACCTTGCGTCTCTTTGGGAGTTCCTTGGGCTCGACGGCTGTCAAGTCCGCCCCATCCCAAATCTGACCGAGGCCCCCGATCGTTTTCCGCAGCCAGTCCCGCGACTGCGGGCCGGCACAGGTTAACCAGAGGATGCCCGCGCCCGGTGGAACTGAGGCGGGCTCTCCCCTTCCTGAAGAGAGTCCACCGCAGCCTGGATCAGGTACGCCTTCCCCTGGTCTAGCGTGACCTCAGGATGGCGTCTGTCAATCACCGCCATCCCGAAGCCCTCCGAAGCCTCCCTATACGAGCCAGTCTGCGCCGGTGTTCCGGCCTTGATCCTTTTGGGACGTCTGTCTGTAGTAGGTGTGCTAGAGCAAGAGCGCGGAGTCTTCTGACTCGCACTCTCCTCTTGCGCCTTTACAGGTGCCCTGGCCCTTTTGGGACGTCTGTCTGCAGTAGGCGTGCTAGAGTCCGAGCGCGTCCTCTTCTGACTCGCACTTCCCTCTTGCGCCTTTACAGGTTTCTCGTTTGTCCACGTCCCGGTCGCCATTCTCTGCGCCCTCCGGCGCTTCTTTCTTTGCTTGGACTGCCGGGGCTGTCCCTCTACCCTTACAGTAGGGTCCTCACTGGTGGAGCGGACCTCGCCGCCCTCCGGTGGGACCCAGCCTCCAGCTTGGGTGTCGGGGACAAGTCTGTGGTCAAAGCTACCCCTCGATCCCCCGTATGTCCGTCTGTCCTGAGACCTACAGAGTCCGCGGACGCTGCCGCCCCCTGGCTCGTCTCCGTTTCCGGAATAGACTCAAGGCACGAGTCTATAGCCGGAGCCACTCCTCGAGCCTTATTGGTTTTGGTTCCATGTATGTTTATAATCTTCATGTTGTTCCCACGAGAATGGGGGAAATACTGTCCACACCATCACAACCCCCTGTGTGGTGCAAGGCGGGTTACTATGGAGGGTTGCCCGGTACTCTAGAGGTTTCGTTCACGACACCATCACTCTGGTGCCATCCATCCCTAGGCACGGGTCACGTGACACCGTAGATTTGGGGAGTTTACTTCGAACTCCTTGTCTAGATCTGTCATGTTTAGTTATCAGCAGGGTCACCTCCTGCAGGATGCGGCACTTCACCGCGCATGACGGTCTTGGGGGAAAGCTTCATCGAAAGTTTATGTGGTTGTTTCCACTTCCTCAGCTTGCCCCCTGGAGTCCTTAGGCCCGCGACTCCTTGACCTCTCTATGCTACATTGGAGTCCTATTTAAAAATATTTGTTAATGTACAGCAAATTGATTGGGTTGGGCACATTTCACTATTTCTCCTACCATACTGCTCGGCCGTACACGACTATTGGATATACCCCAGCCAGTGTGGTCTCGCGAAGTGAGTCTCATGTTGATATGATGAGATTTTAACAGCAGCAGAGCATTTGATTGAAAGCAGCAATATTGGTTTCATTTCTCTTATATTTAAAGTTCAAAAAGGACGCCCTCGTGACGCAGCCTGCTAAGCCAGATGTGAAAATGTATAACTTATCGTGGTAGAATTGTGCTTTTCCCAACCACTGACAGACAGCTAAGGTGCCTACATTTATTCATAAGAATGGTCCTAAAGATGCCATCAAAAACTATAAGCCAGTATCTATTTTAAGTTGCTTCTCTAAGCTTTTCGTGATGTTTATGTATAACTATCTCTGTTGCCTCGGGTAAGAAATGATCTCACAGCATCAGCACAGATTTGGGTCAAAACGTTCAACCACAAAAACTAACTTGGCCTGCTTCACTGAATATGCTGCGTACGTTGTTGGCGGTAGGAGACAGGTTGACATTATTTTTACAGACTTTTCCAAGGCCTTTGATGGGATTTCTCATCGACTGATCTTGGAGAAGTAGAACTATTTTCCGGATGCAATAATTTCCTACTGAAGTTTTTTGAGCTATACCTTACTGGTCGTCTGCAGTTTGTACAGCAGAGGGGTTTTAGGTCGGATAGTTTCATTGTACTTTTTGGTTCTGCTTCAAAGTTCAAACTTGGGCCCACTCCTCTTCTTGCCCTTTATCATTGACATTTCAAACGTTATTGATGTACCTGCTATTTCAGTTGTTTGCTGATGATTTAGATATTTATGCTTCCATGAATTCTTATGAGGATTGTCAATGGCTCAGATTAATATTGATCATATACAGCATTGGTGTGGTGAGAATCAGCTTGAACAAAAAGTACCAAAGTGTGCAGGAATGTCTGTAACGTTGAAGAGGTCACCAATATATTTTACCTGTTTTGTCAATGGCCATCACTTGTCATCTGTGAAGAGGTATAGAGACTTGGGAGTATTGATCAACTTGAAACTTATCTTTGGTAAACACATATGTGATATGACTAAGTCAGGGTATAGAATAATGAGATTTATAATCCGCAACTGCAAGACATTCAGAGGAATTGAATACTCTCAGGTCTTTGTACTTCTATCTTGTACGGAGTAAGTTAGAGTATACTAGTCTAGTCTGGCCACCGCATTATAAGACTTAGGTATTGTTACGTTCTTCAGGGTTCTGGATTTGTTAACTAACAAAACACGGCTTTTAAAACTACTAATTTATTATAATCAACTATTTTCCAACACCACCATCAACTAAAATATTCCTCTCTATTACTAAATGTCTATAGTCTACTTCTCGCCTCTATTATTTCACACTACACTGATGCACTAAATATTGACTCACTCTCTCTGCGGCTCGCCTATTTATACTGCCCATAGATATTCTAGACCTTTCTACTGTGTCACTTCTGGTTCCTTTTAGAAATATAATTCTAGAGTGTTCGCTGTTACCAACACACTTTACAAGATACCTGTGACCATAGAAGTAACCGAGTTCTTAAACATAATTCTCATAGAGGCGGGTGTGACACTGTCCTCTTCTTACATTCTTCCGTTCCGGATGAATTCTATTATTTCTTGGTATGGTGTAAGCCTGCGCATATGGACCACCTTCATCTTGTTCTTTGGGTTCCTCTGAATGCGGTAATCAACGTCATTGATTCTTTTAACCACCTTATAGGGACCTTCCCATAATTTCTGTAGTTTTGGTAACCGCCCCTTGCGCCATCCTGGATTGTATAACCACACCCGATCATCTTCTATAAATCAGCTGAATTAGCTCGCACGTCATAACGGGTCTTCGTGTGGTCGCTTTCTACTCGTATATGCCATCTGGCAGCAGAGTAGATGGCTTCTATTCGTCTTTCCAAATCTTTGTTGTATTCATTAGTTGAACGTGAAGCATCTATGGGTTTTCCAGATATGAGATCAGGAGGAAGTCTTAACTCTCGCCCAAAGACCACGCTGGCTGGGGTATATCCAGTATTCTCATGTAGGGTCGAGCGGTATGCCAGGAGAAATGGTAGAATGTGCCTGCCCCAATCCGTTTGGTGTTCATTGACAAATATTCTTAAATGGGACTCCAATGTAGCATTGAATCTTTTCACCATTTCGTCAGATTGAGGGTGCATGGGTGTAGTTCTCGTTTTTCTGATTTTCGTCAGCTCACAAACCTGAAATACAGCTGACTCGAAGTTGCATGCTTGGTCAGAATGTAGCTCTAGCGGTGCGCCAAATCTGCTGAAAAATTCATTTACCAGTACTTCTGCAACGGTGGTTGCCTCTTGATTCGGGACCGCAAACACTTCTGGCCACTTGCTAAAATAATCTGTAGCTACAAGCAGGTAGCGATTTCTTGCGTCTGTTCTAGGAAAAGAACCAGCTATGTTGATTCCAATTCTTTTGAATATGTCTCCCACGTTGTGCTGCTTGTCGCCCCCTGGTTTTTTATTTAGGCCCCTTACTGTGTAACATGTCAAGTCTGACATGCCACACGCGTCAACGCCGTTTACTTTTAAAGCTTCTGAATCGACCCCTTTTGTGACGTCAGCGTCCAAGTCCCCTCAGTGACGTCAAATTCTGCGGTCGATTCCTCTACCGCACTGGACTCATAGAAACGCGCCTTCGTGCCAGCTGAATTTATGACAGATTTGCGATAAGCGAATCGCTAAATAAGCGTGCGACACATGCCAGGACTCTCTCTTCTAAATCGACCTTAAAATATGAAATATCACCATTAAATTTCAATCCGAGAGCAGCATGCTTAAATGGCACCCCGTTGGTAGGGAACCAGTCTTCAACCTCACCGTTGGTAGGGAAGCAGTCTTCAACCTCACCGTTGGTAGGGAAGCAGTCTTCAACCCCACCGTTAGTTAGGAAGCGGCCTTAAACATCACCGTTGGTAGGGAAGCAGCCTTAAATGGCACACCGTTGGTAGGGAAGCAGCCTTAAACATCACCGTTGGTCGGGAGGCGGCTTTCAACAACAACGTTAGTAAGGAGACCCCCTCATAGCATCCTTTTCTTGCAGGCTTTCAACACCACCTTTAGCAAGGAGTGCTAAGCATCCTTTTCTTGGAGGCTTTCAACACCACCTTTAGCAAGGAGTGCTAAGCATCCTTTTTGGTAGAGGCTTTCAACAACAACGTTAGCAAAGAGGCCCCCTCATAGCATCCTTTCTTGGAGGCTTTCAACACCACCGTTAGCAAGGACTGCTAATCACCTTTTGGATAGAGACTTTCAACAATGTCAGCAAGGAGCCCTTCAACACCACCGTTAGCAAGGACCCCCAGGACAACATCAATAAGGAGTCTCCTTCAACAACATCGTCAAGGAGGACCCCTTCAACCTGAGGCTGAAAGTTAAGTACATTGTTTATCTGTGGCTTTCATTTTCTTTTATAGAGTGTGCTCCACAATTCATCCTTACAGTGTCACCAGTACTTAAAACAAATATCTTTTCTTTCATATAATTCATTAAATTTAACCAACTGCATTATATAGAGCCAATAATTTTTTAAATAAACTAATTTTATTAATAACACCTGATTTTATTTGTACCACTTAAAACCAACCAACCGCTAGTGCCTGAACCCAAGCCCTGAGATAATTTCTATTATATATCATATTACATTTCTTTTACATTGTGTTTATTACAGTTATTATTACAGTTAATAATTTTTCATTATAACTGGATCCGCATTCTTGGCAAGTTTTGCACCATTCGTCCACATCAACTCTACATCTCAACCAATAAAAATGTTCTCTGACCTTCTCCAAACCTCTTTTTCCCCCTAAATGCCCTCCACCATGAATCTCCCCGATTACCTTTCTAATTCTTGGCCGTGTGAAGGACTATTTGCATTAAGGGGCTGGTTTCATCCTCTGACTTCCAATTCCTGACTAGAAGATCATCTTTGATTTTAATAGATTCCAACTGAGCCCAGTAACTTTTGGTGGCAACGCTTTTATCACCGACTTCGGACCAAACTGGTCTTTCGTGGCAAGTCTCCTTCAATCTGTAGATTAGCTGGATATCAGGGTCTTCCTTTTGGTACTCCATTAAGGTCTTGGGTCCCATTGGTTGCACTGTTGTCCTCCTACACACTTCGAGATTCAACCCTTCCATATTTTCGGCAGAGATGCAATGCTTGTTTCTTTTCTCGTTATGCAATACTTATTTTCCGCTTTCGACAGGGCTTTGCTGGAATACGATAAAACTTTCTCTTCGCCTCCCTGTACCTGCGAAAGAATACCTCCAATTCAAAAATTGCTCGCGTCTGTGCACAATAAACCAGCGACCAAGCTGGGGGTATGTCAGAATCGGCAGTGACCAGAGAGCCTGTTTTAGTGTCTCGAATGCTCTTTCACAATCATTGGTCCAAATGAAGGGTGTCTTTTCTTCCGTCAGTTTATGCAAGGGTTTGGCGATGTCAGCAACAGCCTTTACAAAACGGCGGCAATATGTGCAGAGGCCCAGAAAACTTTGCAATTGGTGTACACTGGTTGAGATGTCACAGTTTATAATACAGTCTGTCTTCTCTGGGTAAGTTTTGACTCCATCTAAGGTGATAATGTGGCCTAAATACTTGACTGTTTTTTTAAAGAGACAACATTTCTTGGGATTTAATTTCAAATTGGCTCCCTGTAGTTTCTGAAACACTTGTTCGACATTCTTCATATGATCTTGGAACTACTTTCCCAAGATAATGACGTCATCTAGGTACACGATGCATGTCTTCCAGTGTAAACCTCTTAGAACTGTATCTTTTATTATAGCTGCCTTTCTTAGTGACATCATTTAACTGGCGGTAATCTACACAAAACCTCGTGGAGTTATCTATCTTTTTAACTAACGCTACTGGAGATGCCCAGGGGCTTTGCTATAGTTCTATAACTTGTGGCTGCTCTGTCTCACTTAGCATGGCGTCAGCTTCGTGTTGTTTTGCCAATGGTACACCTCGGTGGTTGCTGAAGTGGTACAGATAAGCCAGTCTCAATGTGATGGCGTACTAGGTCTGTTCTTCCAAAATCGTTATTGTCGGTTATGAAAACGTTGCGATATTTGAACAGCAATTTAGCCTCTGCTTGCTTCTGTAGTGGAGAAACATTTCTACTAGCTTCTGCTGAAACGTCGCGTAGATGTTCTGGGGTGGTTCAGCTGGTTCCCATTTCGAAGCAATTGGGAATTTTCTGATCAAAGCTTTTAAGGTTGGCTATTCTGACAGCTGCCAGTTCTTTTGCTTGAACAAAAGTTTTACCGACTAGTAGAGCTTTCATAAAAAGGTCTTCTGGTTATATAATGCCCACCACTTATTCCGACATATCTCCAACTATCTCCACTGGTACAATATTCTCACTCTGGGCTTTTACAATGACATCTCGTTGGCCGTGACTTATCGAACTGCAAGGTTATTGACAGTCGACATAGCTACTTCATCACCAATATTCAAATCATTGTTCTCGAGATCTAACTTGACACCGTGACCTTGCAGAACATCTAGACCAAGTATAATAGGGTCCGATATGGCGGCAACAATAGCTCGATGTTTGGTCTTCCAAACTCCAATTTGTGGCTTGACGTCAGTCTCACCAAATACACGAATCTGTTCGCCACCAAATGCAGTCACTGTGTAGACTTTCTGTCGGTATCTCTGATGCATCAATGAATGTTTGCAGCGACAGCTGGATCAAAAATTTCACCGGGGCTGTAGGGTAAGCCGATCATGTTGATCTAGCAACATTGGCTTCGAACTGCTGGAGAGTTTCGCCAAATTTCTGACAGCGACTTTTTAGCTGATTTTTATAATACGGCTATTGTAAATGCTGGTCTCCAAATCTCATTTCTAGGTAATACCTAATGCTACCAGAACTATTCTGTTCCTCTCTGAGAATACCTTGGAGCACATCTAGGGCATCTCTTCTGAGCACTACAATTAATAAAGTTGCTTTCTTTCTCTCGCCCTAACCATTTGCTGTAGCAGCATCTTTGAACTGGCGTAAATAAATACCCCATGGAACTGATCCATAAAATGTGAGAACCTTATTTCTTACGACGGGGCGCCATCTCCGAGTCTAATGTTTCCTTTGGCCAGGGTATCACACTTATTTTCTAGTGACTGCATTTTTGTGCTATATATTCGCTTGTATCTTTTCCATAGTTGTCAGCTTGTCATGTACATCGTCACTGACACTTCTTATTCGACTTCCTACAGAAAATGTCGTTTACCTGTTTCATACGTTCGCCCACACGAAGCAATATTCTCAATTCTGCTGGCTTGTTCTAGCAGAATTTTCTTTGTTTCTTCATCTTTTTTTCTGACTTCATCCCTTTTTCTGGCTTATTCATTTCTTCTTATGACTTCTTCGTCCCCTTTTCTCATTTCTTCCTTTGCTCCTTAATCTGTTTTGTCTCCATTTCCAAGATGGCGTCTACGCATGCGCGTGACGTCACAGGTGACGGCGTCGGCACATGCGCGTGATACCTGACCTGTAATCTGTCAGCTAACGTCACAGGTTCGAGGAGTGGGGGTAACCGGAGACAGCCATGTGTGGACAACTGTCACCTGGCCTGTCATATGTCAACTGACGTCACATGTTCCAAGATGGCGGGAGCCAGTTGTCAAATGTCAGATGTTCCAAGATGGCCGCCGTTGGTAGGTTCCAAGATGTCCGCTACAGCAACCGGCCATCTGGTCGCGGGTAACCTGTCAGTTCACATGTTCCAGCAATGCTGCTGCTCTCAGGTCCCAAGTTGCCGCTATGTGGTTATACACACGTGTTGAGCTGGTACCGGAGGCCCGCTTGCCGAGAATGTAAGGTTAAGCCACGCGTGTGTTAGGTTAGGACGTTGCTAGTCGAATGTTTGTTGCTCACCCACGTGTTAATTTGAGGTTAAGTCTGACATATAAGCAATCTGCTTCGCGCTATCCGAGAATGTTAGGTTAAGGCGCAAACACACACACACATGTGTTGTTTGTTATATTATGCCGGCTACCCGCTAGCCAACTGTGTTCTTAGGTTATTGGTTGCCAAGCAAAAGTCTCACAACGTGTTGTATATGTTGAATGTCTGTACACATGCGTGTTTGTTATGAGCTTAACATATGGAAATTTGTGGTTATGTTTGACATATGGTAAGCTCATGTGAATGGTAGGTTTGGACGTTGCTAGTTAACGTGTGTGTGGGCGGAACAAGCAGACAGACAGACAGCTATATAAGAACGGTTAGAGTGAGAGATGTTCAGTGTAACACTGGTAAACGTAGCGAACAGTCATGTTCAAGTTACTTTTGAGTATATGCGTTCTTTGTCTAAGTGCCTCCTGTGGAGAGGATGTAAGTGAAACAGACACACGAGTGGCCATCGATTATCTCATCAAATATGGTTATTTAAGCAACGATACCATTAACAATGGCATGCCAACGATGTTACAGAATACACGAGCTTTCACGGATGCCTTAAACTAAGTATAACATATAAGCATTCCCGCTACCCGAGAATGTTAGGTTAAGACGTACACATGTGTTTGACAGGCGACACTCTTACAACGTGTTGTATATGCTTGTTATGAGTTTATCACGTGTTGGTTCTGACATGTATCGATTCCCATGTCGAATGTTATAGGTTAAGTTTGCACACATGCTTGCTTGTTATGAGTTTATCACGTGTTGGTGCTCACATGTGTCTATTCCCCATGCTGAATGTCTATTTGTTTTTTGAGGTTAAGGCACAAGACACACATGTGTTGTTTGTTAGGTTATATGGGATGCCCGATAGCCGAAGGTTTGTTTGTTAGGAGCTCACTACATGTTAATTTGAGGTTAAGTCTAACATATAAGCATTCTGTTTCCCGCTACCCGAGAATGTTAGGTTAAGACGCACACATGTGTTTGACAGGCGACACTCTCACAACGTGTTGTATATGCCGAATGTTATAGGTCTACACACGTGTGTTTGTTTGGTTATGCCACTGTCCGCTACCCGAGAATGATATAAGTCTGTAACCGCATGTGTTGTCTCTGTGACGTATAGGACTCCCTCCAGCTGACTGTGTTCTTGGGTTAAGCTCAGCACATGTTTGATTGGTATGCAGCATCCACCACGTGTTGTATTTACCGAATGTATGTACACATACATGCTTGTTATGAGCCTACCATATGGAAATTTGTGGTTATGTTTGACATATATAAGCTCATGTGAATGTGAGGTTAGGATTCCCTCATGCTGAATGTTATAGGTTAAGTCTTGTATGTTAGGCTATGTTTGTTGACATGTAAGATCAAGCATGTGTTGGCTCTGTGACGTATAGGACTCCCTCTACCTGAATGGTTTTCTTAGGTTAAGTCTACACACACGCTTGTTTGTTATGAGTTTAGCGCGTGTTGGTATGTTGAATGTTTATCTGTTTGCTTAGGTTAGATAGCAACTCATATGTTTGTTGTTGTATGGTTGCTGTTACTCAGTTTGGCGAGGGAAATTTGAATTTTAGTGAAAAGGTGTCTGTGCATGTGCAGAGGACATGGAATTATTATATGTACTCTACACTCGCATAGGTTTCTACGTTGTTGTTTTTTTTAAAGAAAAAAACACAAGTTAGAACCAGGGTTTATTGTAAATATATATCTCTGAGGTAAGTGGTTTGTACATGGGTTTTTTAGTAATCCAATACAATCGACAATAACAGTTACAAACTCTTAATATAAACCCATTAAAAATGTATGTAGGTACAGGCTTACAAAAATTTAAAGGTATTCAATACATTCGACAAAAATTACCATAACAATAACAGTTACAAACTCTTAATATAAACCCATTAAAAATGTATGTAGGCACAGGCATATTAGAAGAAAAAAAGTACAACAACAGTTACAAAAATCTTAATCTAAACTAATGAAAATTGTTTGGGTATAGACTTACAAAAATTAAACACTTTGATGATGATGGTGGTGTTCACATGTTCTTTGGGTCTATGGAGAGCAGCAGCTTACACACAACAGAAATACCTCCGCATAAACCCATAATTGTTTGGTGTGAGAGGTATTTTTTATGACTGTTCAGTAAAGCGAAACAGATTGACATAAATACCTGTGTTAGCTTTTTTAATTTCTTGCTGCTGATAAATAACTGTTGGAGAAATGGTTGAATAACGTCTTCGGTTGTTAACACCTGCCTTTTCACTCCACACCTCTGGCATGTAGACACCTCACTACCCAAATCAAAGCAGTCGCTGCATCTTTTCTGGTAAACCCAAAGAACAGGCACATGTAGGTGTTCTCTTCGGGCATCCTCATCGTCTTGCCGGGTTTCAAAGTCGTAAAAAACGAACAAGGTGTCTATGTTAGGCTTTCACGTGTCCACCTGAATATAACATTGGTATGTTGAAGGTTGGTGCTTTTTGCAGATATTACAAAAGATTTCCCCACATAAGTGAGTTCTATCTGCTTTTACCGTTTTTAAACAATCAGCACATCTTCTTCCACGGTCACACAAGTTCTTTCCCAGCGTTGACGATGAAGCCTTGTGATGATCAAAGCAGTTCTGACCCCTGAATTTTTTATTACAGTCAGAGCATAAAATTTCAATCACCACCTTCTCACAGGGAATGCTGATGTAAGGCTGGTGATGACGTTAAAATGATGCTTGTGGTGAAGCAAATTTAACTTATACTTGGCATCGGGCCCTTCATACAACACATCTCGACCTTTTGAACCATACTCATACACTGTTATTTTACAGTCCTTAAGGTGCTGCTGAAACTGTTGTACTTGCTCAATACCAGCACCATTTGCTGGAATTTCAACACCATCCTTCTTCATCAACTGCATAGCTTCATGATCTTGCCTTTCCCCAATATTTTGCCTTACTTGCTTTAAATAAGGAACATTCATAACATAAGCAAGGGCAACAACGAGAGCTCTAACAAGGCACAGGTTGTCCTTGTTTTTTATTGAAACTACACCTTTCCTCTTTACACACTCCTCCTCGAAAGTCATGTAGGGTGCGTGCTCTCGACCTGACCCTCCGTATGGCTGGAAGCTTGTGGCAATAATTTTGAAAGTATCACCCTCCACGGCTTCCTTTTTGCTGTGGTACAGAGAGTCCAGCAGCTTCCACAAATCGTCAAAAGTTAGATGAGGTACTGGTTTAAATGTTATATGGAAGTCGGTGTCAAAATCCTCAGCCGTAAACGTAGACCCTACCTTACTTTCGGAGTCGAGGTTGCCGACTAAATGCTCATAAATCTCCCGAAGCCCTTGCTTGAGACATTGTTCAGGGTCTTGCACGGTCTCACTTAAGGCATTTAGTTTAAATTCGACACACTGCTGTCGCATTTTATAATGGTTTGTTTTGATAAAGTCTTTTATGATGGTAAACGCCATTCTTATTATTAACACGAACACACACAATAAATAACCAGAAAAAGGAAATAGTTTTTAGAGTTTGTTACAAATACACACACACACACAAAAAAAAAGTTTGATAAGTCTACACACAAGTTTAAAATACACAGAAAACAAGAAAGAGTTTTACTAGTCTAAATACGTTTAAAAACCACACACACACAATAATTACCTGCACGTAACAAGCTCACAGATGCAACTTGAAACAGACCCGTCGTAACCTCCTTATATACCCCTGAAAAGAGAACGGATATTGACTAACTTTTGTTAAACGCGGTCATATACGTTCTCTTTTTCTAAACAACCTTCACTTTGCCTTTATTACAAGCAATAGGCGTTCGTTATCCTTATTGCAATCGTAAATTATGTATGCAAATATATTCAATTAGAGGCCCGTCATTAATACAATTTAGTATTTAATGTAATATATATTCATTTGCATAGCTATTTTTCTATAATATTGCAAGCGGCATGTATGCAAATAGGTACCAATTATCTTAAATAACAGTACCTGAATGTATTATATGTAATATATTCGTTTAGAATGTACATAGCTGAAACTAGGTCATCGAAAGTACTGTTTAATCAAGCCAGAAACTTGCGTGTGTTTTCTGTTTTGCATATCACCTGGTTCCGCACAGCTCCCTCTCCTGTGATTGGTTATGGTGAACCTCTCTCTATAATAAGCTCCACACACACACACACCAGATGTATAAACGTAAGCTCAGCACTAACAACAACACCAGCTATGTCCGCGTCATCAGTATCATCATCTGCGTCTGTGTTAGCGCAGTTAAATCGTCAGGGCCTGTGTGAGGACTCTGTTGTGTTAAAAGCAAACAACTTGTTACTGAACACACCATATGTTGTTCACAGTGCCAAAAAAGTAAACACGCGCTTCGGACAGCGACTTCTAGTCAAATTATACACTGGTGTTGTGTTGATGCCTGGGAGAATCACCCTAACCGATGAGCGCTTGGAATTGTTAAATTCGGGTAGAGTTAAACTCACTTACGAGGGGCATACAAAAGCTGACAGGTATTTATGTCAATCTGTTTCGCTTTACTGAACAGTAATAAAAAATACCTCTCACACCAAACAATGATAGGTTTATGCGGAGGTATTTCTGTTGGGTGTAAGCTGCTGCTCTCCATAGACCCAAAAAACATGTGAATACCACCATCATCATCAAAGTATTTAGCTTAAGATTTTTGTAAGTCTATACCCAAACAATTTTCATTAGTTTATATTAAGATTTTTGTATCTGTTGTTGTTGTACTTTTTTCTTCTAATATGCTTGTGCCTACATACATTTTTAATGGGTCTATATTAACAGTTTGTAACTGTTATTGTTATGGTAATTTTTGTCGAATGTATTAAATACCTTAAAATTTTTGTGAGTCTGTACCTATATACATTTTTAATGAGTTTATATTAAGAGTTTGTAACTGTTATTGTCGATTGTATTGAATTAGTGAAAAACCCATGTACAAACCACTTATCGCAGAGATATATATTTACAAATAAACCCTGATTCTAACTTTTTTTTTTTCTAAAACAAAAAAAAAACGTAGAAACCTATGCGAGTGTAGAGTACATATAATAATTCCATGTCCTCTGCACATGCGCAGACACCTTTTCACTAAAATTCAAATTTACCTCGCCAAACTGAGTAACATAGCAACCATACAACAACAAACATATGAGTTGCTACCTAACCTTAGCAAACAAATAAACATTCAACATACCAACACGCGCTAAACTCATAACAAAAAAGCGTGTGTGTAGACTTAACCTAAGAAAACCATTCAGGTAGAGGGAGTCCTATACGTCACAGAGCCAACACATGCTTGATCTTAAATGTCGACAAACATAGCCTTACATACAAGACTTAACCTATAACATGCAGTATGAGGGAATCCTAACTTCACATGAGCTTATATATGTCAAACATAACCACAAATTTCCATATGGTAGGCTCATAACAAACATGTATGTGTACAGACATTCGGTATATACAACACGTGGTGAGTGCTGCATGCCAATCAAACACGTGCTGAGCTTAACCTAAGAACACAGTCAGCTAGAGGGAGTCCTATACGTCACAGAGACAACACATGCGGTTACAGACTTATATCATTCTCGGGTAGCGGACAACCGGCATAACATAACAAACACGTGTGTAGACATTCGGCATATACAACACGTTGTGTCAAACACATGTGTGCATCTTAACCTAACATTCTCGGGTAGCGGGAAACAGAATGCTTATATGTTAGACTTAACCTCAAATTAACATGTATGAGCTCCTAACAAACAAACCTTCGGCTATCAGGCATCTCACATAACCTAACAAACAACACATGTGTGTCTTGTGCCTTAACCTCAACAAACAAATAAACATTCAGCATGGGGAATAGACACATGTGAGCACCAACACGTGATAAACTCATAACAAGCAAGCATGTGTGCAAACTTAACCTATAACATTCGACATGGGAATCGATACATGTCAGAACCAACACGTGATAAACTCATAACAAGCATATACAACACGTTGTAAGAGTGTCGCCTGTCAAACACATGTGTACGTCTCAACCTAACATTCTCGGGTAGCGGGAAACAGAATGCTTATATGTTAGACTTAGTTTAAGGCATCCGTGAAAGTTCGTGTATTCTGTAACATCGTTGGCCTGCTATTGCTAATGGTATCGTTGCTTAAATAACCATATTTGATGAGATAATCGATGGCCACTTGAGTGTCTGTTTCACTTACATCCTCTCCACAGGAGGCACTTAGACAAAGAACACATAAACTCAAAAGTAACTTGAACATGACTGTTCGCAACGTTTACCAGTGTTACACTGAGCAGCTGTCACTCTAACCGTTCTTATATAGCTGTCTGTCTGTCTGTTCCGCCCACACACACGTTAACTAGCAACGTCCTAACCTACCATTCACATGAGCTTACCATATGTCACACATAACCACAAATTTCCATATGTTAAGCTCATAACAAACACGCATGTGTACAGACATTCAACATATACAACACGTTGTGAGACTGTTGCTTGGCAACTAATAACCTAAGAACACAGTTGGCTAGCGGGTAGCCGGTATAATTTAACAAACAACACATGTGGGTATGCCTTAACCCAACATTATCGGATAGCGCGAAGCAGATTGCTTATATGTCAGACTTAACCTCAAATTAACACGTGGGTGAGCAACAAACATTCGACTAGCAACGTCCTAACCTAACACACAACACATGCGTGGCTTAACCTTACATTCTCGGCAAGCGGGCCTCCGGTACCAGCTCAACACGTGTGTATAACCACATAGCGGCAACTTGGAACCTGACAGCAGCAGCAGCCATCTTGGAACATGTGAACTGACAGGTTACCCGCGACCAGATGGCCGGTTGCTGTAGCGGACATCTTGGAACCTACCAGCGGCGGCCATCTTGGAACCTACCAGCGGCGGCCATCTTGAAACATACCAGCGGCGGCCATCTTGGAACATGTGACGACAGATGACAGACTTGGAACATCTGACATTTGACAACTGGCTCCCGCCATCTTGGAACATGTGACGTCAGCTGACATATGAAAGGCCAGGTGACAGCTGTCCACACACATGCGCACATGCGTAAGTCTCCGGTGACCCCCACTCCTCGAACCTGTGACGTTAGCTGACAGATTACAGGTCAGGTGACAGATGGCAGGTCAGCTGAAATCTGACAGGTCAGGTGTCACGCGCTTGTGCAGACGCCGTCACCTGTGACGTCACGCGCAAGCGAATATAGCATATTGAAGGGTCCTAAGAAGGACGAAACAGGTCTGTGTCTCCTGCTTTACACTTGCCGCAAGTCCCGGACTGAAGTGATGGTGGCTAGTGAATGATGTACCTCAATGCACGTCGTGGTATTAGCCAGGGGAGTAGGTGTTTTCGCACGCTAATTTTTCCCACAGCTTCCTTCTTGCTGTACTGTGTACACGTGGAAGCTCATATAAACATAAACATATTAAAATTGAAACTGACCTCGGATATGAGTTCTAGGCGTCCTCGTTCGCGCTCATTTTAAGAAATTTTTTCAAAAGTCGAGATCTCATGAATTTTTTTTTACGAAAATTCACTAAAACAAAAATTTTCTAATTATAAGCATTCGATTGGTCGATAATGGTATTTATTTTTAAATGGAACTATATATATATATATATATATATATATATATATATATATATATATATATATATATATATATATATATATATATATATATATATATATATATATTGTGAGGAGTCAAATCGGGATAAGGTTATCTTTCCCTGATATGGGGAGGTTCCCACGGGATAACCTTATCAGTACGGCTTTTTACGGGATTTGCTCAGGCGCCAGCAGCGTGGGTTTAAAGGAAGACGCTGCGCTCCCTCAGGACTATATATCTGTCCTCGGTTGCTATTTACAGTTACACGGACCCGGGGTAAACTTCAGTGGAGACAGGGTTCACCTAAGTCCTCAGGCGAAGTCCCTCGGGACTCCTTAATTATGGCCTATGTATTAGAGATCAGGATGTTACGTATTACGTTGGGGTGGATTGGTTGGGAAGCTTTAAATGAAATACCGTGTAAAACAAATAATCTATTTACAAAAGTATTGGTGGGGAAATATTTACAAAATATATACAAGGAAATATTTACACAAGGGATTCTCCCGGTATACCCCACGTTTAAACTAACTTAATCGACAACAAATCACTTTATTAGAGACCAGAGGCAGAAACTGAAATATTCGCGAGTTATACGGAGGGTATCACGAATAGGGGTAGTAAACTCGCGGCTTGTAAGCGGGCAGAAGCGTCCCAGGATCGCCAAAGCAAGGCAACGGACAGGTAGTCGGTTTAAGCAGGCATGCAATATGTGAAAAAGCCAACTCTAGGTGCAATATCAAGATCAGCTAACGGCTTGTTCTACTTTCTACTATCACTTAATTAATTTCGGACCCTCAAGCATGCGTTGCAGTCATACAGACTCTCTACGACCGGAGGAAGTGTCTCCCTAGGGAGATGGAAATTTCCCCTCGACAAAATAAAGGAAGTCCTCACTATCAAGTTAAAAGAAAACACAGCCTCCAGACGGTGCCTTCAGGACGGCCGGGATACCGGGTATCGCCAGACTGTTTCGATCGCCAGGAATGGTGGAGACCTACTGCAGCCCGAAATATCCCTGATGTCGTCCAGATCCAGGAGCACGAGAGCTGCGCCACGGGAGACCGCTTTGGGATAATTTGACCGTGGCTAGACCGCCCCCCGGGTTCAAATCAACGTGCAGTCGGCCGCTTCGCTAGTGCTCTCGCGTTCTCGGGAAGACTCCAGCCCAGGAACGCAACCCCTTTGCGCCTCCCGACGGAAACAAATAAAGCTTTTCCCCCGAAGACTGAAAACGACAAGGTTTTCCCAATAATGTCAGTCGGACGGTCGGGACACCGGGTATTGCCAGACTGTTTCGATCGCCAGGAGTGGTGGGGACCTACTGCAGCCCGAAATATCCCTGCTGTCGTCTAGATCCAGGAGCACGGGAGCTGCGCCACGGGAGACTGCTTTGGGATGATTTGACCGTGGCTAGACCGTCCCCCGGATTCAAATCAACGTGCAGTCGGCCGCTTTGCCAGTGCTCTCGCGTTCTCGGGAAGACTCTAGCCCAGGAACGCGACCCTTTGCGCCTCCCGACGGAAACAAAGAAAGCCTTTCCCCCGAAGACTGAAAACGACAAAGTTTTCCCAATAATGTCGGTCGGACGGTAGGGACACCGGGTATCGCCAGACTGTTTCGATCGCCAGGAGTGGTGGAGACCTACTGCAGCCCGAAATATCCCTGCTGGCGTCCAGATCCAGGAGCACGAGAGCTGCGCCACGGGAGACCGCTTTGGGATGATTTGACCGTGGCTAGACCGCTCCCCGGGTTCAAATCAACGTGCAGTCGGCCGCTTTGCTAATGCTCTCGCGCTCTCGGGAAGACTCCAGCCCAGGAACGCGAGCCCCGGCTCCCCCAGGTCGCTCCGCGGATACAGACAGAAGCGAACGATGGACCTATTTATCCGAAGCTCCTTTGCGGCCGTCTCTCTGAAATAAAACCACTAACAAACACAACAACATTCAATATCTTTTCCACACCTGGACTTTTAACGTCACCTCTGGCGAAGGCCACCAAGCGCGCCTAGGTGTTCGCCGCCAGAGAGAGTCGTCGATCCGTGGAAAACCCCTTTCATACAGGCCCTCCACCGTACAGCTATAGAGACAGCGACCTACCCAAACGAAGCGGAAATGAGCGGCCTGCTGAAGACGGCGTTCTCCACAGCTGCTAACTCTACTAAGCTGGTGCACCTAACGAATCGCGGCGTACTCTCCCACGGCCGGCCTGAAATACACAATAAAACCCAACACCAAGAATCAAGACGCGGACGGTGGCTGCTTCCTCTCTGTGACCTGGCTCTGCGCTCGCTGAAAGAGAACTAAACTCCCACGGCCGGCCTGCTGGATTCGCTACTGAAATACACAATACAACCAAACACCAAGAATCAAGACGCGGACGGTGGCTGGTGACGGCCCCTGCGACTGCTGAAAAAGAACTCACTTGTTCAGCGTGTCACGGTGGATCTCCTGGCTCTCGCACGGTTCGCAATTTATGCGCTGCAAGGTGCGCGTAGGTATGCAGTGGACCAGCCCATCCGTCCCTGCTTTCATCGCTTCGCATACCGCAGGACCCGCCTGGGCGATCTTACCCGCTATAATCCTTTCCACCGGTCTCCCGACGTTTTCTTGAAACTATATTTTATTGAATGTTTTAATAACAAAATAAATTAAATTAAATACGGATGGTACGGATCTATTCCCCTGTTAACTAATTAGATTATCTAATGGCAATTACGTCACTTCGTGACAATATATATATATATATATATATATATATATATATATATATATATATATATATATATATATATATATATATATATATCTGTGTGTGTGTGTTTGCAGCAAATTAGCATTAAAAAATAATGTAGAACAGTCTCTCCTTGTTTATTATGTACATTATTTAAAAGAGATACATATGTAACATTTCGCCCTCAATAATAAATTTTGAAAAATATATTTGCGGCAAATAAGCATTGAAAAATTAAATAAAAGACAGCTTTTTTGGAAATATTTGGCAATAAAAGAAGAAAATAGAAAGTTTATTAAAATCTGTTTTTTTTAAATCAAATTGTTTTAATGAAAAAATTGAATAAACAACATATTCGATTTTTTTACTACAATAACAGAACTGCCTGTCATTATCCATACTTTCCTTGAGTGTGGACATTGTAATTCAGGCTTACAACTATTTATATCTCCTTCAAAAACAACGATTTATCCATAAGTATGTTTATTTATATCTAACTCAACATATATATTTTTTTACACAAATAACTTTAATGGCATGACCATGTTCAATTTCCAATGATTTTTTTCTTCATTGCCTATATACATTTATAAAAAAAGAAGTACTTAACCTTCTGCCCACAACCATAAATTTTCAAACAATTGGGCAACTATTCGTTATAAAATGTGAAAAAGTAGATGCCATCAAAGATAACTTTCGTGAAAATAAGAAAATAAATGCTTAATAATATGTGGCTTCACTTTAAATAACATTTTTGTAATCAAAATATGGAATAAATCTTATATCGATCGCTTTTTTTTTAATTAGAAAATTACCTTTTCATTAAGGTGAGTCAGGATCAGTGGCGGCTCGTCGTTAAAGACAGTGGGTGTTTTGCAAGATTCTGCCCTCCGCCCGCGCACACACTCAAACACAATTCTTATATTAGTTTTTACTCACCTACTTTTTATACATTAATCCTATTCTGCTGTCCTTTTTTGCAGCAAACTTATCAATCGCTCTTTCATTGAATTTTTCTGTTTCTGACAAGAATTTCTTTTCTATGGATAACATAGAAAGTGCATCTTTCACTTGTGTAGGTTCTATTTTCCGCTGCTGTAGTTGATTAAACAAGATGTCTACGTGGGGCATGATGAAAAAAGTTAATAAGAACACGAAAACTTAATCATCTAATGTACGGCGAATACAAGAAGCCGCACTACAAACAGTTTTGTTTAAAAAAAATTCTTCTATGAGGGACTCTCTGTTTTTATACACAACATTAACTGTACGTATGTTAAAATTCCAGCGAGTAGTAGCGCTGTGAGGAATTATTCTATTTACAGTTTTTTGTAATACTTCCATACGTTGCGGTGAATTGGTATAATAAAAAAACAGGAATTTCTTGTAAATTTAAAAAAAAGACACGTACTTGTGTGGTTGCGGAAGCAGCTTTAGGCATAATTAAATTTAATTGATGTGCATAACAATGCACAAAATGCGCCAGCGGAAATCGCTTTTTTCTTAATGCCTGAACACCCGCGTGTTGTTCGGTCATCACTGCTGCGCCGTCATAACTTTGTGCAATAAGTTTATTAGGACAATTTTTTATTAGTAGGTCCACAACATTAAAAATAGTTTCACTAAGAGTTTGGGCGTCACATTTTGTTGGGTTTACGTACTTCCAAAAACGTTCAATCGGCTCACCCCCATGAATATACCTAAAAATCACGACCAGTTGAGATTTTCCAACAATATCTGTGGTTTCATCTGCCAAAAATGAAGCACGATTAATTTCACTAATTATTTCTTCGCAACAGAACTCTAGCTTTCACTCTAAAATATCGTTATGGATTTCTTTGGAAGTGCATTTTTAAATGTTGACGTAGTCTAGTTGTTCTCTAATATTAGTGTATTCTAATACCGCAAATTCCATAGAATTATACAGATGGGTTCTGGAATTTTAATGTTTTTTTTAGTTTCTCGCTTAAGCGCACTAAATATGTTACGCCTGCTTCCGTCCAAGCTTTATCTCTTCGAAAAAGCAAACATGGAAAACAATATAAGGCATTTTTTCATATTACACCCACATATCCAACTGTTTTTTTTTTTTCATAAATGTCTTTACTAAATTGTCTTTTATAAGTTTTGCCGCAACTAACACTAGCCATTTCAATCATAAGGCGTGGTAACGGCCGACCTGTCGCTTTTAGTTTTAAATTTTTCTCATACGTGTATTTGAAAAATCGCTTTTCGTTTATTAACTTATAAACCACATCCATGTCTTTTATGTACAATGAAAATACGCGCTGGCGAATTAAGACAAACTAATAATCTGCAAAACCGCAATCGAATTACTCATACGACAGACAAAACACAAAGCACACCGATCTGGAAATAATGCACGGGTCTCAGCGTTATATTATGGAGAGCTGCGGGAGGCGAGATGAGCGTGGGCGGCCCAAGCAGTGCACAGACCTTTAAGCGACCCAGCTAAGAAATGAAGATGACCCGACGAGCTTTTGTTGAGTCTTAGACTGGTCGACTGGTTCGCTCTGCGCTTATTTTTCACGTATAAACGTAAACTCATAGTAGGCTACGTCGCGAGTTTGGATAAGGCCCTTTTGGCACCTTAAAACAAAACAAACTTTATTTTGAAAATTACAAGTTTAATTATAATTCAAAACACAAGAGAAATACACGATGTTTAATCTGGAAACGCTCGTAATATATTCTAATATAATATTCTACCTTACCTATATATATCAACTAGATTATGCTTATCTAACATTATAAAATAAAAATAAACTAATAATTATATTAAATGTAATAAATCAGCGGTTTTCGGATTTCCGTGGTGAACAACTGTTTCCATCCTATTGCTACACTAATGCGTGATATCAATACAGCATTATACAGTGTGCTGTAACTCCTCCCTTGCCAAATAAATAATTTAGGGTACCTAAATCTTGAGATTGATGTCCTCCAGGGGAACTTCATGGGTCTTTTTAATTTCATTAATGATTTTGGACTCTGTTGCGGAACTGTTTCTTCTGCTTTTAAATTTCCATAAACAGAAACATGCTACTGTTAACAAAAGGACACAAACAGTTAAAGTAAAAACACTTATAGAATTATGAATTACAGTTGTTTGTAGTAACTCCGTCTGATGTTGTAACTGGGATTTCACTAAATTCAATTAATCTAAATTTATAGATTCTAGATGTAGAGGCACAATGTTAAGTTTTGATTTCATAGACAGTTCACTAAATTTAAGTTCGGGTAACGGCACATAGAAAAGTTTTTTAATTTCAGATTGATGAGAACTTACGGTTTGTCCTTTGATTTTTACCTCACAGCCTTCTTCTATTTTTACCAGATAACTACCATCTATGGCCATGATTTTACGGTCATTGCTGCATCTGTAGTTAACTATAGTTTTTACTGGAGAGATAATGATCCATTTACTTTCGCTGATTTTCTGAATCTTCACATCTTCTATTAAAATTTGGTGATGCTCACAATGGTTATACTGGGTGGAGAACTTTATTAACTGTATTTCACAAGGGCTGTTTGGACTGATGTGACTCATTGTTTGAGCTTTACACAGGAATTCAGTTGGTCTGACTTCTCGGCATGGTCCATTATGGAGAGTGTAATTTTCATCATTCAAGGAAAGGTATTTTGAATGGGGAATTAATGTTAGGAATGTGTGGGTTAAACAATTACGAATGGGAAACGCATACAAATGATAGTAATCCTAATATGCTGACTCGACTAAAGGTACGTCTAGAATGAATGTTAACTGAGTTGTTTTGTAATAGCTTTTAATAGTAATTATTTCTTCATAAAGGGCCATATTATTTTATTTACCTTATATGGCAAATTTACGTTATGTCTTTGAATTTCATTAAGCTCTATCAATAAGTCATCTGTTTCTAAAATAGAGGGGTGCATTGTCTTCAATTTGGCAAATGTTATTGCATTAACTAAAGTCTCCAAAATATTTTTAATTCCCGTTATTTCTGTAATTAACTGAACAAAGAGCATTTGAGCTATGATTACTATGTCCATGTAATCCTGTCTTAAGTTTTCAGCTTCAAAATTTTTCGTTAGAAATTCAATACAGTCTTCTATCTTTTTTTGATTGTTAGTCAAAATGTAAACTGTTTGGTTAAATTTTGTAATAGCGGTTTCAGTTAGTGGCATTTGATTTTTTTGAATTATTTCTAATTTATTTTGGTTACAAGTTAGCTCCAAAATTGTTGAGTCATAACGTTTAGCATCATTAACATCTAAATTTTCTGTGATAGACTTAATTACTGTTCAGAATCCGTTTATCAAACTCTCTTTTTTCGATTTAAACTTGATGGTATAATTTGTTTAAAAATTTTTTATCTCACTTATTTCGTGGAATAACACGTTTTGATAATTTCGCAATTCTTCATAATAGGATTCGTTATAAGGGGAGTTTTGTATAGAGATGTTCAGGTGATAGGATGTGTTTTGTAAAAAGTTAAAGTCCTGTACAAGTGGTTGTAGTTCAATTGTTCTAATCCATGTCCATTTATCGATTGCGTTTTGCATAGTCCCTATTTTTAGTCTGTTAAATTCTACCTGTCCAAAGACATGGGTGAGGAAGAGGATTGACCTGAAACATTAGGTCGTTTTAGATTTAGTCGGTGTCGTTTAGCTGTTTGTTTATTTTTTTCTAATTTGTGCAACATTTTTATCTGTAACTTTTATCCATTCAAATGGACCTTCGAATTTTGGTTTATTTTTATTTCGTTTATCTACTTTACTATGGAATGAGTTTCCTTATTAAATAGAGCAGTATCATCTTTGGAATTTCTAACAGACACAACTCTTTTTTTTTTCTAAATTCTCTTTAATTTTTTCGTACATTAAATTTAGTTTATTTTTATGTTGTAATAGGTACTCTTGCAAGATTTTGTCTTGATCATTTATATCATACACATCTTTACTAGAAGTATGACCTAAGACAATATCAAACAGGGTAAAATTTGTGACTGAATGAATGGTATGATTGTATGCCATAATCGCATAACACATAATTTTTGTTATCAGGTCTTTTGGATAAATTTGACGTAATATGCGTATGTGTTCTAATAAAGTTGAATGCAAGCGTTCTATGAGACCGTTAGAATTTGGATTTCTGGGGTGTGGTGAAATGAGCTTTTATCTTGTGCAAATTAAATAATTGTTTCACAGTTTCTGAGCACAGCTCTGAACCATTTGCTCGGGTGTTTCGTAGTAAGAAAAATACTGAATTAAAGCATTACACGTTTCGATCGGATTTTTACTACTAATAGCTACCATTTGTCCTAATTTGGAAACCGAATTAATTAAAGTTAAATAAATTTGATTTTCAATTATAAATTTATCTATATGTAAAATTTGGAAAGGTTTACTTGGAGTTTCTGTAAGCATTAAAGATATATTAGGTGGGTTACCATCATATTTTGCTCTTACATATTTCACAATTATTTATAAATTCAGTAACTTTTTCCTTTATGTGTAAAAATAATATTTATTAGCTATTTCTTTTAACGTCTCATTAATACCACGATGATTAGTTTTGGAGGTGTGATAATTTTGTATTACTTCTTGAATATCATGCGTCTGCCAAAGGAATTCTACGTTTCGGGCAGCTTATTATTTCAGGGCCATTATCATTAAACAGTTCAGTGTAAATATTACTAAAGTCCTTATATAATTGATCAGTTGCAAAATTAAAATAATAACGTTTATTGGAAACAGCATAATCTCGTAAAAATTTAACAATATAATCTCTATTATTTTGTCGAGGAATTTGCACTAAGTATTTAGTTTGGTTATAAAATTTTACTGGTCTAGGGTTATAATTTACTGGGGAAATATAATATTGATTCGGTTGTTTTTCTATGGGATTTTCAGAGATTTGTATGTCCTTTTTCGGTTCAACATTTAATTGAGAATGATCAAGTTCGTCAGAGTTTTCAGTTGGTTTTTGTGCGAGTAAATTACATCTTAGTTCACTTAAGGGAATATTTTCTGAAGTTGGGCTACTTGGAATTTCGATTGGGATAAAGGACATTTCAGGTGGAGTCATCGGTGATATATATTCGTTCGTCGGCTGTGGTAATATTATACTTAAAGGAGGTGTATTCAGTTCACGGTCAAGGTCCTGTAAACGTCTCTCATTACTGTCCACATTATTAAACGTAGATGAAATCTCATCATCTAGAGCGTTTATCTGTATGCGAGATAATGCGTCAGCGTTCGTGTTGTATTTACCTTTTTTATATAAAATTTCATAGTCGTACTCCTCCAGTTTTAATCTCCACCTAGTTAATTTTGAATTTGGTTCTTTTAATTTCATTAACCAAACTAATGGTCTATGATCGGTGTAAATGTAACATTTACGTCCGTATAAGTATGGCCTAAAATATTTAGTCGCCCAAACTATAGCTAAAAGCTTCTTTTACTATGGTAGAATATTTTTGTTCGGAATTATTTAGGGTGCGAGATGCATAACTTAATGGTTTATCACTACCTAAAGGTCCTTGTGATAACACTGCCCCTAAAGCTACATTTGAAGCGTTTGTCGTCAAAATAAAAGGTTTTGTGAAGTCGGGATATTAAAAAATATTCATCAGGATGTTTTTGCAAGTTTCAAAAGACTCAAGGAAATCTTTGTCAAGGAAATCTTTGTCATGACGTACATTGGCATCTTTCTTAAGGCATTTAGTTAGTGGTTTCGTCAATTTTCCGAAATCGCGTATAAATTTTCGATAATACCCTACAAGACCTAAATTTCCTTTAATTTCTTTACAGGTTTTGGGAAGTGGATACTGTGAAGAGGATATTTGTCCGGGATAGTTTTTGCGTTTAATTTACGATATTCTATTACCATTCGAAATTTATGTTTACCACTACTATCCTTTTTTTATCACTAATACAAAGCTGGACCATGGGGAACAGGATGGTCGAATTATACCTTGTTTTAGTAAGTCGTCTACTTGTCGTTTAACTTCCTGCTGTTGAACATGGGGTAAGCGATACGGTCATAAACAGGATCTGGGTCAGATAATCTAATATGATGTTTTATTTTATGTGAGAATGTAAGAGGGACTCCTTCACAATAAAATATATCTTTATATTCTCTACATAAAGCTATAATTTCTGTTTTCTCTTCAATATTTAAATTTTGATTTTGAAGATATTCTAATTCTACCCCTGAGAAATCTACGTCCATGTTTTCGTCAAAGTGTTCAGTGAAATTTAATTCTGTTTCCGTAATTGGGTGAAGTTTCAATGGCGAGTTTAATATCACTTGTACATGTTTATCTGTACTATTCAGGAAACTCACATATGCAAAATCATGATCTACGTTAACTAGTGACTTTGGTATTTCTACACCAGGTCGCAGTGTCAATTTTGATAAAACACCAGTATTTGTTGAACATGAAACTTGAATTTTAATCATTTTCTCTGTTCTTGCTTCTATTTCAATTTTAAAATTTTGATAAGTTCTCTTATAAGTATTCTGTTGTTTAGACGGCAAATAAAGTGGAATTACTGCTCTATCTGTAATTAATTGTCTATTTTTAAAGTCTATTCTGGCTCCTAATCTTTGTAATAAATCAGAAACAATCAGACCATGATATTGGTTACTAATATTTAAAATGTAAAAGCTATATTTTGTTTTTCCTGTGTTGAAAATTAGTAAAGGAATTTTTGCAATCTCGTTATGTATACTTGTCTGATGGACAGATTTGATTTGAAAATATTCATTTTCTATAACATTTTTATAATAAGTATAAGCTAAAGGTGGGCACAATAAAGATTTCGTACTACCACTATCCAACATAATTTTTAAATTTCAACCAGGCATGATTACGTAGGGTAGTTTTGGGCAATTATCTAAATTAACCTGTATTATTTGTTCTGACCTAAATTCACACTCGAATGAAAATTTTGTTCATGTTCAGCATAATAAGTATCATTAAAATTATCTCTAGGTTCATAATAATTTTTAGGGTAATGTTCTAAAAAGTTATCAGGGTCACAATATTAAAAATTTGTTTCATTATTTTCATAATTTTCCTGATTAAAATTTGTGTCGTCATAGTCATTGTTTTGTACGGGACTGTCAGATTGTACTTCGTGATGATACAGTTCCTCACTCGTATATCGTCTGCTTTGTGTATTAGGTATGGGATTTGACGGTATATGATTTCTAGTGGAAGTTTCCATTGGAGTAGGCTTATAAGTTGGAACAAAACTAGGATTAGGTCTGAATACATTTCTATTGGAATTTCTTGCGAAATTTTGTGAAAAAGATTGATAAGTGGGTCTCTGTTGTTGAATGTTTTGTGTTCTATTAAAAGAATTTAGTTGCAGAAAGTTATTTCTCGAAAATTGTGAATTAGATGGTCTTTGATTAAACGGTTGACTACTAGAAAATGGTTTATAGAAATTACCTAAATTTTGAGAAGTAAAATTATTTTGTAATAGTTT
This sequence comes from Tillus elongatus, assembly GCA_964006375.1. Taxonomy (NCBI): domain Eukaryota; kingdom Metazoa; phylum Arthropoda; class Insecta; order Coleoptera; family Cleridae; genus Tillus; species Tillus elongatus. The sequence continues at coordinate 80,025,208 of OZ023269.1, read as the reverse complement.
TTTTGAAAATGATTACTGATATTGACTTTATTAGATGTGCTAGTATGCATATACTCCATCTGTTTTTCGCCATACTGGAAATGTTCTTCCTCTACTACTAATGCCATAGCTTGCTCCAAATGTATTGGTTTTTGTAATCTAATAGCAAGTCCTAATTGTCTGTGCAGTCCATGTAAAAATGTCTGCAAGGCCATTTTGTCATAAATTTCATTTTTTACCAAACGAATATTATCATCTATAGTTTATCTTAATTTACTTTGTAACAAGCTTCTAGCATCTTGTATTCGCATACTAAACTGATATGGCATTTAATTCTGGTTAGGTTTAAGTAACATTAGGTCTCTAGCTAAGCAATCTTCATCTCTTTGATCAGAAAAATATGGCTGTAAGAGAAGTTTTATTCGGGGCCAATTTGTGGCATCTTCTCTACTAGCTATTAAAGATTTTGCTCTTCCCTATAATTTATTGATTATTATTCTAAGAATTCAGTTATTGCGGTCATTATTTAAATTTTGTTTATCAACAAAAGATGATAAAATGTTTTCACAAGCTCCAATAAATAACGCCAAAGTGGCTTGATCCCCGCCATAACTGGGAGTTGCATTAATATGATAGGATTCAATTTTTGTTTGTGCAGCAATGTTTTGTTCAGTGATATTAATATTTTTATTTTCTAATGTAACATTATTTTCTAAATTTAATACCAATTTGGCTGGTTTAGTAATGTTTTGTCTAGAAATGCTATTCAAAGTTTTATCTGAGTCAGACATACACAATTATACAAATTACGGGATAAATTTATAAAGGATAATGCAAATTACTCACAATAATTTTTCCCCTTTCTTAAACTATGAAGTCGGCAATGTTGGTCACTTCTATCTGTACTTTGCCCTTCAAGGTTGGCGATGATGTCCTTCCCCTTTGATGGCTGTGTTGTCTTCCGCTAGTGGTCGCTTCTACTGTTGATAAATTTATAAAGGATAATGCAAATTACTCACAATAATTTTTCCCCTTTCTTAAATTATGAAGTCGGCAATGTTGTCCTTCGCTGAGGATTTTGGTGTTGATGGCTTTATGAGGTTGGCGATGATGTCCTTCCTCGTTGACGATGTTTGTCGCTTTTAATTTTTAGATTGCAGGTTTTTAAACGATAAAAATCGACGTGTACCTTTGCGATTTTGTCAAAAATACGCTTTAAGCCTACACTAACGACTGCGCCAGTTTGGATAAGGCCTTTTTGGCACCTTAAAACAAAACAAACTTTATTTTGAAAATGACAAGTTTCATTATAATTCAAAACAAAGGAGAAATACACGATGTTTAATCTGGAAACTCTCGTAATATATTCTAATATAATATTGTACCTTACCTCTATATATCAACCAGATTATGCTCATCTAACATTATGAAATAAAACTGCTTAAACTAATAATTATATTAAATGTAATTAATCAGCGGTTTTCGTATTTCCGCGGTGAATGACTGCTTCCATCCTATTGCTATACTAATGCGTGATATCAATACAGAATTATACAGGGTGCTGTAACTCGCGCGCTATTTTACGTAATTTTACAATGTCTAAAATAATTTGTGTGAAATGCAAATGATTTTTTTGGCAGTTCTGCAGTCATGCAGCACTTATGCACTAACCGCCACTGGTCAGGATTGAGTTTCATACATATTTACATATATAACAATTAATTACCCATAAGTATGTTTATTTGTATCTAATAACTTAAACATCGTTTTTTTACAATGTTATATTAAACTAAAACAAAAATCAAACTAAAACTGAAAATATTGCTATGCAATTAGGTAAGCCATTTTAAACATATAAAGAGTGCGTATTGCCCCGCATATAAATTGGCATTTTTATTCCAATTTCGCTTATATCTCATGTTTTGCAACTAAATATAAAGCAGAGATCAAGATTTAAGTTTTATAGAACGAAACGCTTCAGCCAGTCGCCCAGTCAAATACTGAAAAAGCGGTATTCTCGTACGAATCCCCGCTCTATTGCAGTGCCGACTAAACGAGCTGTCGGTCGAAAGAACTGTCGGCCGAACGATATGCCACGCACACAGTACAGCAAGAAGGAAGCTGTGGGAAGAAAACTAGCGAGCGAATATAGCATATTGAAGAGTCATAAGAAGGACGAAACCGGTCTGTGTCTCCTGCTTTACACTTACCGCAAGTCCCGGCATGACTGAAGTGATGGTGGCTAGTAAGTGATGTACTTCACTGCATGTCTTGGTATTAGCGAGGGTAGGAGTTTTTTCGCACGCTAGTTTTCTTCCCACAGCTTCCTTCTTGCTGTACTGTGTGTATACGTGGAAACTCAAAACCGTCACAAACACCAGAGATGGCGCTCTGCGCTATTGTTCATTGCATATATATATATATATATATATATATATATATATATATATATATATATATATATATATATATATATATATATATATATATATATATATATATATATATATATATATATATATATATATATATATATATATATATATATATATATATATATATATATATATATATATATATATATATATATATATATATATATATATATATATATAGGGTGATTCATAAGTGGTGATCAAAAATGAAACCCCATGTTCTTTAAACAATTTTAGAGAGGGTATGTCCTATAAATTTTTTTCCTATAATGCTTCATTAAAAAGATACAGGGTGTTGAAGTTGAATTTCAAAAAATAAAATTTCCCAATTTTTTAAAAAGTAGTACATATATTTGGGGTTAAGGAGTCGCGGGCCAAAGGACTCCAGGGGGCAAGCTGAGGAAGTGGAAATAACAACATAAACTCCCGATGAAGCTTTCCCCAAGACCGTCATGCGCGGTAAAAATCCGCATCCTGCACGAGGTGACCCTGCTAATAACTAAACATGACGGATCTAGACAAGGAGGTCGAACTAAACTCCCCCAATCTACGGTGTCACGTGACCCGTGCCTATGGATGGATGGCACCAGGGCGATGGTGTCGTGAACGGAACCTCTGGAGTACCAGGCAACCCTCCAGAGTAACCCGCCTTGCACCACACAGGGGGTTCTGATGGTGTGGACAGTATTTCCCCCATTCTCGTGGGAACAACATGAAGATTATAAACACATACAAAACCAAAACCAATGAGGCTCGAGGAGTGGCTCTGGCTACAGACTTTTGCCTTGAGTCTATCCCGGAAACGGAGACGAGCCAGGGGGCGGCAGCGGACTCTGGAGGTCCCACGACCGGCGTAGATACGGGGGATCAGGGGGTAGCTTCGGCCAGAGACCTGTCCCCGACACCCAAGCTGGAGGCTGGGTCCCACCGGAGGGCGGCGAGCTCCGCGGACTCCGGGGGCCCCTCCACCAGTGAGGACTCTACTGTTAGAGTAGAGGGACTGCCCCGGCAGTCCAAGCGTCTTTCCGGGGCGCAAAGAAAGAAGCTCCGGAGGGCGCAAAAAATGGCGGCCGGGACCTGGACGGTCGAGAAACCTGTAAAGGCGCAAGAGGGGAGTGCGGGTCAGAAGAGGACGCGCTCGAACTCTAGCACGCCCACTACAGACAGACGTTCCAAAAGGGCCAGGGTGCCTGTAAAGGCGCAAGAGGAGAGTGCGAGTCGGAAGACGCCGCGCTCTGGCTCTAGCACGCCTACTACAGACAGACCTCCCAAAGGAACCAAGGCCGGAACACCGGCGCAGACTGGCTCTTACAGGGAGGCTGCGGAGGGCCTCGGGATGGCGGTGATTGACAGACGCCATCCTGAGGTCACGCTAGATCAGGGGAAGGCGGACCTGATCCAGGCTGCGGTGGTAGCTGCAGTGGACTCTCTTCAGGAAGGGGAGAGCCCGCCTCAGTTCCACCGGACGCGCCTGACGGGGGGCATCCTCTGGACAACCTGTGCCGGCCCGCAGTCGCGGGACTGGCTGCGGAAAACGATCGGGGGCCTCGGTCAGATTTGGGAGGGGGCGGACTTGACAGCCGTCGAGCCCAAGGAACTCCCAAAGAGACGCAAGGTCCTCGTACGGATCTCTGACACCGTCCCGCAGGAGACGGTGATCAGCAGACTTAAGATCCAGAACCCTGAACTGGGGACGCAACACTGGTCGGTTCTAAGCAGGAAGGCAGAGGAGAAAGGACAGACGCTCGCCTTCTCGATCGACCCGACATCTTACAGAGCCCTTGAAGGAACCTCCTTCAAGGCATTCTGGGGCATGGGAAGGGTTAGCTTCCGCCCACTGGGGAAGCAATTAAGGGTTAATGGGACTTAGGTTCCTTCAGGTCAACCTCCAACACAGTAGGGCAGCCACGGCCGGACTACTAATGGCTCTGAGGAACACGGATGTGGCCCTCATCCAGGAACCGTACTCCTACAAAGGAGAGATCAAGGGACTCGGCGGAGCTACTGGAAAGCTCATCTACAGCAGGTCCAGCGAGAATCCGAGGGCTTGCATTTTTGTCAGGGAAGGGATAGAGGTTCTCCCTCTAATGAATTTCTGTTCCAGGGACCTGGCAACGATCAAAATCCGATGTGGAGGAGCGGATGGGCTGAGGGACATTACTGTCGCGTCAGCCTATCTGCCAGGGGACAGCACGGACCCTCCTCCACCCAACGAATTGGAGCAGCTGATGGTGGGTAGCAGAGCAGGTGGATGGCAGACCATCATCGGCATGGATGCGAATGCGCACCATGAGTTGTGGGGTAGCTCGGACACAAACTCTAGGGGTGAGGCACTTTTACAATTCTTTATGAAATTTAATTTAGACATATTGAATAGAGGTAATAAACCGACATTCGTCACAACACGGCGTGAGGAAGTTTTAGACCTAACAGTTTCCACCCAGTTTCTGGGTGACTTTGTTAAAAGCTGGGCTGTGTCTGGGGAAGTGAGTAGCTCAGACCACAGATACATCCGGTTTGAAATCGCCAAAGTCGAAAGAGAAACGGTATGGTACCGGGACCCCCGCAAGGCGGACTGGGAAGCCTACAGGGCAGACCTAGCTGTGGAACTGCGGGGGGTTGAGAGTGCCATAAGGGATTCAATAGACCTCGAGATTGCAGCAGTCCAATTGCGAGACGCAATTACCTCGGCCTATAACGCCAACTGCCCCCTGAAAATGAGGGTGTCCACCAGGAACGTCCCATGGTGGAACGAGGACCTCAGGCAAAGGAGGACGCAGGTTCGTAAGCTGTTTCACGCGGCCAAAAGGTCGGGAGCATGGGATGAATATAGACAGGCCCTATCGACCTATAACAAAAGACTGAGGGACGCCAAGAAGGAGTCGTGGAGGAGGCACTGCGAAGAAGTGGAAAACACGTCCGAGAGTGCTCGACTACACAAGATCCTGTCTAAGGGCCCTCAGACTAACATAGGCTCCCTTAGAACACCCACGGGAGGCTTTACAAGCTCGGGGGAGGAAACTATGGAAATTTTACTCCAGACGCACTTCCCCGGCTGTAACATAATAAACCAATCACCTCCGGACTGGGAACACTCAGAAATAGAGGCGCCTTATAGGCGGGCATCTAGAGTAGACTGGACAGTCGCTAAAGAGGTGGGTACCTGGAGCAAAATCAGATGGGCCATTAACAGCTTTAAGCCATACAAATCGCCGGGATTTGATGGAATAATGCCCATCATGCTCCAACAGGGGATAGATATACTGGCGCCGGTGCTTACCCTCATTATGAGGGCCAGCCTGGCTCTGGGGTACATTCCGAGGGCATGGAGACTGGCCAGGGTTGTATTTATTCCTAAACCTGGGCGTCCAACAGACCAGGCAAAGTCCCTGAGGCCAATAAGTCTCATGTCCTTCTTGCTGAAAACAGTGGAAAAACTGCTCGACCGGCACATTAGGGGCGGTGTACTGGAAGCATATCCTCTACACTGCGGACAATATGCATACAGAGCAGGATTCTCAACAGAAACAGCACTGCACCAACTGGTGCTGAAACTGGAGAATACGCTGGAGAACAAGGAGGTGGCGCTGGGGGCCTTCCTAGACATAGAGGGGGCCTTTAGCAACACCTCGTTCGGATCGGTTCTGGCAGCTGCCCGGGAGCGTGGAATAGAGGAGACCTGCTGCAGGTGGATCGGTTCCATGCTCAGGGACAGGGCGGTGTTCACCTCACTCGCGGGAGGGACTCTGCTGGCGGGGGTCGCGGCGGGGTGTCCGCAGGGGAGCGTTCTGTCTCCCTTGCTCTGGTGTCTAGTCGTGGACGGCCTGCTGGGGAGGCTCTCGGGAGGGGGGTATGAGGTACAGGGCTATGCGGACGACATTGTCCTCATAGTCCGAGGAAAGGTCACACAGGCAGTGTGGGAGCGTATGCAGACTGCACTGAAAGTGGTGGAAGGGTGGACGGTTGATCAAGGGCTCGGGGTGAGCCCCGAGAAAGCAACCGTCGTGCCGTTTACGAGGAGGAGGAAGTGTGAAAGCCACAGAACTCTCACTCTATACGGTAGGAGCGTTCCAATGGCCAGGGAGGTAAAATATCTTGGGGTCGTATTGGACTCTAAGCTAACCTGGAATGGTCACATTGGAAAAAAAATACTGCGTAAGGCAGTCATGACCTTAGCCGTCACTAGGCGGCTATATGGAAAAACGTGGGGACTAAGACCTAGTATGGCCCACTGGCTGTACACAAGGGTGGTCAGACCATCGTTAACATATGCGGCACTGGTCTGGTGGCCTAAGGTGACACAATCCAGTGCCAAACAAAAACTAGGCAAGATCCAAAGGATGGCTTGCCTAGGCATCACAGGGGCCATGTCTTCAACCCCAACAGCCGCCATGGAGGTGTTGCTGGATCTACCCCCCCTACACTTAGTTATTATGGGAGAGGCCAGGCTAGGACTATACAGACTAGCCTGCAATGGTAGACTGAAGATCAACCCAGGCTTCAGGGGCCACTGCAAAATTCAGGAGATCGTGAAGGAACCCATGCTTGAAATGAGGTCAGATTTCGCGAGCCCGCGAATGTGCAGGGAAAACAACTTCACAGTGGAAATCCCTGATCGCGGGGCATGGCGGGAGGAGACGCCGGGCATACCACGGGACGCGCTCGTCTGGTTCACGGACGGATCTGGCGGGGAGCGTGGGACGGGGGCAGGTGTTTACTCGGAAGGACCGAGGGTAAGTCACAGTATTGCCCTCGGAGCCCATGCAACGGTGTTTCAATCCGAGATGTACGCTATCCTGCACTGTGTGCGGGAGAACAAGAGGAGAGGCTACACCAACAAGCGGATCCTCATAGCCACAGACAGCCAGGCAGCCCTTAAGGCACTAAGTAGCCCACGGGTAAATTCCTGGCTGGTGAGTGAGTGCCGAGACGAGACGAGCGACCTGGCTGGGCAGAATGAGGTGACCCTCATCTGGGTGCCGGGTCACTCGGGGGTCAAAGGCAATGAAGAAGCTGACAGTCTCGCGAAGAGAGGGTCAGCAGAACCATTTATGGGACCAGAACCGGCTCTGGGCGTGTCAAAGAGCACTGCCAGGGGAGCCATTAAGTCCTGGGTCAGAAACCAACACAAGGTGTACTGGGCGGACTGTCCAGGGCTCAGACATGGGAAGTCAATAATTGACGGACCCAGTTCAAAGAGAGCTGTGGAGCTGCTAAACCTTAGCAGAGGACAGCTCAGAAACACAACAGGTCTCTTGACGGGACACATGGCCGTCAAGAAACACCTACATAAAATGGGGCGGTTCGAAGGGGACCTCGCATGCAGACTCTGCGGCGAGGGGGAGGAATCAGCCCAGCACATCTTGTGCGAGTGTATAGCTCTGGACCGGAAAAGACAACTGATCTACGGTCACTCTAGACCGGAGACAGAGCAATATAAAACTTCACCCTACCAATCGCTGTGCAGACTAGTTCAAGGCACAGTGATTTTGGAATGGGTGGAGTAAGACTAGGGGTATGCACAATCAACCAAGGGTTGCGGTGCTATCGGGGCGGCAAGGCCGCGGACGAGCCCTGAGGGAACAACAAAAAAAAAGTACATATATTTTGCTGAAACTTCGCATGTGTAGGATGCTATGGAAGGCGCGTATTCTACCATAACAATTGAATCGGCTAATCCAGCAGTGGCGCGCGTACCCACATGTCATTGGTTATCCCTCAAGAAAAAAACGGGTACGCCAATGATTTTTTTTTCATTTTTTGAATCTTACTTTCATTCGTGAACAAAATGACTCTTGATAATTTTCTGTACGACGCCTATTTTACGAGTAAGCAATGAATCAGGTAAGTGTTTTAGAGCACAGTTCATGATTTTTAACCAGTCGTTGTTTGGTAGAAAATCGCAATGATACACTTTTATGCCTCCATTGGCCTGAATACACGCACGACATCTTTTTGATATGGAAAATTTAATGTCTTGATAATTTTTTGTACGATGATTATCTTTGTTGTATATTAGTAAGTAGTAGTCTGGTTTGCCAAAGTTGTCATTAAGTGTCACTGGACGTTTAGGTTAACAAGTTATTATTTTGAATAGGTGTAAGTGGTAAACTTTATATAATTGCAAAATTTTCTACTCTTTTACTTCTTATAATGGAGTACACCTCAGAAGAGTATGCAGATATAATTTTTATCTACGGATATGCTGATGGAAATGCTCTAGCTTCGGGAATATCAATTCCTACTCGCCGTCAACCTACACCAAGGGTTTCTTCCGGATCGTTTTCAAGACTTCGGCAGTGCGGTATTGGACAACGTCCTGACGCTAGAGCTAATGGTAGAAGACAACATCAACTTGAAGACGAAGAGAGAGTGGTGGATGCAGTGATGGATCAACCTTCTACAAGTACTCGGAGGATTGCCACGCAGTTACAATATTCTCAAAGCTTTGTTTGGAGAACTTTACATCGAGAAGACTTACATCCATATCATCGACAGAATGTTCATTGCCTTCTACCTGGATAAAATGTGCATCGACGAGTCTTTTGTGAATGGATGTTGGAAATGAACAATCAAAATATCTTACTCCCTAACCTAATCTTCTGGTCTGACGAATCAACATTTACAAGAAATGGTATTTATAATTCTCATAATGAGCATGTCTGGTCATTGGAAAATCCACATGCAACAAGGACTCGCACATTTCAACATAGATTTTCCATTAATTTATGGTGTGGTATTTGTAACGGCTCACTGTTCATGGAAGTCCTGCCACAACGTTTAAATGGATCTTCATACTTAGCGCTCCTAGAAAACTGTGTAGAAAACATTCTAGATGACATTCCACTAGCAACAAGAGGTCTAATGTGGTACCAGCATGACGGTGCACCAGCGCATCATAGTCTAAACGTTGTTACATGGCTACATGAACATTATAATGAAAGATGGATTGGCAGAACTGGACCAATACATTGGCCTGCAAGATCACCGGACTTAAACCCACTTGACTTCTATCTTTGGGGTGATTTTAAGCGACTGGTCTACAGTGAACAAATAAATACACCAGAGCAGCTACAACAACTGATAAATAATGTTTTTCGTCATATTCAAGCAACAACGAATCCTCAAGACATTAAATTTTCCATATTAAAAGATGTCGTGCGTGTATTCAGGCCAATGGAGGCATTTTTGAACATTTATTGTAATAAATAAATGACTATAAGGCTGATAAAAGTGTATCATTGCGATTTTCCACCAAACAACGACTGGTTAAAAATCATGTACTGTGCTCTAAAACACTTACCCGATTCATTGCTTACTCGTAAAATAAGCGTCGTACAGAAAATTATCAAGAGAGTCATTTTGTTCACGAATGAAAGTAAGATTCAAAAAATAACAAATAAAAAAAATACCATTGGCTTGCCCGTTTTTTTCTTGAGGGATAACCAATGACATGTGGGTACGCGCGCCACTGCTGGATTAGCCGATTCAATTGTTATGGTAGAATACGCGCCTTCCATAGCAGCCTACACATGCAAAGTTTTAGCAAAATATATACTACTTTTTAAAAAATTGGGAAATTTCATTTTTTGAAATTCAACTTCAACACCCTGTATCTTTTTAATGAAGCATTATAGGAAAATGTTTATAGGACATACCCTCTCTAAAATTGTTCAAAGAACATGGGGTTTCATTTTTGCTCACCACTTATGAATCACCCTGTATATATATATATATATATATATATATATATATATATATATATATATATATATATATATATATATATATATATATATATATATATATATATATATATATATATATATATATATATATATATATATTGTAACGGTTGTTTTATTCATTAAAGTAACTTAGTAGATAGGGAGTCACCTGGGACCATCCCCTCCACTTTTTACTGCGCATGCGCGTGACGTCATGCGCATGCGCGTGACGTCATGCGCATGCGCTGACCTGCGCAGACGTGTGACAGTTGACAGCTGACCTGTCAGATTTGACAGGTGTCAAATGTCACTGACCTGACAGCTGTCAGCTGTCAGCTGTCAGCTAACCTGACAGGTGTCAACGTCAAATGTCACCTGACCTGTCAGATGACGTCACAAGCGTTCCAAGATGGCTGACCTGTCATAGACAGCCGCAACCCGGGTCTCTATGGAACTGTCTGACCTGAGATGACGTCACAAGCATTCCAAGATGGCTGACCTGTCATAGACAGCTGCAACCCCGGGTTCTCTCTATGGAACTAACCTGTGATGACGTCACAAGCGTTCCAAGATGTCTGACCTGTGTGTCCATAGATATCTACAAGTCAGGTTAGCTCTCCATGTGTGTTTGTCGAATACTATATGTCTGATTGTTTATTGAGGTTATGTTCACACACGTGTTGATTACCATGCATCTGTTTGTTTATTAAGGTTATGTTTTGTATTTTGTTTATTAAGGTTATGTTCGTAAACACAGCTGTTTGTTTGTTTATTGTGTTGTTAAGGTGTATTTTGTTTTATTAAGGTTATGTTCGTAAACACAGCTGTTTGTTTGTTTATTGTGTTGTTGTTAAGGTGTATTGAAGTTTGTTAGGGTATTTCGTTTTTGGCGGGAAATTTGAATTTGTTTGAAAATTTGTGTCTGTTGTGTCCAGAGATCTGACTCATCGAGCTAGAGAACATTCTATGTGTAAAGTTGTAGAGTGAGAGAATATTCTCTAGCTCGAGGGGAGACATCTGTTGGACACAGTCATTCGGTTTAGCACACACACATACATATATGAGGAAGATATATTGAGCGGGTAATTTGAAATTTGATTTTAATTTGAAATATGAATTTTGAAAGAAAAGCGTTCGCCTGAAATTAGATTGAATTAGATTTGAACCCCAACCATACAGCTTACTAAGATATGCAAACGTCCCTAAACCGATCATGCTATTCAAACACACGGTGAAAGTTTGTTAGCAGTGGTATATATAAAACAAAAACCTGTTACATAAAACGAGTTTATCAGGCTGATGAGTATGTGTGTGTGTGTGTGTGTTTGAGCAGGGTACCTCTATTACATTCCAATTGTAACCTAATAGGTACGGTAATTTTAAAACAATGGGTATATTTTATAGTAAAAAAAAAGATATTTAAAGACCTTCCAATTTACCTATCTAATATCATTTAATAACAAAAACGTTTGAAGTAAACTATCAATAATATTAATAACAAAATGTATTTACATCTAGATATGTTAATGAGTCTGTTTTTAATGAGGTAATAAAACTGGAGACCTGGTTTTATGGAGGTTTGTTTATGTTAGTGTTTTATATCACAGTGAATCTGAACTTATATAGGGAGTGATCAAAAACACACAAGTAACAAAACTCGATTTAAAACAACTAAACTAAACTTTGATATACGAGGATTGTTTGATAAGTAATGTTTGTATGTAAACATAAATAATATAATAGTATACTTACATACAGCAAGAGCCGTCATACTTGTTTCACGGCTTAGCACACACTAACGTATGTTGAGGTCTTGAATGGGGGTCCTTATAGAAATAACACAGTTGTTTAATGACATCCACTTGAACCAAACAAAACATATAGACGCTGTTGTTGATTGTTAACACACACACACACACACACACACACACACACACACACACACACACACACACACACACACACACACACACACACACACACACACACACACACACACACACACACACACACACACACACACACACACACACACACACACACACACACACACACACACACACACACACACACACACACACACACACACACACACACACACACACACACACACACACACACACACACACACACACACACACACACACACACACACACACACACACACACACACACACACACACACACACACACACACACACACACACACACACACACACACACACACACACACACACACACACACACACACACACACACACACACACACACACACACACACACACACACACACACACACACACACACACACACACACACACACACACACACACACACACACACACACACACACACACACACACACACACACACACACACACACACACACACACACACACACACACACACACACACACACACACACACACACACACACACACACACACACACACACACACACACACACACACACACACACACACACACACACACACACACACACACACACACACACACACACACACACACACACACACACACACACACACACACACACACACACACACACACACACACACACACACACACACACACACACACACACACACACACACACACACACACACACACACACACACACACACACACACACACACACACACACACACACACACACACACACACACACACACACACACACACACACACACACACACACACACACACACACACACACACACACACACACACACACACACACACACACACACACACACACACACACACACACACACACACACACACACACACACACACACACACACACACACACACACACACACACACACACACACACACACACACACACACACACACACACACACACACACACACACACACACACACACACACACACACACACACACACACACACACACACACACACACACACACACACACACACACACACACACACACACACACACACACACACACACACACACACACACACACACACACACACACACACACACACACACACACACACACACACACACACACACACACACACACACACACACACACACACACACACACACACACACACACACACACACACACACACACACACACACACACACACACACACACACACACACACACACACACACACACACACACACACACACACACACACACACACACACACACACACACACACACACACACACACACACACACACACACACACACACACACACACACACACACACACACACACACACACACACACACACACACACACACACACACACACACACACACACACACACACACACACACACACACACACACACACACACACACACACACACACACACACACACACACACACACACACACACACACACACACACACACACACACACACACACACACACACACACACACACACACACACACACACACACACACACACACACACACACACACACACACACACACACACACACACACACACACACACACACACACACACACACACACACACACACACACACACACACACACACACACACACACACACACACACACACACACACACACACACACACACACACACACACACACACACACACACACACACACACACACACACACACACACACACACACACACACACACACACACACACACACACACACACACACACACACACACACACACACACACACACACACACACACACACACACACACACACACACACACACACACACACACACACACACACACACACACACACACACACACACACACACACACACACACACACACACACACACACACACACACACACACACACACACACACACACACACACACACACACACACACACACACACACACACACACACACACACACACACACACACACACACACACACACACACACACACACACACACACACACACACACACACACACACACACACACACACACACACACACACACACACACACACACACACACACACACACACACACACACACACACACACACACACACACACACACACACACACACACACACACACACACACACACACACACACACACACACACACACACACACACACACACACACACACACACACACACACACACACACACACACACACACACACACACACACACACACACACGTCATGACAGCTCGAAGTCTTTGCTTAGACTGACAGAGCTGTGTAATAAAAGACAGACAGACACACAGCTGTTTAACAACAGTTAGAGTGTGTAACACAGGTAAACTGAGGAAACAGACAGACAGGCAGACAGACAATTGATTGCCTAACAAGTATCATATAGAACCTTGTTTGAGCTTGTACAGCTGTTTAACAAACACGTTATGACAGCTTGATGTCTTTACTTAAACTGACAGACAGATGTGTTTGTAATAACAAACAGACAGACAAACAGCTGTTTAACAACAGTTAGAGCGTGTAACACAGCTAAAACGTATCAAAAAATAGCCACGTGTCTCCTGTGTAGAGGAAACAGAGACAATTAATAGCCATTGTTGAAGCTTGTACACGTTGTTTGAAAGGATATAACACACGTCATGACAGCACGAATGCTTGGCTTAGACTAATGGATGTGTGTAACAACAGACATACAGACACTAGATTGCCCCCCAACAAGTATCATAGATAATCTTGTTTGAGCTTATACAGCCGTGTAACAAACGTGTCATGACACCTTGATGTCTTTACTTATACTGACAGATGCGTTTGTAACAACATACAGACAGACAAACAGCAGTTTAACAACAACAACTAGAGCGAGTAACACTGGTAACACACAGCAAAAACAGACAGACAGACCAATGATTGCCCAACAAGTATCATATAGAGCCTTGTAACGGAAGCAACAACTCAAGTAATACCAACAACAGCTACATATGTGGTGGACTTTGATGGAACAGATGCTGAAAACAATTTGATATCTGGTACATATGTGTGTAAAGATTTGCTATTACATCTGACTTGCTGGATATCCATTCAGTTCTATGATAAGTGCAATCGAATTATGTTTTGATTTCTTCCTAAACAAATTTGATCAGAAATACAAGGACAACCTAAATGCGATTGAAGTAAAATTAATGAAGATAAATGATGAGGTACAGCTTGTGCGAGAAACAAATGCTAAAGTCACAGAACATCTTGAAGATACAACCCCCAAAAGCCAAGTAAACGGAGAAAATAAGTGTGTTTGGTTTACTTGCAAGAAACGAGACAGGCGCCCCCTATCCATATCATGCGGTAAGAACACAAAAGAAAAGTTTCCCAAGAGCTGTGAGGAACTTTAAAAATAAACACCCAAATGCCAAAGTGATTCTAAACATACTGTACGATCCAAATGCAGTAAATCTCTTTAAAAGAATAAAGACTGAAGTGAAATACCTTACAGCACATAGAAACAACCTACATATAGCTGATGTAGCACAAGATAAGTTTGTTCAGGATGTTGTTGCTTTAAGACATACTTTTTAATTGTATTACAAAATAAAAACACATTAATTTGAACAAAATACTTTTTATTTGATTCCAAGTATGTAAACACCTGCCGTTTGTTAGTCCCCCTCAATAGACTTGTTCGGTCTTGTCTAGAATACAGTCGTTAAAAGTATGACATCATCTATCTGTTATTCCAAGTATGTAAACACCAGCCCCTGTTTGTTAGTCCCCCATTATTCGTGTTTGAGCTTGTCTAGAATACAGACATCAGTACAGTATTTGTGTTTGACACGTTTTCCCCTAAGAAACAACGTATTTGCAGACACACACATGAAACAGACCAAGGATTGATATATCGATATCCGTTGCTTATAACACGTACACGATATGTTTTTATATGTTATAGTTGATGAAATAAGAGATATACCAAGTAAAAACAGAAGCTACAGCAAAGGAATCGAAACAAATTTTGTTCAAAACTGTCTAAACACTCCCTGTATACGGAACGCCAAAGCAACTAGAAATATTTGTAAAATATAAAACGCTAGTAAAAACGATTTCATCGGTGACTAATATTCTATCTGTTTCCAGTTGCCTCAGGCTTCTTAATGAGTTATTTTATAATCGTAAAAACATGTTCTCATTAATAATACAACACTAATAGGTATTGCATTAATACATATAACGTAGTATACCGTTCTAGATTACGTTTTTTATGTTTGTTTTTGTAAAGATGTGTTTACCTTTCACATTTATAGGTTTTATTTTAAAAACACACAAGTTCAACTATGAATGGGGTTTATTTAATAATATACTTTGATATATTGTTACAGAGTTTTTCACTATACTGTGGAGTTTATATTGGTTGTTACAATTATTTTTACACAAAAGTACAGTTTATACAAAAATACAATATAATTTAGTACAAACACTAGACTAAAATACAACAGTTTAATAAACACAACTAAAAAATAATACTCTAGATTTGGTTAGCTAACGAACCCATACATAATGATTGCAAGGTTTGCGGTTTATAAGATCGCCAAAAATTTAAAACACTGACTGGGTTTTCAACAAGAAGAAGTTTTTTAGTCTTTTCTGCTTTATAAAAAACAAAACGATTATCTAAATTATATTTATAGTATTGAAATATTTTGAGTATAAAAAGTTCTTTATGAATAAGCAGCTCAGACAAAAACCTACAACTATACCACACTTTCTTATCATCTAGAAAATTACGGTAAAACATAAAACCATTCGAAATTCTATGATAACCCTGCATATTAGGTAAATTACAAGAGTCATACTTATCTCCAGATATTATTAAACGAATTATAAGATAATGTTGTTCTGTACCGTATAGTGTTGAAGCATAACCTCCTAGCACACAACAAAATTTTTTCTCGGTTTCAAACCACTCCATATCAGCCAACACGCTGTCCAGAATTAGTTGATCAATTGGTGTTTGTAAGTTTGGTTTTAATTCCCTGCTGATAAAAGTGATATGCTTTAACTGCTCCATTATAAAAAAAACACTTCACACAATGGTTCATACTTGTTACTGTTACTGCTGCTGTTGTTGTTTTTTTCTAAAGTACATATGGTTGGTAGTTTACGATGAAAACCCCTCTCATAAGTTGATGTTGATAGTTTATCTCCTTAACTACTCTGTATACGTTTGATTATTCTGGTATATTACAAGTCGTCGATGGTGTTGGTTCGTTTGTCTTGAAATTGGAATGTACTGGTATACATACCATTTTTTAATTTTTTTTCTCCTTTATAGATCGCTTGAGCATTCCCAGACTCGAAAAAGACGACTCGAGCGTCAGTTGGTAGCATACGTCTCGGTAGAAACACCACCCCGTTTTCCAATTTCATCAACATTCGGTAACCATAGCGGGTTTTCACTTTTTCACCCCCTAATATGTTATATGGGGTGTTTAACAACAGGTCTGCAGCTTTAATTACAGGTGACGCTTCGCAAAGGCCCTCACGATTTAAATCAACTAAAACTGATGCTGATGATAAAGCCATGGTTGTTGTTGTTGTTTCTGATTTTATACTGTGGGGTAGAGTTTTGATAAGAACGTATATATATAAGGGTTCAACCAATCAGGTTTGAAAGCGTAGGTTGAAAGACCCCTGGGTCTTAAAAAACCCGCTTTTCCTGAGTTTTCATCTACCTACATACATTCTGTTATCAGACAAACACCACTGATAACTCAAGATTGATTTTAGGTAATGAATTATAAAAAAAACCCGACACCTATAAAATCCAGATACAATTTTTAATTGGTGATAAAACAGCATCGCTGTCTTCAAATTCCTTAGCGTGTTTTTCAAACCAGGTAATAAACAATTATATATATAACATTTTTCTATCACCTGTAATGCAGATACACTTTTAATTTGGTAATAAAACAGAGTCGTTGTCTTCAAGTCCTTAGCGTGTTTTTTTTTTTGTTTTAAACCAGGCAATAAACAATTATATATATAACATTTTTCGAGGGTTAACTTGTGTTTATAGTCGAAGACCAAGACATTTTTATCGGTTTGCAGTTTTTTGACATACCCATGAGTGAGACTCTACTTTAAAAGCTTCTCTGCAGGTTTCGACTTTCAGTTAGCAAACAACAAACATAATGGAAGGTATGTCCTGTCTCTCTGTGTTTAGAGTGAAATTATTAATAAAGTTTTTGTTTGTTCTAGCTGAAATATTTAATATTATCAACGGGTTGTTTGTGGGAAACGCAGTAAGTAATTTTAAAATGGTTCTTTTAGTTTATAAAAGATTTGTTTTTATTTTAGCCAATAATAGCAATATATATTGCTGGAGAGGGGGAGCTGCCCTCTCCGCAACAGTACTCCACCCTGGTGTGGGTGGGGTATATAGCCCCTTGGGGTGTGGGGTTGATATTCCAAGCCCCACCCCAACCTTTAGGGGGTGCAATTCTCGAGATCTACGTCTTGTAGATCTCGAGAACGAAAGGTAATATCCATTGCCCTCGTTTTGGATACAGGAATTTATGTTTCATTTCTTTTGTTTCAGTCTGCGACATCACAAACCCCAACTAATAAATAAAATATATATATTTATAAATATATATAATAATAAACGTTTTTAAAAAATATCTGTGTTTGATTTTATTGTAATATTTTTCAGTGTAAACCCAAAACGTTTGATACAGACGTATAATCTGCTCAAAAAATACTTACAGATTAGTACAGTATTGGAAGGGTAATGAAGGTATCTTCACTGTAAGGTAATATTTGTATTTGTTTTACTACTTGATGGTTATATTATTTTCAGCATGCATTTTAATTCTAGTGTATTGTATTAATAGTAAAATAGATTTTTGTTGTGAAACCTTTTTGTTATATAATTTGTAAGGGGGTTTGTTTTTAACTGCATGTTTGTAACTTGTTTCAGCTCTACTTCAGTTTTAGATATAGAAATCTGCCTTTTGTATACTTGTTTTTCTTAGAATCAAATATTTTTGACAGGTTTCTTTTCTGTTACTGTTTTGCATTTTTTCTGGCTTACAGCATGAAAGGTCATATGGCAGCATAATATCAAGTAGTTTCATCTTTGTCTTTACACAGTCAACAGAATTTTTTTGTTCTCGTTTCAATGTTTATAGACTAAAACTTGTTTCATTTTTCAGTCAGTCAGTCTAACAGCTTGTTGAACCCACAACACAATCAAGGAGAACATTAAAGAACCCCGTATTATTTTTAAAATTTTCTATTGAACATGTATAGGACCGTTTCATGTAATAAAATGTTTTTAAATTACTTTCGATTTCGTTTGATCATATGTGTTTACAAACAACTACCATATACAAGGAGTTATATTTTAAATAAAGACAAAATTCAATATAAAAAGCATTTTTATTTGCTACTGATATTCTTGTGAAAAAGCTTAATCAAACATTTTTAAATAGTAAACTCTCTCTTTAAAATACAAAATTACAATAATTATTTCCAAGACAGTCTTAATCTGTTATACAAAAATATGTCTTCTTACACTGAAATTAGGTTAAAAACAAACAACCTAAGTAAAGACCTAATAAGCTATTTGAGATAATAACAATAATACTATATTATAAAAATATATCTTGTAGACAGACAGCTACAAAAATACACACTGTCTGTTAAATATAGCCAGAAAAGCCGAAATTCAGATAAAAACACTAACCTAATAAAGACTTAATAAACTACTTTGAGAAATAGTAATACTTAGTTTTAACGATAGTTTTAATCTGTTATACAAACAAAAATATGTCTTTTGAACTGAAATACAGTTAACAAGAATAACCCTAATAAGCTATTTGAGATAATAACAATAATACTATATTATAAAAAATATATCTTGTAGACAGACAGCTACAAAAATACACACTGTCTGTTAAATATAGCCAGAAAAGCCGAAATTCAGATAAAAACACTAACCTAATAAAGACTTAATAAACTACTTTGAGAAAAAGTAATACTTAGTTTTAACGATAGTTTTAATCTGTTATACAAACAAAAATAGGTCTTTTGAACTGAAATACAGTTAACAAGAATAACCCTAATAAGCTATTTGAAAAAATTCCAATATTATTTTCAAGACAGTTTTAATCTAAACAAAAATATGTCTTTTAAACTGAAAATTCAGCTAACAAGAATAACCCTAATAAGCTATTTTGAGAAAAGTACAATACTTAATTTCAAGACAGTTTAATCTTAACAAAGAAAAATACTCAAACATGTATCTTGTAGACAGAAAGCTACAAAACAAAAGTACACCCTCTTACTAAAATTAGCCAGGAAAAACTTAAAACTAACATATTTTTAGATACCCTATTCATTTTAACCTAAAACACAGTAACCTATGGAAATATTAAGAAACACTCTCAACGTGTATGTCTTGTATAAAACAGAGATAAAAGCTAAAAATAGTCACACACGCGCACACACACACACACACACACACACACACACACACACACACACACACCAATTCATTAACCTAAAGCTATAGATATACAAGAAAAAACTATATACAAGATTTAACCTAAACTACACACACACACTTAGTCACTCTGTTTTGTGTCTTTTAAAGCCAAATGGAGTAGAGTCGAAACTGCCATCGTCGTTGAACTTACGCTTCGTCAAACACGGTTTGTACACTTTGGTTTCCGATCTGGTTACCAGTTCGTGTGTTTGTGTCCTCCGTATCTGATCAAAGTGAACAACGACCGGTTCCGCACTAGAGTTCTCAACCATCTGTTTCATAACCCCGGTATTAATGTGTTGTGATGCTTTATAGTTGAGAGCAAACCCTTTTACTTTACACACTTTCTGTGTCTCTCCGGTTGTGGGAGAGTACACGGTAAAACTATAATTTTTAGGCCCCGCCGACACAAATTCCATAATATAGCTACCAGCTCCATAAGCAGCCAACTCATCAGTCATTTCACCCAAGCTGGAACCTGTTGGAATGTCCCATTCACCCTCTCTGGACACGTAAATGACAGAGTCAGTGTCATAATACAGCACTCTGTCACCCAACTTTTCCAAATATGAATATAACTTCAAACGGGCTTGGGCTGTGACGTAGGCAGCAATGGCTACATTAACGGTGGCTGTGCTGTCGGCGGCTTCATCCTTGTACTCCCAACTAACTAGCAACACATCTTCATTAATGATTGTTACGTGTTTTACGTTAATGGCCGGGTTGTTTTCTAGTTTATAAAATTCAGATGGTTGTCTCACTATATCCATTCTGGTCTGATTCTCTCGCTGTCCGAATTTGCCCCTGAAACAATAGAGAGAAAAACAATAAAACACATGCACACACACATTAAATAAAACATATAAACGTACCAAAAACTGTTCAGAATCAGTTTAGCTAGTGACCTCAAACCAGTGTTGTTGGTGATGGCTGCAAACTCCAACTGGACACCTTCATTCTCAAGAAAAGCTTCGACGTAGGTCTCTTTGGTCTCGTTGTTGGAACAGTCTGAAGGCCAACCTGATGCTCCCTGCTTTATTTTAATAAATTTATTCATCATTTCAGCAAAAAGACCACCAGTGTTTAAAGACCTATCATATTGGGTTATGGTGTACTCCCAAACTTCTTGTATTTCCATCAACTTGTAACCCTTGTCGAGAGCTTTTCGAACCTCGTCAACCACCCAAGTACCAGTGAAGGCCCGTTCTTCTTCTGAATGACAACACTCACCCTTGTTCATATCTTTGGCACACGTTCTGCACAAGGCAAACATTAATTTATTATGCATTTTCACCGGCAACACAGGGTGATATAAGTCTTGCGGTGGTAAGATGGTGCATTTAATGAGTCCATTCACGTTATCTATATTAGAACAGGTTGTGTGTACTGTGGGGTGTCCCATGGGAAACTTTCCATATTTACAAACCCATGGGTAGAGACTGCAAACATCAACATAGCGTATTTTCTCTCCTGGTTTCACCTTGTAATAACTCTTTACACAACCTGTTCTACCACCGAAGAAGGCGTCCCGAGGATTAAGTGGCAGGTATGTTAACAGAGGATGGCTATTCAGTCTGTGTTCGAGCACTTGATCGTTTTCCAACAGCTGTCTAAACTCGTGTTCCCACATTTCATGTACTGTGTAACCTCGCTGTCGAAGCCGTTCTGTTTTCCTCACAGTACGTTCGTAGCGAGCGTTCAAGGTGTCTGTTGGATCTTCGTGTAGGGGGTCCTCTCTGTTGGTGGTGGTGAAACACTTTGGACAGCCGTGGAAATAGCAACCGTGAAACTCGAACACTTCTCCAGTTTGCTCGCAATAGCCATCAACTTTAACACCATCAATGACTGCTTCCCGTTGTTTGGCAGAGTGTCTGATGTCTACACCTCTTCTTTCTTCCTCGTGTATGAGCCATTGTGTGGCTATCTTTGATTGTCTGTCTCTGTTCCTATAGCCGTTCTTCGGAATAATGCCAATGGTTTGAGGTTTTAGGAAATTTCGACGGAACAACTTGTTACAAGCCCCAGGTATGGTTATGGCTTCGGTAAACGGTGACACGTTACCCTGTTCCATAACCATCTTGTGAAATGTAAGGCAAGCCTGGGTTAATATTTCCACGTCACTAATACAATATTCAACCATTTCCTTCTGCATGTCGAACTCCTTATGTTTATTCTCCTCATACCACTTGAGGAACGCTGTTCGGTCGGCTTCTTTCATAGCATCCGGATTGTAAAACCTCATGTGGGGCAACGGACCAACATAATTACGATTTGCAAGAGTGTTGAACAGATGCGGAAAATACCCTTTCTTCAACTCACTCAGACCGAAAGCTTTAGGAAGGGAGGCTAATTTCAGAGAAAAATAGCTTATGCTGTCAACGAATTTCAAACCACCAAGGAGGAGCATGAGTATCTTGCTCCCTCGCATAATAACCTCAGGCTTAAGACCAGTCATTCGTTCCAGTGCATGACGTAGAATAAACTGGTGATCATAAGCCTGGCCGTTGTGAGCTAAGACGATGACACTTTTAAATTTCTTGCTGCTGATGAATAGCTGTTGCAGAAACGGTTGAATAACGTCGTCGGCTGATATAACCTGCCTTCTCACTCCACACTTCTGGCATGTAGGCACCTCACTGCCTAGCTCAAAACAGTCACTGCATCGTTGCTGGTAAACACACAGAACAGGCTTGTGTACGTGTTCACCACGGGCATTCTCTTCATCTTGCCTGGTCTCAAAATCGTAAAAGACAAACAAGGTGTTATCTATCTTTGGCTTACCAGTGTCCACTTGGATGTAGCATTGGTGTGTTGAAGGTTGGTGCTTTTTACAGATATTACAAAAGATCTCCCCACATATGTGTGTTCTGTCTGCTTTAATTGTTTTTAAGCAATCATTGCATCTTCGGACACGCTCACACAAGGTATTTCCCTGCGTCGAAGATGAAGACTTGTGTTGGTCAAAGCAGCTCTGACCCCTGAACTTACGATTGCAATCTGAGCACAAAATTTCATTAACAACCTTCTCACACGGTGGTTCATGCCGGCAACATGGACACTGTCCTAGACACCTATGCTTGTCTTTACTTTCATATGGTACATGGCAACGCTCACAAAAATACGTGCTACAGAAAGCTGATGTAAGGCTGGTGATGACATTAAAATGATTCCTATGGTGTAGCAAATTCAACTTGTACTTAGCATCGGGTCCTTCATACAGTACATCTCTTCCTCTAGACCCGTACTCATACACGGTAATTTTGCAGTCTTTGAGATGTTGTTGAAACTGCTGAATTTGCTCGACACCAGCACCATTAGCAGGAATATCAACACCAGCCTTCTGCATTAATTCCATCGCTTCCTGGTCCTGCCTTTTCCCTATATTTCTCCTGACTTGAACCAAATACGGGGCATTCATAACATATGCCAGGGCAACAACGAGAGCTCTAACAAGGCAGAGGTTGTCCTTGTTTTTGATCGTAACAACACCCCTTTTCTTTGCACACTCCTCTTGGAAGGTCATGTAAGGCGAGTATTGTCGACCAGACCCTCTGTACGGCCGGAAGCTTGTGGTAATAATTTTAAATGTATCACCAGCTACAGCTTCCTTTTTGCTCTGGTACAGAGAGTCCAACAGCTTCCACAGATCGTTAAATTTCAAACTTGGCACCGGTTTGAAGGGTATGTGGAAGTCTGTGTCTAGCCCATCAGCCGTAAACGTTAACCCTACCTTGCTTTCGGCATCCAAACTCTCGACTATATGCTCGTAAATGCCCCGTAAGCCCTGTTTAAGCCACTGTTCAGGCTCTTGAACAGCAGCATCAAGGGGGTTTAGCCTGAATTCGATGCAGTGCTGTTGCATTCTATACTTTTGGTTAGATTTGCTAAAGTCCCGTACAATGGTGAAAGCCATTATTATTCTTCAAACACAAAGCCGGGAAATAGTTTTAAAAAGTTTTTGTTACACGTACACACACACACCAGCACAAGCACAAAAATGTTTACTAAGTACACACACACACACACACTCAAGTTTTAACTAAATAAAATATTAAACCGATAACTATATATACGCACCAAAAATGTTTACTAAGTAGACACACACAAGTTTTAACTATATAAAATATTAAGCCCGCTAACTATATATAAGCACAAAAATATTTAAAAGCACACACACACACAAGTTTTAACTATACACTTAATTATACGAAAAATGTTTAATAATCTAAATATGGCTTAATTTTTAACCCCAAAAACATAAATACCTGTATAAACAACTGCTTGACGTAAGTGGTGAAGATCGGTTTCGAGAGTTCTTTTATAGAGCTACAAGTATGTGTGTGTGTGTGTGTGTGTGTGGGCAGTACCGGTTGTATGACTGTGTTCCTTTCTAATATTTACCGTTAATTTCTATAAATATTCATGATAACACCCCTACGTTACTAAAAAGAGCGAAAAGCTGAACATGTTGACCTTGCTTTCTCCATAAACTTTAATCATCTCAAAGTTGTAACGTCTATTTCTATTTATATTTACTAGATAACACATATATGTCTGTTTGTTTTACAAGAGCATGTGAAAACAAAAATAAAGTCGCTGAATAATAATCGCTAGTATCTCAACTTATCGTAATAGTATTTTTGAGCAGGGGACAAAAGCCTCGTTTTGTTGTTATGAATGAACGAGGTTGGACAGTCTCGGGCTTCAGTGAATCAGCCGTTGTTTGCTTTACATAGATATAGGGAGTGTTTAGACAGTTTTGAACAAAAATTTGTTTTGAATCCCTTGCTATAGCTTCAGTTTTTCACTTGTTGTGTCTTTCTCTTATTTCATCAACTATAACATATAAAATCATATCGTGTACGTGTTATAAGCAACTGATATCGATATATTAATTCTTGGTCTGTTTCATGTGTGTCTGCAAATACGTTGTTTCTTATGGAAAAAACGTATCAAAAGCTCTATATTAGATAAAAATACATGTAATCTTATGAGAAATAGGAACGATTTAAGGTGTGAGCAGGGGCCTTTTCTGCAAACACAAATAATGAGATGATGTCATCTTTTCGGTTATATTTGTATTCTAGACAAGCTCAAACACGAATAATGGGGTGATTGAACAGATATAACACAAGATAACATTTGCCAAGGTCATCAACTGACAGGTTGTTTACCCCTAAGCGAGCCTCTCTCTTGCGTATATTAAACAGAGTGTACAAGCTCAAACAGAATCAAGGTTAACAAACTGTAAAACGTTGTTTTATCCTTTTGTAGGCCCCACTCTCTTACGTCTGTTTGTTAAACACCAGGTACAGACTCAAACAAGATTATCTATGATACTTGTTGAGGGGGAATCAATTGTCTGTCTGTCTGTTTCCTCAACACAGGAGACACTTGGACCAAAGAACATGGCTATTTGCTACGTTTTACCTGTATTACTTGCTCTAACTGTTGTTAAACGGCTGTTTGTCTGTCTGTCTGTCTGTTATTACACAGCTCTGTCACTCCAAGCAAAGACAACAACAAGTTGTCATGACACGCTTGTTACACGGCTGTATAAGCTCAAACAAGATTATCTAAGATACTTGTTGGCATTCGATTGTCTGTCTGTCTGTTGTTACACACACATCTGTCAGTCTAACCAAAGACATCGAGCTGTCATGACGTGTTTGTTAAACAGCTGTACAAGGTTCTATATGATGCTTGTTAGGGGCAATCAATTGTCTGTCTGTCTGTGTTATTACATACCTCTGTCTTCTCAGTCTAAGTAAAGACATCAAACTGTCCTGTGTGTGTGTGTGTGTGTTATATCCTTTCAAACAACGTGTACAAGCTTCAACAATGGCTATTAATTGTCTGTATGTCTGTTTCCTCAACACAGAAGACACTTGAACCAAAGAACATGACTGTTTGCTGTGTTTTACCAGTGTTACTGGCTCTAGTTGTTGTTAAACTGTTGCCTGTCTGTCTGTATGTTTGTTATTACAAACACATCTGTCAGTCTAAGTAAAGACATCAAGCCGTTCTGTGTGTTATATCCTTTCAAACAGCGTGTACAAGCTTCAACAATGGCAATCAATTGTTTGTTTGTCTGTATGTTTCCTCAACACAGGAGACACTTGGACAAAAGAATATGACTGTTTTGCTGTGTTTTACCTATGTTACTAGCTCTAACTGTCGTTAACCAACTGTCTGTCTGTCTGTCTGTCTGTTATTACACAACTCTGTCACTCCAAGCAAAGACAACAACAAGTTGTCATGACACGCTTGTTACACGGCTGTATAAGCTCAAACAAGGCTCTATATGATACTTGTTGGGCAATCATTGGTCTGTCTGTCTGTTTTTGCTGTGTGTTACCAGTGTTACTCGCTCTAGTTGTTGTTGTTAAACTGCTGTTTGTCTGTCTGTATGTTGTTACAAACGCATCTGTCAGTATAAGTAAAGACATCAAGGTGTCATGACACGTTTGTTACACGGCTGTATAAGCTCAAACAAGATTATCTATGATACTTAATGGCAATCCATTGTCTGTTTGTCTGTCTGTTTTCCTTTAACACAGGAGACACTTGAACCAAAGAATATGGCTATTTGCTACGTTTTAGCAGTGTTACAAGCTCTAGTTGTTGTTAAACTGCTGTCTGTCTGTCTGTCAGTCTAAGTAAAGACATCAAGCTGTCCTGTGTGTTATATCCTTTCAAACAGCGTGTACAAGTTCTAACAATGGCAATCAGTTGTTTGTCTGTCTGTTTCCTCAACACATGAGACACTTGGCTATTTTTGATACGTTTTGGCAGTGTTACACGCTCTAACTGTTGTTAAACAGCTGTCTGTCTGTCTGTTTGTTATTACAAACACATCTGTCTGTCAGTCTAAGTAAAGACATCAAGCTGTCCTGCGTGTATATCCTTTCAAACACCTTGTACAAGCTCTAACAATGGTAATCAATTGTTTGTCTGTCTGTCTGTCTCCTCAACACATGAGACACTTGAACCAAAGAATATGACTATTTTTGTTACGTTTTACCTATGTTATTAGCTCTAACTGTCGTTAAACGGCTGTTTGTCTGTCTGTCTGTTTGTTATTACACAGCTCTGTCACTCCAAGCAAAGACAACAAGTTGTTATGACGACGTTTGTTACACGACTGTACAAGCTCAAACAAGATTATCTAAGATACTTGTTGGGCAATCAGTTGTCTGTCTGTCTGTCTGTTTCCTCAGTTTTACCTGTGTTACATGCTCTAACGGTTGTTAAACAGCTGTATGTCTGTCTGTCTGTTATTACATACCTCTGTCAGTCTAAGCAAAGACTTCGAGCTGTCATGACGTGTGTGTGTGTGTGTGTGTGTGTGTGTGTGTGTGTGTGTGTGTGTGTGTGTGTGTGTGTGTGTGTGTGTTAACAATCAACAACAGCGTCTATATGTTTTGTTTGGTTCAAGTGGATGTCATTAAACAACTGTGTTATTTCTATAAGGACCCCCATTCAAGACCTCAACATACGTTAAAGTGTGCTAAGCCGTGAAACAAGTATGACGTCTCTTGCTGTATGTAAGTATACTATTATATTATTTATGTTTACATACAAACATTACTTATCAAACAATCCTCGTATATCAAAGTTTAGTTTAGTTGTTTTAAATCGAGTTTTGTTACTTGTGTGTTTTTGATCACTCCCTATATAAGTTCAGATTCACTGTGATATAAAACACTAACATAAACAAACCTCCATAAAACCAGGTCTCCAGTTTTATTACCTCATTAAAAACAGACTCATTAACATATCTAGATGTAAATACATTTTGTTATTAATATTATTGATAGTTTACTTCAAACGTTTTTGTTATTAAATGATATTAGATAGGTAAATTGGAAGGTCTTTAAATATCTTTTTTTTTTACTATAAAATATACCCATTGTTTTAAAATTACCGTACCTATTAGGTTACAATTGGAATGTAATAGAGGTACCCTGCTCAAACACACACACACACACACATACTCATCAGCCTGATAAACTCGTTTTATGTAACAGGTTTTTGTTTTATATATACCACTGCTAACAAACTTTCACCGTGTGTCTGAATAGCATGATCGGTTTAGGGACGTTTGCATATCTTAGTAAGCTGTATGGTCGGGGTTCAAATCTAATTCAATCTAATTTCAGGCGAACGCTTTTCTTTCAAAATTCATATTTCAAATTAAAATCAAATTTCAAATTACCCGCTCAATATATCTTCCTCATATATGTATGTGTGTGTGCTAAACCGAATGACTGTGTCCAACAGATGTCTCCCCTCGAGCTAGAGAATATTCTCTCACTCTACAACTTTACACATAGAATGTTCTCTAGCTCGATGAGTCATATCTCTGGACACAACAGACACAAATTTTCAAACAAATTCAAATTTCCCGCCAAAAACGAAATACCCTAACAAACTTCAATACACCTTAACAACAACACAATAAACAAACAAACAGCTGTGTTTACGAACATAACCTTAATAAAACAAAATACACCTTAACAACACAATAAACAAACAAACAGCTGTGTTTACGAACATAACCTTAATAAACAAAATACAAAACATAACCTTAATAAACAAACAGATGCATGGTAATCAACACGTGTGTGAACATAACCTCAATAAACAATCAGACATATAGTATTCGACAAACACACATGGAGAGCTAACCTGACTTGTAGATATCTATGGACACACAGGTCAGACATCTTGGAACGCTTGTGACGTCATCACAGGTTAGTTCCATAGAGAGAACCCGGGGTTGCAGCTGTCTATGACAGGTCAGCCATCTTGGAATGCTTGTGACGTCATCTCAGGTCAGACAGTTCCATAGAGACCCGGGTTGCGGCTGTCTATGACAGGTCAGCCATCTTGGAACGCTTGTGACGTCATCTGACAGGTCAGGTGACATTTGACGTTGACACCTGTCAGGTTAGCTGACAGCTGACAGCTGTCAGGTCAGTGACATTTGACACCTGTCAAATCTGACAGGTCAGCTGTCAGCTGTCACACGTCTGCGCAGGTCAGCGCATGCGCATGACGTCACGCGCATGCGCAGTAAAAAGTGGAGGGGATGGTCCCAGGTGACTCCCTATCTACTTAACTTCCTTACTGACATAACGATAACCTCAAAGGAAGCTTAAATAAGAAAAGGTGACTTTATTTTTTAAGAGCAATTTAAGTTTTGGTTTTGAAAATATTTATTTAAAATTCTGTATTGACATTTACCATAGTAGTGCCCTTACTGCATTCCTTTTATATACGTTAAATTAAAATATCAACAGACTAAATATTTGCGTTAAGAAAAAAGATCGTTATTTATTACAATTTCCTACTAAGATGTTTGTAAATTGGAAATCAAGAAGCAGGAAAATATCGTTGCAGAGATGAATATTTACTTCACAATGACGTAATAACATGATCTAAAGCATTAGAAACTAGAGATGGAAATATTAATAAAGATACCGAGAGTCATAAAGTCGGAAATTTATGGGACAATGACAACTTAAAGAAAGGCCGGCAAAGATAGCGCTCTCGTTAATCAATAAAGTATATTTGACAGATACTGGTCGCATATAACAGTTGGGACTGCGAAGCTCCGACTTGGTGTCTGCGGAAACTGGCGCGAAACACATGCATCTCTGCATCTCTCTCATACACATGGACGTAGATGGGTAACTAAGGACAGAGAGAATATCGCCGGCAAAGACGTCGAGCACCAAACAAAACCCAGCCGAGTACTAAAACGCGTGAATGCCTGGATCGCTGGAGGTCTGCCGACAGACACTACAGAAGCAAGAACTGCGCTACCTCCCGAGTTCAGTTCAGGAATTTTCTATCAGCAAATAATTTCAGTTTGGTTTAGAGTATTATAATATCCCGCTTAAAGAAAAAAATGGATTTAACCGTGAGTTTATAATAAACGTCTTAGTGCAGTGACAAGTTTATGGCGTAGTTTCAAGTGAACACTTTCAAGTAAACGATTTCGAGTTTCCAAGTTCAAGTTTTCAATTTCAGTCTCAGTTTCAAGTTTGCTTTTATGTCCGATTTTTCCGTAGACGTTCAAACATACCTTTGTCTCAAAAATTACCGTTAAAGTACAGTTTTGCTGTTCCGATTCAAGTACATCAAGTTTCAACCCCAGTGACTGCCTAGCCTCTTGATAGTACATTGCACGTACACTCTCTTCCTGTCGCCACCTCTGAGAACGATTTCCACCAGGTCCTGACTCATCTCTTGGGGAAATTAAGCGCCTATGGTAAGCGCTAAATACCGATGTTACCCTGTGCAGTTTCCACATTCCGTCTGCAGGAAAATTAACACCTATGGGACCTCAGGTGTAAGTCCAGACCAGCTGGTGAATCTTTAGAAGTGCGAGCGCACTACATGTGTCATTTTTAAGTTTTTGAGTGATCTTTAAGACTAGACAGACATAAACTTTCCTACATCATTTAAATTTTTCATTAAATTTCTCATTAAATTGCAACATAAATTTTAAATCTGTCAAAATCAAAATTTTAGTCAGTGGGATTGTTCGTTATATAAATGTATTTTGTATTTTTCTTCTGTATAATGTCAAAATATGTACATTAGGAACATTAGTATGATATTAATTAATTAACATTTTGCCCACGAACTTTTCAAACCTTCAAATGTTTTAGAGTACAAAAAGTAGCTTGTAACCTTTCATTTAAACAATAGTCCACAATTACTTAATTTTGCAATATCTGAATTTTTCTCACAAGCTTTTAAAGAAAACAAATGTTTTTCTCTGGCTAGAACAATTAAGTAGAAAATTACCTAACAAATTAAAATTTAGAGCATTGGTAGAATTAATAGAAAAACCTTTAACTTTGCATTTGTTATTTATTTTGTTTCTTTGTAATGTACAACTTATATTTGATTAACCAGGAGTCTTGATTTAAATAACTCCCATTATTAATTTATGTCAATAAATTTAAATATTTGTGCTGAACAGAAGGGTACTGGGTTCGATCCCAGGGTACTCCTTTCACTTTTTCAGTACAAACTGTAAAATTAACATCAACCGAGGTTCTGGCATTGTATTTGAGCAAGTTGAATGTCTGCACGTTCCGCCCTTTGGAGGGGGCGTAAAGCCGTCGGTCCCGTGTCCATGCGATGTCGGGCACGTTAAAAATCCCTACCCTCCTTACAGAAAGGCAGGGGTTCGGCAAAATTTCCAGGATAGTGAGGTGAAACTGCTCCCTGGCGTCGGTGATTGGCCATAGTCGCGGAAATAGGCCGACGTTAAAGAAAAAAATATTGTGTTTTTAATATTGTTTTGATTGAATAACAAATTCCTTATTTAACCTTTCTCAATTCTGATGGTGCTATAGCTGGAGATTCTTCATATCTATATAGATCTATTCAAACTAACTAACTAACGTAGTGCCG
The DNA here is from genome assembly GCA_964006375.1 of Tillus elongatus. Classification (NCBI taxonomy): domain Eukaryota; kingdom Metazoa; phylum Arthropoda; class Insecta; order Coleoptera; family Cleridae; genus Tillus; species Tillus elongatus. Next base: position 79,993,111 of record OZ023269.1, on the reverse strand, counting down.
GTGTTTTGACTCAAAGATCTCACAAATCTAGCACTTTGGTCAGAACAAGATTAAAGCTGAGTAAGTATTTGATTATCTTTTCATCTTCAAAACAAACAGTGTGTTCTTTATATTCCAAATAATAAATCTGAGAGATAAGTGCAAATAGGTTAGGGTTTGGGAGGTGATGATGACCTCACTATTGACCGGATTTAGATCCAATTGAAATCTGTCACGAGATATCAATCCAACCATCAAATAAATACACTCGGGTTATTAGGCTCAAATTGGCACTATATACATATATATATATATATATATATATATATATATATATATATATATATATATATATATATATATATATATATATATATATATATATATATATATACATATATATATATATATATATATATATAGCGATGTTAACATAGATATGTAATTACACCTAAAATAATTAAGGGTTTACACGGCTGAAGGAAAAAAGCACAGTTTATAATAGATGGACAATGGTTGCATTGCATAAGGTACGCAAATGACATTATTATAGCACTGATAGGAGAAACGGAAAGATAATTACAAATAATATTTGGAGTTTGCTGGTTGTGCCTTAAAAAGAATGAGTATGAGCTAGGTACCACTTTATTAGGAAAACAAAAGAAAGTCGCGATTTTTGTTAGAAAATGTTTCTTTGTTCTGCATATATAAAGCACTGAAAGACTGCTTACTATTTAGTTCCACTATGTATAAATGTGAATTTATAGTAACATAATTATTGTGAATTTATAAAACAGTAACCCTTGCATTATAATTTATATTATAATTTTAAAATTTATTACCAAATAATAGGAGCTAACTGAATACTGTGGACCTATTTTGTATTTTACTTGATTTATAATAAGCTACTTTATTAATGGCTTTTCAAACTGGCGACTCAATTTACTTTACGCTACACATGACAGATTCACCGTCACGGAGCGGTTCAAGATTTGAGTTATAAATCACAATACATCAATATCATTCTTGCGACTCCGATTCTGATTCAGTTATGAATGACTCATGAGTCTTGAACGAGGTGAGTCGACTCCGATTCAGTCCTGGACGACTCCGAGTCTTGAAATAAATCATTAAATTATAAGTGGGTGAGTCGGGAGTCGGACTCCGAGTCGACTCATTTCAGTGAGTTGAATCTTGGGACTCGACTCACTTAAATGACTGATTCTACCCATCACTAATTTCATGACAGTATTTTCAGTGGGAGGGAAGGTACAGCATTTGTCTCAGCCAATGAAAACGCCAGAAATGTCTGCGTCCCTAATGTTGAGGATTTGTGAAAACGCGTGCCGGATACTCGGTCTGAGATCCGTGAGACTTGTAACTTAGTAACTAGACTAAGTGAGTGGTGAGCGTGTCACCACCTAGTTGCGGAACCAAGTAGTATGTTGTCACGTCGGCTCCAAATAACACAGTGTTAAAAAATAGGGACTGTATACAACCAAATAACAATTTAATAAATTGTCAGCCCTGGCCCATTTCTACCCTAATATATGGACATTGTATGTAAGGCTAGATGCATTATCACAACAATTAGAACTGTAGACCGGTTTCGCTCTCATTAGAGCTCGTCAGTACGGCATACTAATTGCAGCGAAAATACACCTATAAAGTAATACGGCTAAAGTAGCCAGCCTTTCAACACTAAAAGTGTTAGTAACGGATACTCAGTAACGAATAGTTGCAATATTGACTTGCCTAATACACAATTTCACTTCGTGTAACCTAAAATACAGAATGTATTCTGTTTCTCATACGAGGCAGAAAGAGCTGTTAACAGCCAATGAATTTTCCGCAATAATTAATTGTACGCTTCGTAGAAAACAAAGTTATTCCTAAAATGAAAGATGATCAAGACATAAATTTATACAGCGACGACTGCACTGGACGAAACAGAAACTCAATTTCCATGCCGCTGCTAAAATTCAGCAGTGTGTTCTAAGGTGAATAAGCTGCAAATCGCAAGGGTATCAAATTATTACCCTTGGTCAAATTGCATGCGGTCGTTTACCAAATTTACGCTAACTCTTGGACGTAAGCATGCCTATGACAAGATTATAGTCTACGAACTGGACTGTTGAAAGAATGGTCTAGTTCACTAGGCGCCAATAGCTAAGCCTAAGCGCTCATTTGCTGAATATCTAAACATTTCAGCGTTTGGAGGCTGATAAACGCACTATTTTATGACGTTTGTCTGTCATTCCGCTTTAACAAATTTGTAGCAGTTGAGTTCCAGCAGAAACTCGGCAGGACTGGTGAACGCAAATTGGATAGAGCTTTTCAACCGTGGGCGCCTGGTCAACTGGGTTATTGACTAGCGTCATTGACATTATCTGAAATTACTGTTTTCATAATATAATGAAAATTAATAAATTGTCTTTTTACCGAAAAAAAATTCGTTTGTGACGAGATCACGACTTTGAGACAATTCGAAATGTTCTTCAAATGAACGCGCAATTAAAAAAAAACTCTAAAACACATATTCAATCAGTTTCAATTATTTATATATATACAGGTTAGTAACAAGTATGAAAAGGTACTTGTATTTCCTGCTGAGATATTAGTTATTAAAAGAAAATGTTTTTCCAAAAGTTTTTCGACGTGTTTTTTTGTTACAAGCTGGTGATATTGGATTTTCCTAGCATAAATAATCTCGTTGCTATGACGATTTTTTTTAATGGGAAGATTTGATTTTTTTTTAATTTTTGCAAAGATCGTTTCTTTCTTCATACGGCACTATAAAACTTTAATTGGGTTCCATGGGAAAAAAAATTGAGAAAAAATTAACTTTCTTAAAAATCCTCTTCTTCGATTAGACTTCATTATTCAATTTCTTATCAGTTATTAAGTTACCCATTTAAAAAACGTGGCAGTATTTGTAACTGTCAATTGCAAACATTGTTTGTTGTCAGTTATCTGCGCAGTTTGCATTACTTTAAAGAGCTTCACATCAGAAAATTGAGAACTTTTACAATTTAATAATGATTATTATTATGGCAGAATTGAGCGAAAAGCTGGGATTTGAAATATTAATGATAATGGTGGGCTGCGGTGGCAGGAGCAGGAAACGTAATTAAAAAGAAATGTGTATGCTTTTATAAGGTGTATCCTATCGGTCACAACTTAATGAAGGGTATGTTTCCAACTTATTGAAAAAATTTAAGGAAACAGATAAACTGCATTTTTTGTCAAATATATGATGTTTATAGGATGACACTGATATGAAACGTCACATTGAATGTATTTAAAATATTTTGCAAAATAACCATAAAAGCTCCCTAATCCGAATCTTCCACGAAATCAGAGTCAGCAATATCGTCATCAGAATTCATCATAATATTTTCCAACTCTTGTAAGGTCAAGCGGCGAATATCATTCCACTTGCGCTATTTTTTGACTCCGATGGACCTCCTTGCACGCCCGCCATGAAGAGCAGGAACTAAGCGTATTTTCCAACTCACTTAACTTTTACCTGTAGGCTCACAAAACATCAAACCCACCCACCACCCACGCCCCAGGCTGAAAAAATACTGTGGAATTTAAGTTGGTTGTTTTGTAGTGATGGGTTGTTATTTAACAGTCTGTTATTTTTTAGCTGTTGTCGAGCCGCAACAGTAACAATCTGTTATGGATATATACAAATAACAGGTACAGGGGTGGGGATGCTGTTGCGCTTTACACTAGAACTCGGAGTCGTATCTGTTTCTGTTGTCGTATCTGTTTCTGTCGCACTGCAACTAGCTAGGATGAATCAACTTATGTTTTCATCCGCAACTGTTATAACAGGATGAATGGACATGAGACTGGGAATGGGGTATAGAGTATAGAGCGGACTTTACTTCATAACATACTACTTTATACTAGTGTGCTCACAGCTTTGGGAACGTAGGATCGTCGGTACAATGAAACTGTTAAATTTTGACAGGTTGTTGATTCACACAAAACACACACACACATATATTTACAATTTATAAACAAACACAAAATATGAAAAATGTAAATAAAATCAACGATGTTTTTTTTTCTTTGAGAAAAATTGTCTTACACTAAAAAATACTTTTCTAACAAAACACTTTTAAAGTTCTGAGTTTTTGTTGATGAACATTATTTGACTGACTTTGGTCGACGAAAGTCTGTTACGGCGGTCACTTAAAATTTGTCCTGTTTTATAAAAAAGTCTCGCACGGAACAGACGTAGCGACAGTCCCGAACTTCTCCTCCACCATTTTACTTAAATGTGGATATTCATAAGAATGAATTTTCCACCATTTAAGTGGATCTCCATTTCTAGGCAAAAGCGGTTCGTTGTTTGCACAGTTTTTAAAAGCGTACTGATTAAGATGACCGGTGAGTCACCGGCGGTGAACCGAAAATCGAAAATGTAACTAGATATCCTTCTAACAAAAAATAAAAGCGTAATGTAATAAAGAACCATATGTGCAGAATAAAGGCAAATTTCTTTACCGAAATTTTATGAGAGGTGCAGCATGTTGGAGCTTCCGGTTTTGCGGAAACTCCATCAACTTTCATTATTCAAATGGAACACCTTTTATATTACCTCATTTTATTAATATTACAAGTCATGCTTGTAAAAAGTGATCTAAGTTTCCTTCACTTCTGATATTTATGGTCGCTAAAAAATTCGTTCTTAATTTTTCAATATGTGAAAGGCTGTATATGTAGCAACTGAAAATTATTAAAAATGAGGAACTATATCACTGTAAAAATAAAATCAGGTCACCTCGTATATAAAAAAATTATCACAGTCGTTGACGTAAACTCAATCTTCATTAGATAACTCGATATGCAGATGGCATTTTTGTTTTAAGAAAAAACTGATATGTATACAAACGTACAGTTATGCTTTAACGGGAGTCCTTAGGTATTATATTATATTAGGTAGTTTCTTTGCTCATTCTTCTTTGCCTTATGTAACTAATAAATCAATATTCCTTTTTTACTTTTCACTTTGGAAATCTAAGAAATGGGTCCGATTTCAAACATCTTTTTTTTATTACTACTGCAAAATAAAAAATCGCTGAAACTTAAAAAATCTCAGAAACAGTACCAATTTTAATGAAATTATAAAAATATTCGCTGTACCCGGTATAGTTGAAACCAGACACACTTCGCCCTATAGGTAGAGAGAAAAAAATTGGTTTAATTTTTTTTTTTATTATTTATTTTATTTTTTGCTTACAATAATTCATGTATTTAATATAAGTCTCATTTTCAAGGAAAAGATGGCTATAGAGGTTTTCAAGCTCAATGCTTAACTAATACTTAATTAGTAAAGAAAATTCGAAAGAAATTCTGCATTGTTGAATTTTTTACCAAATTATTATTAGTGATGAATAACCCAAAAAAAAAACCTCCATCATTTTTTAATAAAAAAATAATTAATTGTTTTAAACATAATACAAGAATATTTTTTATTTTAAACATTACCCAACTACACCACCGGACGGGTTCAGCTACTGTTACTACGTCTACGTGGAATTCTTAAAATTCTTAGTTCATACTGTTATTTTCAACCTGTTATATTTAACTGTTATTTCTAAATAACGGTAACAGTTGCGACCTGTTAAAGCAATTTAACAGTTTTTCCCATCACTATTGTTTTGTTGGTTGTGTGTTGTGTCACAGCATGGAGAACAGGTTATGCTGTGGTTATGTCAGTAACAGTGTTGCCAATGCTGAAAATCGAAATTACCCATTCGGAGTTTCAAAATTACCCGAAATCATTAGTGTTGGCAGCGCTTACTAAACAGAAAATTAAAATTCTGGTAACTTTGGTGAATACAATTTTCATATCATAATATGCTGAAAGCAAAAATCTCATTTATTCAAACCAACTCAGTCATAAGGTTATATTACATAAAAATATTTATATAAAAAACTCAACAAAATATTCTAGTAACCACTTTTAAAGTTATATGTATATATAGTGTGTTTATGCAATAGAAAAAAATAACAGTATATAATAAATATAAACAAGTAGAAAGTACAATTGTAAACTATGTTTGAGAAAAGTAATTAGCATAAATGAGTATGAAGCATGTTTCAATACTTAATACATAATATTATTTTAATATTTTATAATTTCTGGTTTCCAACTTAAGCATGCAACATTTCTTTGGACGAAGTAAATATGTTAATGACACATTTCTTTTCAATGCCATCTTTTATATGAATGTCAACAAAGGACTAATTCACTAGGCGTCAGTAGCTGCCAGCAGTTCTATTGATATATAAATAATGTTGACAAATGTCAACATGTGGTGAACTCGCCCAATCAATTGTGTCATGCCATCATGTATCGTCTGTCATATGTTTTCTTTTATTTATTGGCGAGTTCCCCAAACCAGCAGCTGAATTGTTGTCAAAAAATGTTGACAAATGTGAATGAATATGTCAACATTTTTTACATAAAAATTCAGCTGCTGGCAGATCCTGGCACCTGGTGAACTCGCCCATTGATCTTCCTTCTTCCTACATCACTAATAAGTCCGTTTCTAAGATGGGTTCGGTTCAAATTTGAAAAAAATAGACAAACTAAACTGACCTTACATAGAAGGGGCTGTTTTTAAAAAGACAGTATTGACTATCAAAAATGTTTAAATTACCCGAAATTACCTAAAGGGTAACGTTTGTATACTTCGGTCCTCCGTTGCTGAACATTACCCGGCATTCGGGTAATTACCCGCTAATCGGCAACACTGGTCAGGAACGTCAAAAGACGTCATGCGCACTCAGCTAAGTACCTACGTGCATGACGTCTTTTCACGTTTTCAGCACTGAAAAGGGTAATAAGGTAGTAGAGGTATTGTTGTCTTTTTATGAAAACCTTTATTTATTCATAAATGATGTTGCGACATTACACAATGTTTTACAAGCAGCTGGGGTGAATTTGTTAAAAAAACAAAAATTTCACCCGTACAAAGTACAGCTGGTACAGGAACTTTTAGATGGTAATTTTGGGAGGCGTGTTGAATTTGGTAATATTATGATAGGCGAATTTAATGACAATTTGGAAATTGGTAGAAACATTATTTTCTCAGAGCAAGCTACTTTTACCATGCGTGGATTTGTTAATAAACAAAATTACCGTAATTAGTCTCAGCAAAATCCACATTGGATGCTGGAAGCTCAAACCCAGCGACCACAAAGATTAATATATGAGCTGGTATACTGGACAGCAGTATCATAAGGGAAATCTAACATCTAAAAAATATTTAAATTTATTAATAGAAGAAATTATACCCGTTGTGGTTGAGGTGGGCCCAGTTTTTTTTCTCCCTCAGGGCTCGTCCGCGTCTTTGCCTCCCCGATAGCGCCGCAGTCTTTGGCTTATTGTGCATAGTGGGCCTAGTTAGTAAAATTTGTTTCAGCAAGATGGAGCTCCCAGTCATTTTGGGAAACGAGTGCGGCAAGGCAATATTTGAATAAAATTGTTGCAGAAAAGTGGATTAGGCGTGATGGTACTGTAAATGATCTGTTCGCTCTGCTAATTTGACATCATGTGATTTTTTTCTTTGTGGTCACTTGAAGAATGCTGTCTAGAAAGACAGGCCATTAAATCTGAAAGACCTGAAATAATAAATGTGATAACTTTCTTTGAAACGCGTGTTCAATTGTGTATTGATAATAATAGATAACATTTTAAACATTTAATTAGTGAATAATTATTATAATATCGCATAAACACTGACTCACTTACTGATGACTGCTCCACCTGCCGCTCGCTTATTTATAGGGTCTATGAGTGCTTTCAGATCTTTCCACATCCTTCCGTCTACCACTTATCGACCCCTCTCGTACAATTGGTTTCTCGAAATTAATTCTAGAATGTTCGCGGCTGGCAACACAATCTGCTAGCTGACAGTGGCCATAGATGTAAGAATGCTCTATGAGCTGGCCTCTCGTAGAAAAGGAGGATTGCCGATGTAACACTGCCCCTTTTTACATTCGATCGTCCCGGTCTAATTATTATATTTCTGGTATGGCGAAAGTCTGCGCATATGGACCACCTTCATCTTGCTCTTTGTGCTGCTCTGAATGCGATAGACAACCTCATTGATTCTTTTGACCACCTTATACGGACTTTCCCGAAATTTCTGTAGTTTCGGTGACCGTCTCTTACGTCGTACTACATCGTTATAAAACCACGCCATATCTCCTTTAAAATCAGCCGAATTAGCTTGTATGTCATAACTGGTCATTATGCGGTGGCTTTCGACTCTTATGTGCATTCTAACAGCGGAATGTGTGGCTTCTATATAATTTTTTTACAAATTCTCGATGTATCCATCAGTTGAATTTGGAGCATCTGTTTGCCAAATATGATATCAGGAGAAAGTCTCCACTCTCACCCAAGGACCAAAGACGCCTATTGCCGAGCGGTATGGCAGGACAAATAATGGAATGTGCCTGTCCCAATCCGTTTGGTGTTCATTAACAAATATTCTTAAATGGAACTCCAATGTAGCATTGAATATTTCCACAATTCCTTTAGATTGGGGGTCCGGACGTGTGATTCTCGTCTTTCGGATTCCCAACAGTTCACAAACCTTCTGGAAAACAGCTGACTCGAAGTTGCGTCTTTACTCATAATGGAGCTCTAATGGCACACCAAATCTGTAAATAACTCGTTGACCAATACTTCTGCAACAGTCGTCGCCTCTTGATTCGGAACTGCAACCAACTCTGGCCACTTGCGAAAATCCATGGCTACAAGCATGTAGTAATTTCCTGCGTCTGTTCTAAGAAAAAAAAACTATGTTGATTGCAATTCTTTCGAACTGAGGTCCCACGTTGTACTGCTGTATTCGTTCCCTGGTTTTAGTGAATTTTTATTAAAAAAATTCACTAATAGAGAGGTATCGATGGTGAGACTTTGCAAAAATTCTTTCAAATGAGCGCGAATTAGGACCCCTAGAACCCATATCCGGGGTCAGTTTGAATTTTTATATGCTTATATATATATATATATATATATATATATATATATATATATATATATATATATATATATATATATATATATATATATATATATATATATATATATATATATTATATATATATATATATATATATATATATATATATATATATATATATATATATATATATATATGTATCCGTCTGATAACTCAAAAAATAATTAACCGATTTAGATGAAACTCGGCAAGTGCCTTTCTTTTATTATGGCTTGGATGAGTTCGTTGGCCAGGAAAATCGGATGGGGCTTTCAGGGAAAATTTTGAGTTTTCTTTCAAAAAAAATTTTTTTTCCTGAAAATTTCGATAAAATTTGGTCTACATATTGCTTTGGAAAATACCTAACTATGTGCCAAAATTCAGCTTTCTAGGGTTACAGAAAATTGAGCTATTCAAATTTGAAACATGTTTAAATCATAAGCATGTGGTTGCTGTTGGTTAGTCAATGCTTTTCTTATTGACTCATGAGATTCATTCATCAACCTTCCATTGACTTCTGCTTCTGCCGCTGTTACAGTCCTTTTATTTAGGTCTAGAGTTGTAACCATAGACTCATACAAACAGTGTTTTTTAACCACGTGGCTGGGCGACTGACCGAATTCATTCCCAGTTGCTGTTGATTTACTCATATTAGTGAATTTTAGTGAATTTTTATTAAAAAAATTCACTAATAGAGAGGTATCGATGGTGAGACTTTGCAAAAATTCTTTCAAATGAGCGCGAATTAGGACCCCTAGAACCCATATCCGGGGTCAGTTTGAATTTTTATATGCTTATATATATATATATATATATATATATATATATATATATATATATATATATATATATATATATATATATATATATATATATATATATATATATATATATATATATATATATATATATATATATATATATATATATATATATATATATATATATATATATGTATCCGTCTGATAACTCAAAAAATAATTAACCGATTTAGATGAAACTCGGCAAGTGCCTTTCTTTTATTAATGGCTTGGATGAGTTCGTTGGCCAGGAAAATCGGACGGGGTTTTCCGGGAAAATTTTGAGTTTTCTTTCAAAAAAAATGTTTTTTTCCTGAAAATTTCGATAAAATTTGGTCTACATATTGCTTTGGAAAATACCTAACTATGTGCCAAAATTCAGCTTTCTAGGGTTACAGAAAATTGAGCTATTCAAATTTGAAACATGTTTAAATCATAAGCATGTGGTTGCTGTTGGTTAGTCAATGCTTTTCTTATTGACTCATGAGATTCATTCATCAACCTTCCATTGACTTCTGCTTCTGCCGCTGTTACAGTCCTTTTATTTAGGTCTAGAGTTGTAACCATAGACTCATACAAACAGTGTTTTTTAACCACGTGGCTGGGCGACTGACCGAATTCATTCCCAGTTGCTGTTGATTTACTCATATTAGTGAATTTTAGTGAATTTTTATTAAAAAAATTCACTAATAGAGAGGTATCGATGGTGAGACTTTGCAAAAATTCTTTCAAATGAGCGCGAATTAGGACCCCTAGAACCCATATCCGGGGTCAGTTTGAATTTTTATATGCTTATATATATATATATATATATATATATATATATATATATATATATATATATATATATATATATATATATATATATATATATATATATATATATATATATATATATATATATATATATATATATATATATATATATATATATATATATATATATATATATATATATATATATATATGTATCCGTCTGATAACTCAAAAAATAATTAACCGATTTAGATGAAACTCGGCAAGTGCCTTTCTTTTATTAATGGCTTGGATGAGTTCGTTGGCCAGGAAAATCGGACGGGGTTTTCCGGGAAAATTTTGAGTTTTCTTTCAAAAAAAATTTTTTTTTCCGAAAATTTCGATAAAATTTGGTCTACATATTGCTTTGGGAAATACCTAACTATGTGCCAAAATTCAGCTTTCTAGGGTTACAGAAAATTGAGCTATTCAAATTTGAAACATGTTTAAATCTAAGTATGTGGTTGCTGTTGGTTATTTATATTTCTATTGATCGCAGCTTCAAAATCTCGTATTATTCAATGACTTTGTAGTTCTCATTCTCACTTTTATTGACTAACATTTCAATTCTTGGTGCTCAATGGTTTTATATTTTTACGTTTGACCAGCAGATGTCGCTCACTGTAAACATTGTTATTATTAATAAATGCATAAGTCAATTGAATCGGTAACGTGAAAATACTAGGCGGTCCAAGTCGCAGATAGAGGTTCCATCGCAGTTGCAGTAAGATCCTCCATGCCAGTTCGATGCAGATGAGATTTATATCTACCGTGGTTAAATCTCATTCTAATTATGGTAGTTGAAGTTTTTGTTGGTAAATTGAGATCTTTAATTTGATTTTCTAAAGACAATTGCGAGTAGAGCAAGCTATCTCTGTTATTTGATTTTAGTGAATTTTTATTTTTTTTAAAATCACTAATAGAGAGGTATCGACGGTGAGACTTTGCAAAAAATTTTTCAAATGAGCGCGAACTAGGACCCCTAGAACCCATATCCGAGGTCAGTTTCAATTTTTATATGTATATATATATATATATATATATATATATATATATATATATATATATATATATATATATATATATATATATATATATATATATATATATATATATATATATATATATATATATATATATATATATATATATATATATATATATATCCCTCTGATAACTCGAAAAATAATTAACCGATTTCAATGAAACTCGGCAAGTGCCTTTCTTTTAATAAGGGCTTGGATGAGTTCGTTAGCCAGGAAAATCAGACGGGGTTTTCCGGGAAAATTTTGAGTTTTATTTCAAAAAAAAAAATTTTCTCCGAAAATAACAAAGCTGTTTTAATGAAATTTACATGTATTGCCTTGAGATAGACCTTACTAAGTAACAAAATTTAACTTTCTCAATTTATCAAAAATTGAGTTATTAAAATTTTATATTTTCTTTCAAAAAAATTTTTTTTCTCCAAAATTTACAAAGTTATTTTAATGAAATTTGGTGGATATCTTGTCCTAAGAAAGACCTTACTACATACCAAAATTAAATTTTCTAAGTTTATAGAAAAATTTGTTATTCAAATTTGAAGCATTTAATAAAAATTCACTACCATAACGCACTTGCTGCGTCCAGAGTTTTTTTTATTTAGTCCCCTTACTGGTTACACATTCGTGGCAGGTTTGGCACAATTCTTCAGCACCAGCAATAAAAGCGGTCTCTGACCTTCTCCAAGGTTTTCTTTACACCTACCTACATGACCTTCACCTGCTCCGCCATGGATCTACCCAAATTACATCTAATTTTTGGTCATTCAAGGACTATTTGCTTCAATATGCGGGTTCCATCCTCTGACTCCATATTATTGACCAGAAGACCATCTTTGATTCTAATAGGGTCCCACTAGCCCTACTAACTTTCGGTGGCACCGCTTCTATCACTAACTTCGGACCAATTGGGTCTCTCGTGGCAAATCCCCATCCATCTGTAGATTGGCTGGATATCAGGGTCTTCTTTTTGGTCCTTAATTAACCTCTGCGGATCCCATCGGTTAACTGATTGCATCGTTGTCCTTCTACACACTTCGAGATTCAACCCTCAAATAACTTGCATAATTTGATTTATTAAATGAGAGTCATCAATTTAACGATGATTTCGACAACCTCAAATTAGGTACAAAAGGCTTTAAATTAAATTGATGCGAAACGGTAGAAATTAACAAACAAACAAGAATACAGGAAATTTACTAAACGCTCAAATTGACCAAACTAACAATAGTCCATTATTAAACATGTTTGCACGAAATAATAATTTAGCAATGAGAGTTTGCCCACCTAACTATATAATAAAAACAGGTAGTTCCGAGTCGATACCGTTTACCTAAGGAGATGAAAAGGTTCATTCAACACGGAGTAGATATTGCGAAATTTAAAATCTTGCTTTCAGTAGTCTGTATTTGACAAAGCTGAGAACTTCAGCGAAACTGCTGTTATAAATTCAATAAAATAGTGTAAATCAATTTGTTTATTTATCTAAGTTGGCAATCGATTTACATCAAGTATCGGCCTCCACAATATCAAATTTTTCTCTTGAAATAGGCAGGCCCAAGTCATTTGGGTTTATCTTTACGATTTCCTCCATATATTCTTTTTCAAAATTAATTTCCTCTCCGTGATATAATTATTCTAGATATAGGCTTTCCAGTGTTGTGCAATCTCGTCATTTTTTAGTAATAAATTTTGATCATTGTCCTTTATGACTTCACTTTCTCTTCCTGGTATATATTTTAGTTATCTTACCTCTCGGTAATTGATTGGACCGTCCCTTCTTCATGTAATCTTCGATATTTCTTTGCATCCATGCTTCTTTTGCTTTGCTACATTTATATTTGATCATATTTTTATTTTGTTTGTATATCGATTGTTTGCCTCTTCATTTTTAATCTTGCTCCACCTGTTACGCTCTTGTATTAAATTTAGTAATTCTGATGTCATCCAGGGTTTCCTTGCTTCTAATTTCTTCTTGCTTGGCATATTTTCCGTTGTTCCTTTAAACCATTTTTTATGTTTGTCGACGCCAATATTCTTTCTTTAATATTTACCTTATTGGTTTTTCTTTAAACTCTTCTAGTTCCCCTGCATCTTTTAGTTAGTGCATATTTTGTTTTCTTTTTGCATTTCCTCTATTCTTTGTTAATTAATTTTTGCCCCTTATTAGCATCTGACTATGCGGTCACTATGTCTATATATTTGCTAGGATATGCGCAGCTCCGTGGAACTAAATAAATTTAAACGACATTTCTTATTGGTAGTAATATATAATCTATTTGATATTTTATCCTCTATCCCTCGGTATTTTCATGCATATAGTTTGCTTTTGGGTACTTCAAACATTGTTTTTGTTATAATTACGCCATTATCCTCACATAAATTCATTAGTTTCCCTCTTTTTCCATTCATTTCTCCTATTCTAAATTTATCAGTCACAGGACATTCCATTTTTTCGCGTACTACCGGGTTAAAATCTCACATTATATTTACGTGATCCTGCTTAGTTATTTTCTCACTTTTTTTATATCAAAATGCTTATCTTCCACTTTCTCCTACACACTTTGTGAACTCGAAAAGCACATCTGTATCATGATGATATTCTGCGGCTTTGCTTCAGTTGTCACCATAAGTAGCTTATCATTCATATGATGGTATATGTCTTGCTCACTTTATTTGCCCATTTATCCCGTAATAAGATTACGACTCTATTCCTTCCCAAGTCTCTCGTTCCATCGTATATCATTCGATACCTTAACACACTGGCTGCATCCAAAGTTTTAATAAGCTCAAGCTATTTATGGTAAAGGCATTGGCTAAGTTGACCAGGTTCCAACAGTTGGGTTTAAGCGCTCATCTGCTGACTACCGATACATTACAGCGGTTGGAGATTGATGAACAAATTGAACGCTTCAAGCACTAGTTTGTGACGTTTGTCGGTCATTCTGCTTTAATAAATCAGAAACAGCTGAGTTCCAGCGCAAACTCGGCGGGACTGATGTACGCTGAGGTTGACACGACTATGGCACCTGCTAAACTCGACCATTGAGTCACATTACTCTATGAGTAAAGTGGCATGACTAAACACTAAACCAGTGAACTCAACATATAACTGGAACGGCGGCTGCCTGTCCAAACCTATGAGAATAGAAGAGTAAGGAGATAACATAACGCAGTTCGTCGGTGCGGTAAATTGAAGCCATGAGGGGACGGAAGCAAAAATAACCTTACTGGTATGCAACCCGCAAAGTACGCACCATATTTTGCAGTACGTATATGGAGATTTAGCAAACAAGGCGAAATAATTTAAATAATAATGCGTTTTTAATAGTAGCTCAGGAAATTTGTGTACGTTTAGGACACATTATGGCCAATAATTAAAATTTTAGCAAGTTACATCGAAATAGTATGAGAGATTCAGTAAAAAGAAAATAGTCAATTATTGAATCGCCTAAATTTTAGAAAAATTTATAATCTTCCATTGTGCCAGATATTTTTTCTAGGAACGGATAAATAAAAAACGTTTAAATTGTTCTACTTCGATTTTAGTTAAATATAATTGAGCTTAGTTTTTTAAATGTATTTTACTTACCTTATTCCAATAATTAAAATTTTAGCAAGTTACATCGAAATAGTATGAGAACTTAGTTAATAAGAAAAATTGTCTACTATTGAATCGCCTAAGTTGTAAAAAAATTCATAATCTTCCATCGTGTAGGACATTTTTTCTACGAACGGATAATTTTTTGTCAAAAATAGGTTTAAATCCGATTTCAGTTAATAAAATAATTCAGCTTGTTTTTTTAAATTTATTTTACTTACCATTTCTTCATCTATATTTTTAGTGATATGGTTCCCTAACTAACTATAACTTATATTGCAGCATCGTAAAAATCCCTTCATGTTTTTAGCACAAAAATAAATATGTATATTTCATAATAATAATTTCATAATAAATTATTTTTAAGCTTTTAGGGTGTAGGTATGTACCACATAAGAACATACATATACACAAACCAAATATTAGCACATGTTATGTTTCTTAAACATTTATTTATTATTACACAGCTAAATTATAATGGTGCTTAATAAATAAGCACAACTATTATGAATTATGATGTACACAGTACACAGCAGATAAATGAAAACACAAAACATTTTATTTGCCACTAAATAAAATTACTTATTAAATATTTGTTGTTCGAACTCTGATTAATCCACAGCTTTGTTGCCCTATATTGTAATCTAATGTCAACATATTTAGTTGAAGAATTACATGATTTTCTAGCAGTGACTGATCAAATGAATGTTCTTGCAATGTCAGAAAAATATCTTTATCAAAAAACAACCAAAAGCAGCACATAGGATCATTATTAATTACTTATTCACAAATAACTAGCTGGATAATAGAAAAAGTTACAAAACAACACAGTAAATATATAAGATACAACGCTGATGCGTACAAATATTGCGACCGGGCGGCTGACTTAATGCAAGATAATTTGCCTACCTACTCTTCTATCCTCCAAGATCCAAACTCCACAACAGAGTGAAGCAGCGGCAACAGACAGAGAGCATACGATGGTTGGTTATCTGTCGCAGTTCAACCCACCTACGCAAATGTGTGTTTACCTGTTCACCTGTTTTGGTTATAATGCTGAGCACATTAAAAGCAGAAATATTAATTTCCATACGTGAGTTGAAACCCTTGATATACAGACTGTACCTTTTTTTTTTTTTGTTCCCTCAGGGCTCGTCCGCGGCCTTGCCGCCCCGATAGCACCGCAACCCTTGGTTGATTGTGCATACCCCTAGTCTTACTCCACCCATTCCAAAATCACTGTGCCTTGAACTAGTCTGCACAGCGATTGGTAGGGTGAAGTTTTATATTGCTCTGTCTCCGGTCTAGAGTGACCGTAGATCAGTTGTCTTTTCCGGTCCAGAGCTATACACTCGCACAAGATGTGCTGGGCTGATTCCTCCCCCTCGCCGCAGCGTCTGCATGCGAGGTCCCCTTCGAACCGCCCCATTTTATGTAGGTGTTTCTTGACGGCCATGTGTCCCGTCAAGAGACCTTTTGTGTTTCTGAGCTGTCCTCTGCTAAGGTTTAGCAGCTCCACAGCTCTCTTTGAACTGGGTCCGTCAATTATTGACTTCCCATGTCTGAGCCCTGGACAGTCCGCCCAGTACACCTTGTGTTGGTTTCTGACCCAGGACTTAATGGCTCCCCTGGCAGTGCTCTTTGACACGCCCAGAGCCGGTTCTGGTCCCATAAATGGTTCTGCTGACCCTCTCTTCGCGAGACTGTCAGCTTCTTCATTGCCTTTGACCCCCGAGTGACCCGGCACCCAGATGAGGGTCACCTCATTCTGCCCAGCCAGGTCGCTCGTCTCGTCTCGGCACTCACTCACCAGCCAGGAATTTACCCGTGGGCTACTTAGTGCCTTAAGGGCTGCCTGGCTGTCTGTGGCTATGAGGATCCGCTTGTTGGTGTAGCCCCTCCTCTTGTTCTCCCGCACACAGTGCAGGATGGCGTACATCTCGGCCTGAAACACCGTTGCATGGGCTCCGAGGGAAATACTGTGACTTACCCTCGGTCCTTCCGAGTAAACACCTGCCCCCGTCCCACGCTCCCCGCCAGATCCGTCCGTGAACCAGACGAGCGCGTCTCGTGGTATGCCCGGCGTCTCCTCCCGCCATGCCCCGCGATCAGGGATTTCCACTGTGAAGTTGTTTTCCCTGCACATTCGCGGGCTCGCGAAGTCTGACCTCATTTCAAGCATGGGTTCCTTCACGATCTCCTGAATTTTGCAGTGGCCCCTGAAGCCTGGGTTGATCTTCAGTCTACCATTGCAGGCTAGTCTGTATAGTCCTAGCCTGGCCTCTCCCATAATAACTAAGTGTAGGGGGGGTAGATCCAGCAACACCTCCATGGCGGCTGTTGGGGTTGAAGACATGGCCCCTGTGATGCCTAGGCAAGCCATCCTTTGGATCTTGCCTAGTTTTTGTTTGGCACTGGATTGTGTCACCTTAGGCCACCAGACCAGTGCCGCATATGTTAACGATGGTCTGACCACCCTTGTGTACAGCCAGTGGGCCATACTAGGTCTTAGTCCCCACGTTTTTCCATATAGCCGCCTAGTGACGGCTAAGGTCATGACTGCCTTACGCAGTATTTTTCCAATGTGACCATTCCAGGTTAGCTTAGAGTCCAATACGACCCCAAGATATTTTACCTCCCTGGCCATTGGAACGCTCCCACCGTATAGAGTGAGAGTTCTGTGGCTTTCACACTTCCTCCTCCTCGTAAACGACACGACGGTTGCTTTCTCGGGGCTCACCCCGAGCCCTTGATCAACCGTCCACCCTTCCACCACTTTCAGTGCAGTCTGCATACGCTCCCACACTGCCTGTGTGACCTTTCCTCGGACTATGATGACAATGTCGTCCGCATAGCCCTCTACCTCATACCCCCCTCCCAAGAGCCTCCCCAGCAGGCCGTCCACGACTAGACACCAGAGCAAGGGAGACAGAACGCTCCCCTGCGGACACCCCGCCGCGACCCCCGCCAGCAGAGTCCCTCCCGCGAGTGAGGTGAACACCGCCCTGTCCCTGAGCATGGAACCGATCCACCTGCAGCAGGTCTCCTCTATTCCACGCTCCCGGGCAGCTGCCAGAACCGATCCGAACGAGGTGTTGCTAAAGGCCCCCTCTATGTCTAGGAAGGCCCCCAGCGCCACCTCCTTGTTCTCCAGCGTATTCTCCAGTTTCAGCACCAGTTGGTGCAGTGCTGTTTCTGTTGAGAATCCTGCTCTGTATGCATATTGTCCGCAGTGTAGAGGATATGCTTCCAGTACACCGCCCCTAATGTGCCGGTCGAGCAGTTTTTCCACTGTTTTCAGCAAGAAGGACATGAGACTTATTGGCCTCAGGGACTTTGCCTGGTCTGTTGGACGCCCAGGTTTAGGAATAAATACAACCCTGGCCAGTCTCCATGCCCTCGGAATGTACCCCAGAGCCAGGCTGGCCCTCATAATGAGGGTAAGCACCGGCGCCAGTATATCTATCCCGTGTTGGAGCATGATGGGCATTATTCCATCAAATCCCGGCGATTTGTATGGCTTAAAGCTGTTAATGGCCCATCTGATTTTGCTCCAGGTAACCACCTCTTTAGCGACTGTCCAGTCTACTCTAGATGCCCGCCTATAAGGCGCCTCTATTTCTGAGTGTTCCCAGTCCGGAGGTGATTGGTTTATTATGTTACAGCCGGGGAAGTGCGTCTGGAGTAAAATTTCCATAGTTTCCTCCCCCGAGCTTGTAAAGCCTCCCGTGGGTGTTCTAAGGGAGCCTATGTTAGTCTGAGGGCCCTTAGACAGGATCTTGTGTAGTCGAGCACTCTCGGACGTGTTTTCCACTTCTTCGCAGTGCCTCCTCCACGACTCCTTCTTGGCGTCCCTCAGTCTTTTGTTATAGGTCGATAGGGCCTGTCTATATTCATCCCATGCTCCCGACCTTTTGGCCGCGTGAAACAGCTTACGAACCTGCGTCCTCCTTTGCCTGAGGTCCTCGTTCCACCATGGGACGTTCCTGGTGGACACCCTCATTTTCAGGGGGCAATTGGCGTTATAGGCCGAGGTAATTGCGTCTCGCAATTGGACTGCTGCAATCTCGAGGTCTATTGAATCCCTTATGGCACTCTCAACCCCCCGCAGTTCCACAGCTAGGTCTGCCCTGTAGGCTTCCCAATCCGCCTTGCGGGGGTCCCGGTACCATACCGTTTCTCTTTCGACTTTGGCGATTTCAAACCGGATGTATCTGTGGTCTGAGCTACTCACTTCCCCAGACACAGCCCAGCTTTTAACAAAGTCACCCAGAAACTGGGTGGAAACTGTTAGGTCTAAAACTTCCTCACGCCGTGTTGTGACGAATGTCGGTTTATTACCTCTATTCAATATGTCTAAATTAAATTTCATAAAGAATTATAAAAGTGCCCCACCCCTAGAGTTTGTGTCCGAGCTACCCCACAACTCATGGTGCGCATTCGCATCCATGCCGATGATGGTCTGCCATCCACCTGCTCTGCTACCCACCATCAGCTGCTCCAATTCGTTGGGTGGAGGAGGGTCCGTGCTGTCCCCTGGCAGATAGGCTGACGCGACAGTAATGTCCCTCAGCCCATCCGCTCCTCCACATCGGATTTTGATCGTTGCCAGGTCCCTGGAACAGAAATTCATTAGAGGGAGAAACTCTATCCCTTCCCTGACAAAAATGCAAGCCCTCGGATTCTCGCTGGACCTGCTGTAGATGAGCTTTCCAGTAGCTCCGCCGAGTCCCTTGATCTCTCCTTTGTAGGAGTACGGTTCCTGGATGAGGGCCACATCCGTGTTCCTCAGAGCCATTAGTAGTCCGGCCGTGGCTGCCCTACTGTGTTGGAGGTTGACCTGAAGGAACCTAAGTCCCATTAACCCTTAATTGCTTCCCCAGTGGGCGGAAGCTAACCCTTCCCATGCCCCAGAATGCCTTGAAGGAGGTTCCTTCAAGGGCTCTGTAAGATGTCGGGTCGATCGAGAAGGCGAGCGTCTGTCCTTTCTCCTCTGCCTTCCTGCTTAGAACCGACCAGTGTTGCGTCCCCAGTTCAGGGTTCTGGATCTTAAGTCTGCTGATCACCGTCTCCTGCGGGACGGTGTCAGGGATCCGTACGAGGACCTTGCGTCTCTTTGGGAGTTCCTTGGGCTCGACGGCTGTCAAGTCCGCCCCCTCCCAAATCTGACCGAGGCCCCCGATCGTTTTCCGCAGCCAGTCCCGCGGCTGCGGGCCGGCACAGGTTGTCCAGAGGATGCCCCCCGTCAGGCGCGTCCGGTGGAACTGAGGCGGGCTCTCCCCTTCCTGAAGAGAGTCCACTGCAGCTACCACCGCAGCCTGGATCAGGTCCGCCTTCCCCTGGTCTAGCGTGACCTCAGGATGGCGTCTGTCAATCACCGCCATCCCGAGGCCCTCCGCAGCCTCCCTGTAAGAGCCAGTCTGCGCCGGTGTTCCGGCCTTGGTTCCTTTGGGAGGTCTGTCTGTAGTAGGCGTGCTAGAGCCAGAGCGCGGCGTCTTCCGACTCGCACTCTCCTCTTGCGCCTTTACAGGCACCCTGGCCCTTTTGGAACGTCTGTCTGTAGTGGGCGTGCTAGAGTTCGAGCGCGTCCTCTTCTGACCCGCACTCCCCTCTTGCGCCTTTACAGGTTTCTCGACCGTCCAGGTCCCGGCCGCCATTTTTTGCGCCCTCCGGAGCTTCTTTCTTTGCGCCCCGGAAAGACGCTTGGACTGCCGGGGCAGTCCCTCTACTCTAACAGTAGAGTCCTCACTGGTGGAGGGGCCCCCGGAGTCCGCGGAGCTCGCCGCCCTCCGGTGGGACCCAGCCTCCAGCTGGCTCGTCTCCGTTTCCGGGATAGACTCAAGGCACAAGTCTGTAGCCTGAGCCACTCCTCGAGCCTCATTGGTTTTGGTTTTGTATGTGTTTATGATCTTCATGTTGTTCCCACGAGAATGGGGGAAATACTGTCCACACCATCAGAACCCCCTGTGTGGTGCAAGGCGGGTTACTCTGGAGGGTTGCCTGGTACTCCAGAGGTTCCGTTCACGACACCATCGCCCTGGTGCCATCCATCCATAGGCACGGGTCACGTGACACCGTAGATTGGGGGAGTTTAGTTCGACCTCCTTGTCTAGATCCGTCATGTTTAGTTATTAGCAGGGTCACCTCGTGCAGGATGCGGATTTTTACCGCGCATGACGGTCTTGGGGAAAGCTTCATCGGGAGTTTATGTTGTTATTTTCACTTCCTCAGCTTGCCCCCTGGAGTCCTTTGGCCCGCGACTCCTTAACCCCCAGACTGTACCTTAATCATATGCGAATATTTTAGAGTGTGAATCTACATGAAAAGTTATCATAGTTTGCTTTATAGACTATGTTCCAAGAATGTTTCGTTACGAAAATACGGGGTGTTAAAGTTTTAGGGAAAAAATGGAAATTAATTAATATTTTCGAAACCGCTTGAGATGATATATCAGTGATGTTTAGTACGTAGAGGCAGTAAATAAGGATGCATATTTTTCAATACAAATATAATTTTTAGCTTTAACAATGGCGTGCGTAAGGGCACTGACTTCGATAATTTTATGGCGCAATAATTACTTTGATTTTCTCGGACAATAAAACGGTTTTTATCTTTTTTTACTCAAAAACGGCGCATCGCAGAAAAACAACTCAAGAAATCTCTTATGTTTCAAATTCAACAGGAATTCAAAAATAATTTATAGTTGGGAAAAAAAAAACATTGACGATGACGTACCATTTTATTATTCAAAATTATCGAAGTCAATGCCCGTAAGTAGGCCACTATTAAAACTGAAAGTTATATTTGCATTGAGAAATATGCATCCTTATTTACTGTCTCTACGTACTAAATATCACTGATATATCATCTCAAGCGGTTTCGAAAATATTAATTAATTTCCATTTTTTCCCTAAAACTTTAACACCCCGTATTTTCGTAACGAAACATTCTTGGAACATAGTCTATAAAGCAAACTATTATTAATTTTTCATGTAGATTCACACCCTTAAATATTCGCATATAATTAAGAAACACTTGTATACCTGGGTTATGTACGTGTATCACCCACTTATTGTTTTTTACGAAAGAAACTGAGTAAATTACTTATCTTTAATAATCAGTGCGCATGTGCATATGTATTATGATAACGTATAATATCCATTGATAGTATATTTCCTAATAAATTATATGTCCCTACGTTTTTCTATTGCTTTACCTATTATTATCCCAGCCTTCAGTAGTTCGAAATTAACAATCTTTCGGATACTGTTGTTATCCTGTACAGCTCTCATTTCAACATTAATCTAGTTAAGAAGGTAAAGGCAACTGTAGTTATACCCATAAAATACATTAACCTACTATTTCCAATTTAAGTACCAATGAATACGAATATTGGCAACTTGTGTATGTGAATTACGTACCGTCAGTCCATCTCGATGTTACATTCGACAATTTGTAATACATAAATGACAATAAACTTATTATTATTCATGCCTAAGCCTAGTACTAACCCAATCTTATAGTTTGCTCAAATATTGTCTAGCCACATTCAAATTCATTTGTGAAGGTTTAAATTATGCTCATGGTAAAATATTGCGGTCGGTAATTATCAACTAATTTCATACTTGACAATGAGATTTCACTACTCAATCAAACCATTAATGATAGGTGAAATAATATTCTACATAAGTTTACTGCACTAAACACAACTATACGATTAGTCAATGGTCATACAATAAGAGATATAAATTTAAAATTCTCTATGGTCATATGTCCTTTTGTGAATGGTGAAACGATTAGTACGCTGCGCAGTAGGTGTAGTTGTAGCAGTGGCACCCGAATTGCCCAAAGGCCCAAAGCCCAAATTCCGAATATACATTTGCCCTTGGTGTTCGGTCATTGATAAGTGCTGTTTATGCGTTTATATGATTTTGTGGTTATTGTGCTCAATAGTTTAGTTTTATTTCAGTAGGGAGGAAAGTAGTGGAGATAATTCGACAAGGCAGTGTTATGGTGATGTATTTAGGAATATATTCAATACTATCTTGTGCAATCCTGATTGGATTTGCTAACACAGCAGAGGTAAGTGCATATTTATTATACAGTTTTGCATTTTGGTTAAAGTGCCACTGTTAACGTGCAGTATCTTTAGAAAAACAGTCTTGTTGACAGTCTTTATTACCGACGTTTCAATAGAGCTGTTATTATTCCTTTGGTTTTATAAATTGCCAAGTTAAAAATTGAGAAATAAGACAAAAGTCAAAACATACACACATTCACACATACGTCCTAGGATAAAATGTTTAGAAGAATAAGGAGTAGGAACATGTTCAATTTTACATATAATGAGTTTGCATAACCTTATAATGCAGTGTTTGCTCTTTTATGAGCATTTGTTTGTGCATGTAGTATCAGATTTTGTTTATTATTGCACTTATTTAGGTACCTACCTAATGCACAAGATTCATGTATTTTTCGAATTATGTGAATTCTTATCATTCTTTGTGTGTTTGTTGTGATTAATGTGATAAGTAATATAATTTTAATTATTCCCTTTAAGAATCTTTAACTCTCAAATTTTTGTCATGTGATTGTGGTTTGTGTGTCTGCTTGACTTTCTTCTACCACCTGTGATCTACATTTGCAGCATTCTTTTAGTATAGCTGTATAATTGATTTACAATTTTCTTTAATGTTGGATGGACAACGTTGTTTTTGACACTAAAGATAGTTCAGTACCTAGGAAATATTTCAGCCTATTTTAATAGTTTATTGGTTTGCAGCCTCCGATGTTAAATAGGCTGTTGTAATGTACCTACCTGTTTTAATTTAAAAAAAAGGATTTCAGTTTTCATGATTGATTTTATGTGGATTGCACTAAACATAAACAGCTAAATGGTGATCATTAAGTAGACGGGTCCCGTCATTTCATGCATTGCAAGAGCGGCATTGCTGGACGGTGCTTATTGCTCTAGGAGCCTGCCTGAACTGACCTTCCTGGCAGATCAGGAAGGTCAGGTCAGGCAGCCCTGTAGGTCAGGAAGGTCAGGTCATCGCCAGCCTATGTAATGTAGAGCAATAATGAGAAGAAAAACTTGCAGAAAAACCGTTTATAAGACATGAATTGAGAAATGAGAGTTGTCAAAAACATTTTTACACACTGAAAAATTCCCAATATCAGTGAACTCTATGTTGGAGTAGAGTTCACTGAAACGAAGAAACATACTCCTCACAAATAACAAATAATTTCGAATCTGACAACACTGTCTATCTGCAACAGATATGTCAACGAAACAACAGCCATAACCTCAGGCACAAAAATATATGTTTTTGTTGCAAATTGAAATGTTTTAAGTGCTGTTATGATTAAAAAACGAAATCTATCACATTGTCTAACTTTATGAAGGTCTGTACAACTGATTTTAAGTCATCTTCTGTTATAATTTTGTTAATATGAAGTTGACATTAAGTCAACCGTACCCCAATGTTTCTCTCATTGATACTGAAGGTCAGCAACAAACTATTTTTAGATAAATCGACTGCTGATAAATGAAGATTACTACCTTATATGCACTTTGATACTATTTTTCCATTGTGGAAATTTGTTGTTGCCGAGTTCGTGACATTATTCGTTCATCACTGGTCACATACTAGGTTGCACATTGCTTAGTGAGTAGTATAGGCCTTTTGCCTCTCAGCACTGCGACCCCAATGGATGTTTTGTGCATGACTCTATTTTCCTAATAGTTGCGCAAAAAGTTCAGATTTTTTATGTAGTCTGCTGTCTTTTTGGGAGGGTCTGACGACTGCAGCCATATAATAGGACAACACACACACATCTCTTTTTGGGAGCTATCTTACCTATTTCCTGGGGGTGTTAGAGTCACTCCTTCAAAGTATTTAAGTCTTTTGCAGAACTGAGCCATGCAAGCACATAGCAAATGTTTTGTTGTTTCCACTGCTTCAGTGCAGTATCTGCAGTTTTCACTATCTGCCCTACCCATTTTTGTGCCATAATAGACCTTAAGGTTTCAATGGAGGGATTGTTATGGCCCACTCACAACATAACCTAACCAACCCATCTTTATAAGGGGGTACCTTACTGGCAAGTGTTTAGTGAAAAGTCCTGTGATTATTCTCAAGTCGTTCTTATCCAATTGAAGAAGTAGTTTAGGCTTCTCTGTTGATATGGTAATGTACCGTTTTGCCTGCTTTAAGCCTCGTGTTTTCCTCCAGTGTGACAGCATTTGGTTCCTCTCCCAAGTATCAAATTCATTTCTTACATGGCTTTTTGTTAAACCACAATAGAGCTCTGGACCATAAAATGGTGTTGATGCTCTTTTTGCTACTTCCTCATTTCCTTCAATGCTTTGATCTCCTGGTACCCACATCAAAGTTACTTTGTTTGCAGCCAGCAGCTTTGAGGATTTTTGCAGTCCCAGAGCAGTTTAGACTGTTTTAAATTTTCAGTATCTTTAGTACCGTCTGAAAGGATATAAATCTTGTATTTTTTAGTCTTCTTTGTATGCACTCTCGTACACAGAAATTAATAGCAAGTGTTTCTGCCTGGAATATGGTGAAAGCTTTTCCTAAGGACTTAGTGAGTCTAAAGTTAGGTCCTCTTATTCCCAGTCCTGCTCCCTCCATTTGTTTAGACCTGTTTGTATACCATGCAGATGAGTGGTTATCAGCCTTGCACTGTCTCTGTCCCATGTTTGGCGGTCACTTATGGCTATGTCAAATGGAACTATAAAGTCCAGATGGTATTTAATCTGTTGGTTTGGCAAGTGACTCCAATGGAGTAATTTCCAGGATCTTCAAGTGGTCAACCAACTCTCCTGGTTTGAATTGATCTGCTTGAAATAGTCTTGAAGCACATAGTGCTTGTTCCTTCTTCAGGCATATCTGCAGTGGAGTTGGATTCAGTATTGCCTCTATTGCAATTATAGTGCATCGTGTTGTTCCAAGACAGATCAGCCTCTGCAATTTTTTCCATTTGCTTTGTGCTAAGGCTTGTTTTGTTTTTGACCACCATATTATAGATTCATATGTGACCATGAGTTTAACCACAGTTTGGTATATCCAATATACCATGCTGGGATTCAACTGCCATTTCTTTCCTACGAGTCTATCGCACGTCTAGATTGCCATTGTGGCTCTCGAAAGAGTTTTTTCCAAATGTGTGTTCCAATTCATTTTTTTGGTCTAAGAAGACCTGTAAATATTTAACTTGATTGGAAAATTTTATCTGTGTTCTATTCTGAGTGGGGGTTTTTAATTGTTGCCCTCTCCTCTTGAATAGGACCAGAATTAATTGTCTTATGTGGATTGACATTAGGCCCCTCTGTCTCACACCAGCTCCTTACAATATTTAGAGATGTTTGCGTTGTATATTACAGCATCATGCTTCCCCTCTGCTGTTATAACATACAGTAAGTTTAAACTAACATTGTTTTTAATCTTTTTTGTTGTTGTAAAATGCATGTTTTTTGTGCTGGTTTCTGTTTTCTCCTAAGTTTTTTTGGTCAGATCAGGTCGTTCAGGCCTGCTTCATAGAGTGTTTTGTGCATAAACAAGAAATTCCACAACATTCCTCTTGTTGGTTATGCATACAGGTTGCTTTTAAGCGTTTTTTTGGAAACATTTTAATCACATTTGTCAGCATCTTCAAAATAACCCTCTCTTTCTTTGTAAGAGGAAATCAATTTTTATCAGGGCCCGTAAAGTTGGGGTGCTTGCTTGCTTTGGTATCCTAAAAGCAAGTATATAGATATTCGTTGAATTGAAGCTGGAAGTGTGTGCATTGTTTAATAACTATACACCCTTACAAAAGATACAGTAAATAAGTAAAATTAATTAGTTTTCATTTACCAGAGTCATACTTGTGGCGTGTTAAGTGCATATTGGGGTCTTAGTCTTCATGAAATCTACAGTACTGGTCAGAATTCTGCAATTATTTTAGTTATGTACCTATAATTTCTAAAGATTTAAATTTGCTTAACTGTCACTGTTAACTAAGTGAAGATTGGGACCTGTGATGAGCCATGATAAGTATGCTTGGAGAACCCAAATCACTACAACACATCTTTAAAAAAAATAAAAGAAAAAATAATTTTTCATCCTCTGACGATGCTAATTTGGTTAATGAAACGATCATGAGGTCTTTTAAAGATGGGTTGTGGTGATTTGGGTTCTCCAAGTGTGCTTGTCATTGTTAATATATCATCAAAGAGGTGTTAACACCTCTAACTGTCTAGACCAGTGTATGTTGTGTTGTGTGTGTGCCAACTCACCAGAACATTTACATGTCTTTATAATAACTTTATATGATGAAAACCAACTGCTTTAAATGCCTGCATGCATTAAGAAATTCGTGTATTATGATTATTATCATTATTATTAGTTTATTGGATTAGAAATTTTACAATGCATCTTACAAAAAAGTACTAAACTTGTGACTGCAATCAATGCAATTTTGGCTTGAATGAAAATCAAAATCTATACAGCTCGAGATCTTCATGACACTGACAATACTTCATAATTTTAGTTTTCCAAAATCTACTAACTGTCCATTATTTCTTGCTACAACCAATATTTACTGCACATCTGTGGAGTTTGTATATCACTTTAAGCTAGAATAATAGTTTTGGTTTAGCTTAGTTTTCAGCACATGTGAAATTTTTTATATCCAAATATTTAGTGCCACTTTGCTAAGGTAACCTATAGTTAACTATTAAATTAGACTCACATAATCTATACAGGATGTTCTTAGGCTAGTTGTGTTCGGCTAAATGATTAGGTATATTATTTAATCCTGATTGTCCGCTTAGGTGCAAGTATGCTGTTAGCTGGCCTTACCAGAATAAACCAGAATTGTAAACACTATCAGTTGTTTAATACCTGACTGGTAGCCAATCTGACAGTAAGGCTAAGGTTTGTGATGAGGAGGTAGATCGATCTTATTCTGTATACACTATCGTCTAGGTCATCTGATATATGTACTACCTATATTAACAACGCAACAAAACCACTCCAAATAATTAGAAGAATTTAAATCAATTGTTTCCCAGTATTGTTTAGGAATTTCAGAGAATAAATAAGCCATAAATCCATAAGACATTCCTAGGATATATATATATATATATATATATATATATATATATATATATATATATATATATATATATATATATATATATATATATATATATATATACTGACTTTCAAAACAATCGGAACACCCAGTAAGGGTTAATCAATTTTAATAAAATGTATACATAATGTGTGTTTAATCAAACTATAAAAATGATTACATTTTCAGACTAAGAAAGTCTAGGTGCAGCTAGTGCGTTATGGTAGTGAATTTTCATTAAAATGTTTTTAATAGCAAATATAATAATTAAAAAAATAAATAAAAACGTCTTTTTTTAATGAAACCAGTCATCAAAGCCGGTTACCAGTATAACCTATATAGTAGAAACCATATTTCATCAAAATAACTTCATTGTTTGCGATAGCACACAAAAAAAAAGTCTGGACGCAGCAAGTGCGTTATGGTAGTGAAATTTCATAGAAATGATCTGGCACAAAATATTTTATTATAACTTTTTTTTCTTGTAACATACAAATCTGAATTTTTGTATATAGGTTACTTTTTATATCGTAAAGCTACCCACCAAATCTGGTTATCATAGCTTTTTATTTTTTGAGATAAAATTGTTTTTCAAATGAAAACTCAAAATTTTCCCGGAAAACCTCGTCCGATTTTTTTGATTAACGAACTTATCAAAGCCATTTACAAAAGGAAGGTACATGCCAAATGTTATCAAAATCGGCCCATTATTCTTTGAGATAAAATTTTTTTTCGAATGAAAACTCAAAATTTTCCCGGAAAACCTAGTCCGATTTTCCAGACTAACAAACTTGTCAAAGCCATTTACAGAGGGAAGGGACATGCCTAATTTTATTAAAATCGGCTTATTACTTTTTGAGATAAGATTTTTTTTTGAATAAAAACTCAAAAATTTCCCGGAAAACCCCGTCCGATTTTCCTGACTAACGACCTTATCCAAGCCACTTACGAAAGGAAGGTACATGCCAAATTTTATCAAAATCGGCCCATTATTTTTTGAGTTATCGGTGTGATATATATATATATATATATATATATATATATATATATATATATATATATATATATATATATATATATATATATATATATATACGCGTACACAAGCAGTGAAAATAGCGAAAACAGTCGGAAAACTGTTGAGGCTGGTGTGCCGCAGGGTTCTGTGTTGGGGCCAGTTCTGTTTTCCATCTATATTAATGTCTTCCTAGAGAACAAAAACCTAGAGTGTTCGCCTATGGCATATGCTGACGATACTGTATTGCTGTTTGATGGAGAAAGTTGGACTGTAGTTATTGAGAAAGCTGAGAGGAACAAATGCTATGAAATTACTTCTGGATGATAACTTGCTCTCTTTAAACGTAAGTAAAACAAAATATATGACATTTTGTCCTACCAAAGCGGTATTACCTGCAGACTTTGGAGATTTAAATGTGATGGCGATTTGACATAATAACACTCACCATCAGCATTTTGTACTGCCAGAGTTTCCAGACTACCTTCGATTATTAGAGTTTACTCTGCCAGACATACGAATGCATCTTGCTGATTGATATTTATTTCGACTCCATCACTGTTACCAAATGATTTAGTTGAATAGTAAAACCGAAGTTCTTCTGGATCGATGGAATCTTCAAACTGGGGACTTTGAATATTTCTAGTTTTGATGACATGATAAGCAAGACTTTTAAGGAACTCAAGATTATCAGAGCGAATTGTACGCTTTGAAGTGGTTGACTGTACTAAACTTGCCTTGGTAGGCTAGCATTCTAAGCAATCTTTTCAAGTTCCAAGCGACCAGACACCTCTTCACCTTGAAGGTTGTCTGTCTAACAGCTGTCAGACAGCTAGCTGTCTAACAGCTGCCCAACAGGTGTCGTGTTAGACAGACATCTGTCCAATAGCTGTCGTGATAGACAACTAACGATAGATAGGTAGACAGGTAGACAACCGACTCAAAGCTAGTATACCTTAAACCACCAAACAGTTTGTATCTTTCAACACGGCAATCAACTAACAAGTGGTTTACATCAGACCAGCAACCAACTTGTTTGAAACAAATAACTTTACCGAGATGGAGGTGATGGGTAAACAAGAGAGAAAGATTAAGAAATTTTTTTTACAACTTGCTGAAAACAATGAGTGAAGATTGAAACCCGTGATGAGCACTAATAAGTACAATTTGGAGAACCCAATTCATCACATACCGTTTTTTTAGACACGACGATCGTTCCACTAACAAAGTTAGCGTCATCAAGGGGATGAATAAAGGTAAAGATTCAGTTCCGTTGACCTGGGAGTCATAATTCAATCAGTGAAGATTGAAACCTGTGATGAGCACTGATAAGTACAGTTTGGAGAACCCAATTTTATATTTTATTCATCCCCTTTATGACGGTAACTTTGCTAGCGAAACGATCGTCGGGTCTTAAAACTGTATTGTGATTAATTGGGTTCTTCAAATTGTACTTATCAGTGCTCCTCACAGGTTCGAATATTCACTTATTGAATTATGCCTCCCAGGTCAACGGAACTGAATCTTTACCCATATTCATCCCCTTGACGCCAACTCTGTTAGCGAAACGATTGTTGGGTCTAGAAAACTGTATTGTGATGAATTGGGTTCTCCAAATTGTACCTATCATGCTCATCACAGGTTCCAATCTTCACTCACGACTCCCAGGTTAACAGAACTGAATTTCTACCTTTATTCATCCTCTTGATGACGCTAACTTTGTTAGCGAAACGATCGTCGGGTCTAAAAAAACTGTCTTGTGATGAATTGGGTTCTCAAAATTGTACTCATTGGTGCTCATCACATGTTCCAATCATCACTCATGGAATTATCAC
Source organism: Tillus elongatus (assembly GCA_964006375.1). Classification (NCBI taxonomy): domain Eukaryota; kingdom Metazoa; phylum Arthropoda; class Insecta; order Coleoptera; family Cleridae; genus Tillus; species Tillus elongatus. The sequence goes on along the minus strand of OZ023269.1, from coordinate 79,961,877 downwards.
TCCCAGGTCAACGAAACTGAACCTTTACTTTTATTCATCCACTTGACGCTAACTTTGTTAACAAAACTGTATTGTGATGAATTGGGTTCTGCAAATTGTACGTATCAGTGCTAATCACAGATTCCAATCATCACTCATTGAATTATGACTCCCAGGTCAACGGAACTGAATCTTAACTTTATTCATCCCATTGATGACGCTACCTTTGTTAGCGAAACGATCGTCGGGTTTAAAAAACTGTATTGTAATGAATTGGGTTCTCTAAATTGTACTTATTGCTTAAAACATTAGAAGAAGGCATTTAATGCTCAGACTTGGCAGAGCTGAGAATGAAGCGCTGCAACGTTTATATAAACCAATTGTTGAGCCACTAAGTGAAATATCTAAAAACACATCAACACTTAAACTGCAGGCAACAGCTGAACAAATCAGAGAAGAAGCGGTACCAGAAAATAAACCAAGTCGAGTTCCTTGAAGACCATGAAATTTTTCAAGCTGAATCAGATGAGGATATACCGAAATTTTAAGAGATTGAGGAAGGTTTATTAAAGCTATCACAAGTGCGCCAGCATATCAAGAATTTTTGGAGCAATATCCTGAAGAAGTTCGATATTATGTAAACATGTATTTTACTGAAACGTCGAAAGATGCTACTGTTGATCAAACGTATGGTGCTCACTATGATGGCGATACAGGCAACTGTAGTCTTGGTAGCAAACATTTAGACTTCACTAATGATAAAATTCAACTGGATAAAAGGAGATATCCAGAATCACAAGGTCTGCTAGAATTGATATTTATGAAAAAGGCCTAAGGGATATACTTATGACGATCTTCAACACTATAGAGATATTCTAGAACCAACCAGTGTTCATAAAGTCGACTACGATCCCAATAAGCGAACTTAAGGTTGTTTATCATAAAAATATCTGACTATAATAAAACCAATGATAAATCCACGAGCACTAACCTCCTCAACTCCTCACGATTGTTGCTACGACACACTTCTTAACGTAAAACAAAAGACCGAATCTAGAGCTCAGAATGTGATAGAAAAAGCAGCACTAACAACTATATGATGCAAAATAACAAACAAATATGTATTGGGTTGACATATCTGAGTTGGTTGATAGACTTGGACTTTTAGTGGCCTCTCAAGTTGCTGGTAATAATGCTCATAACAACGAAACTCATTGAAGAACTGAAGGAAGCTGATGTTGTCGCTTAGTGAACCTACATATATACCATACATACCTTCCTATTGCTTAGTATAAAAATGTCTAGCGATAAGTTCGGACGTTCCGAGGCCAGTAAACGTTTTAAGTTTAAAATTATTGAAAGAGAGATTTTTCCAAGAACTACAAGCGGTGATTTTGATTTGCAAAACCACAGATTATCCAACGTCGCTGATCCAGTCGATTCAACAGATGGTGTAAATAAAAAAAATGTTGCATGGATAGACGACTACCAGATGAACAAAGATGAGGTAACAAAGAATAATTGCCATACTACTTGAAGCTGTGCACAAGCCAGAGTTGGAAGATTTCACAAACGAATTTGAAACAAATTTGAAAAATTTAACTAAGAACATAACTGCTCAAGTTTTAAAAGATATTGACCTATCAAAGAATAACAAGTTGAAGAAGAAGCTGGGTGAAATTAATAACAAACTAAAATATTTGCATGACAAGTGGATACTTTTAGATCATGAAACGCAAAACAGTTCAACCATCTGCTGCTAAAAAACAAGTAATAAATGAGTTGTACACGCCAGCAAGAATCAATTTTAAACGCAGGCGTACAATAACCAAAGGTTTGGATGACTCGTGGCAGATTGATTTAGCTGAGTAGCAGACTCATCGCGAGAACTCTGGTTACAAGTACATTTTAGTGGTTATCGATTGTTTTTCAAAGTATGTGTGGACTCGCCCACTTAAATATAAAAATGGAAGAGGTGACTAAAGCTATGGCTGATATTTTAGCTAATAGTACAGCTCCTACCAACATCCAGTCTGATCTTGGTAAGGAGTTTCATAACTCCAAATTTAACGCCTTGATGAAAAAATACAACATTAATCACTGTAGCACTTATAGTGTCAAGAAGGCTGCAATAGTGTAAAGAGTCATAGGTACCTTAAAAGAGAAGATATATAAAAACTGTAAGTTGTTTGGTTCCTACAAGTGGTTTAATACACCACCTGATGGCACAGATGCCTACAACACAACCATTCACCGAACAAAACCTAAAGATGTTAATAAGAAAAATGAAGCAGCTATTCGTGAACAAGTCTACTCAAATATTAACGTGTTTGATTAGAATAAATTCAAAGTGGGTGATGTTGTACGTATAAGTAAAGCAAAAGCTCAATTTGAAAAGGGGTATACACCTCGCTGGTCAACAGAGTTATTCAAGATTGTTTTTGTCTATTTCACGAATCCAGTAACATACTTTCATGCAGACAAAACAAATCGGTGGAGGGTTTTACTAAACAAACAGACATCTATATGGTTGAAAGTATCTTGAGGAAGAAACTCTATGTAAAATGGTTTGGTTTTGATAAATCTCATAATTCTTGGATAAATTCAAATGATGTTAAATAAGCTTATATATTTAATGTATTAATGTACTTAGAACAAAATTAAAATTAATGTTTTTTTATTTTTCCATATGGCATAGACTAATACAATTAAAAGTTATGTCGTAAATCAATAATATCCTGAATAAACTGCTCCTGCGGTACATCTGCTATCTGTAGGTCGTTTCTATTCGTCTTAATGTATTTCACTTCGGTCTTTATTCTGTTAAAGATATTTACAGAGTTTGGATGCTACAACATGTTTAGGATCACTTCGGACTCGGGATATTTGTTTTTAAAGTCATTCACAGCTCTTCTGAAGGTTTTCTTTTGCGTTCTTACGGCATGATATAGATAGGTAGCGTCTTTTTCATTTCTTGAAAGTAAACCAACAACACAAAGGTTTCCTGGGTTGCTTGGTTTTGGAGATATATCTTCAGGATGTTCTGTGACTTAATTAATTAATTGAAAGTCTCCAAATAAACCATACCAGAAGTTGTCTCTAATTTGCTGGTAACACACATTACTTAATGTAGCAATTTTAAACACACTACTGAACACTTGGATACTCAAGCACAAGCTGAAGCACCTCTTACTTCTAAGACAACTGAATGTTTAATGAGCTTGATAATGTGTGGCCGAAAATGTATATATGTTGACACCGCCCCGACCTAAAAACTATATTTATTAATATTTATTTCCAACCACATTAGACTCCATCCATCCGCTCTTGGCTTCTGCGAACTCCAAAGCTTTAGCATAAATTTCCTCAGTGAATTCTTGATATGTATTTTCAGAATTGGTTGAAACTGTAACATTTATGTTTTTAGTATTGAATGATTTCATCTCTTTTCAATTTCGGCTTTGGAGTACATATAAACCAAACAACTCTAGATTCATTTTAATTTTATCATGTCACTATGTCTTACTGCTTCCATAAACTGTTTAATAATATCAATACCCTTTTCGTATATACGATAAGTAGCCATCCTGTTTCTAAAAGCTTGAGTTAACATATGCACTTGTTCAACCTGTCATGCCTCACATACTTTTATTAATGGGTTTCACTACGCAAATGTCCAGAGAATGCACTAGTTTTCACTTGTGACGAACACGATTCACGGTATCTCGTTTTGTTAGACATATTTATTTAAGATCGCTGAACTAATGAATAAAACATATACTCAGTTTATACATTCATTAACACACACACATATTTATGATACATGGACTTCAATGAAATGTTACATTTAACTTAAAAGTATATTAACATAAATAAATAAGAAAATCAGTTGATATAAATATAAAAATATAATTTGATGTGAACAGATAAGAATCAGTTAATATGAGAGTCCTCCAGTCAGATGTCTCACCACAAGTATCTTCATCAAACAGGAACATAAGTTTATAACGCACCATATCAGGCTTGATTTTGGGCATGTTGTGTATTGAAAGTTGGATTAACTCATCGTTGTGTAGATGTGTTGTTGGAAGACCAGACCATTTCATGCAGTCGTGGTCATCGAAACAGATTCGCACTTCTACATTTGGTGGTTTGTAAATATAAAACACATTTAGAGATAGTATTGCCAGGATGAGAAAAGTTGCTTTAAAAGGGACCATTGTATATCGCGTGTATTTCGTGAAACGACCAAGTACTTGCTTCTTTGCGAAGTGTAAGCTGTCTTAACATACAAACTCGGAATGATGGTTCACAGTCTTTTAACATAATATTTATGTTTCACCATTTGATGGGTATTCCGGCTACCCAATGTTCCTTTAACTTGCCGTTGTAATAGGCAATCAACTCTTTAGTGTCCTTATTTTCCAACCGATGTCTCAATCATTTCTCACCACTTTTACACAATTTTGTTGCATTGAAGTAACCAGTATTCTTATCGATAATTAATTGAAAGTCTCCAAATAAACCATACCAGAAGTTGTCTCTAATTTGCTGGTAACACACATCACATAATGTAGCCATTTTAAACACACTACTGAACACTTGGACACTCAAGAACAAGCTGAAGCACATCTTACTTCTAAGACAACTGAATGTTTAATGAGCTTAATAGTGTGTGACCGACAATGTATATATGTTGACACCGCCCCGGTCTAAAAACTATATTTATTAATATTTATTTCTAACCACATTAGACTCCAAAATCCACCCGATCTCGGCTTCTGCGAACTCCAAAGTTTTAGCATAAATTTTCTCAGTGAATTCTTAATATGTATTTTCAGGATTAGTTGAAACTGTAACATTTATGTTTATAGTATTGAATGATTTCATTTCTTTTCCATTTCGGCTTTGGAGTACATATAAACCAAACAATTCTAGATTCATTTTATTTTTATCATGTTTTTAGCTAAAGCAGCTTAAATCAGATGAAACACTATGTCTTACTGCTTCCATAAACTGTTTAATAATATCAATACCCTTTTCATATATACGATAAGTAGCCATTCTGTTTCTAAAAGCTTAAGTTAACATATGCACTTGTTCAACCTGCCATGTCACATACTTTCGATTTATGGGTTTCACTACGCAAATCTCCAGAGAATGCATTAGTTTTCACTTGTGACAATCACGATTCACGGTATATCGTTTTCTTAGACATCTTCAATTAAGATCGCTTAACTAATGAATAAAACATATACTCAGTTTATACATTCATTAACACACATATTTATGATACATGGACTTCAATGAAATGTTACATTTAACATAAAAGTATATTAACATAAATACAGTTAGACATTAGAAAACCAGTTGATATAAATATAAAAATATAATTTGATGTGAACAGATAATAATCATTTAATATGAGAGTCCTCCAATCAGATCTCTCACCACGGGTATCATCATCAAACAGGAACATAAGTTTATAACGCAACATATCAGGCTTGATTTTGGGCATGTTGTGTATTGAAAGTTGGATGAACTCATCGTTGTGTAGATGTGTTGTTGGAAGACCAGACCATTTCATGCAGTCGTGGTCATCGAAACAGATTCGCACTTCTACATTTGGTGGTTTGTAAATATAAAACACATTTAGAGATAGTACTGTCAGGATGAGGAAAGTTGCTTTAAAAGGGACCATTGTATATCGCGTGTATTTCGTGTAACGACCAAGTACTTGCTTCTTTGCGAAGTGTAAGCAGTCTTAACATACAAACTCGGAATGATGGTTCACAGTCTTTTAACATAATATTTATGTTTCACCATTTGATCGTCACATGGTAGCTCTTTGTTATTAACACATTTGAGAACATCAGCAACCCAGTACAGGAAATCACTAAGTCGAATATCAAAGTTAAAATTTGTTAGAAGCTTTAATTTTTCGTTGATGATTTCAACCAGATCTAGTAGTTGTTGAACTGTATCTTCGGTTAAATAAAAAGTAACAGTCATCTGAGATTCTAGGCCTTAACTGTTTAGATATGCGTTTGACGGCAAATAATCCAATATTTTTCTGGTTCAATTGTATTACCTATAGTAAAGTACTCTTCAGCTGCTTTTTCCACTGTTAAAATAAAATATTCCCATTCCCATGAACCTGATGAGATTGTTATATTTGACCCTGATGCGTACGAGTTTGTATTTACAATCTTAATGGAATCAATTCAGCAGCTTTTGATATACCAGTTGCGATACTTAGATTGGATTAATAGTATACCTTGTTTCCAGCAACATTCTACCTTCTTGTTTAATCTCATTAATATTCTGACGTAGAGCTGCATCGATTCGACCCCAATAACAATCTTCACAAACATCGTTATTAATAGGTCTGAAGACCTCAGGTCCATCGTTAACATCCATGTTGAACAGAAAAAGTACACTACAATAACTACTAAGTATAACTACGGTGTGCAGACTGTTGAAGTGAGCTTACTGTGAATGTTAAGTAGGTTTTGTTGTTCCCCTCCACCACTCTCACTGGTTGTATTTTCCTGCTTGGTTGGTTCTTAAACTTTAAAAATCTATTTCGATCACTAAATACCTTATATTATTTTGTTTTCATCGTCGTTTGATTCGTAATACACTCCAAATAATTCAACATGTTCATGCCAGACTTTAACAGACGTTTCTACACTGGCACAACCTTCTTTCTTATCTTTATCCCAATCAGCATTAGTTGGAAGACTATCAAAATATTGTCCGCAAATTGTATATAACATATCGGTAACATCTGTACCGTGAAGTTTTCGTGTAAGAAAATTAAAGAATTTACTACGTTCACCGTGTGACTTGTAATCATATAGTAGTTTTCCAAATTTGTGGACGTCATTGCAGCTTGAAAACTCATTTTTTTTATCAAACCCTTGTCGCCTCGCGACCCCGTCAAATTTTAGCGAATTTTTATTTTAAAAAATTCGCTAATAGAGGTAATGATGGTAAGACTGCAAAAATGTTTTCAAATGAGCGCTATTTGGGTCCCTAGAACCCGAAGCCAAGGTCTTTGATATATTTATATATATATTTGAGTGTGTGCGTGTGTATACGAGCGATAACTCAAAAGTTATTAACCGATTTTGATAAAACTATGCAAGAACCTTTCTTTTACTAATAGCTTTTATGTGTTCGTTGGCCAGCCTTACCGGGCCAGTTTTTCTTAAAAAAATAATAATTAAGTTTTCCGGAAAAAAAAATAGTATCTCAAAAAATAACAAGAGTTATTCTGATGAATTTGGTTGATATGTTGCCCTTGTATACACTTTACTACATACCAAAATTCAACTCTAGGTTTAATTAGTTGTGCAAACTTAAAGAATTTAATAAAAATTCTTTACCGTAACGCAATTGCTGCTTCCAGAGATTTTTCTTAAATAAACAAATGTATCAATAGATAAATATATAAAATAAATAAATACATACATATTTTATCTCCCCTCATCGAGACGAGTACAATGATGCCCCACACATGTCCTCTTACGTGAAAACTAAAATTTTGGGTTTGCGCATGCGCATATGTCATATTTGAATTACAATCATCGAGACGTGTACGGTGATACCCCGCACATCGGGTCTAACTATACAAATAAAAAAAGTTCATTTGCGCCTGCGTTGCGAGCCATATTTTGGTGTCATTTTTATAAAAATTAAAATGGTGGGTTCGCTTATTTGTATAGGTTAGTCTAAATCTCTTAAAAATTCACCCTTTAAAAGTTATAAACAAATAATTCAGCTTCAACCTGAAGCTGTACCGGACGTGAGATAACCTGGTGGGGCATTTATTAAACGTTACTTAGACATTTATTGCATATGTATAAAATGCATTAACTTCTAAGAAACGTTATAAACAAACTGCTAACGTCAATCTGAACCCTCACTGGACATTGATACTTTTTATTAGGGAGTAGCGTATGCTTCTGGCGCTTGAGGTGGACTTTATTAACAATAAATTAGAGTTGATGCGAACCGGAGTTATCATTGTGATTCTAATATTTTTCTCCGCGAAAAGAACAAATAATCAAAATACGTCAACAAAACTCATACAAATTTTCGTTATCCTATTCGAAGTGTTCGTACAAGGTCAAGATAAGGCATCTGACAATTACGATGGTTTCATCACGCCAGATTTCGAGTAATTGTTAACCTTTGCTATAGCGACATTACTGGGGAAAAACAATCTTGAGCGGCAGTTATAAATGAGCCGTCTGAAGCTGCACCAACCACCTCAGCCCAGACCAGAAATACTTAAGGAATATTTTACTAAAAGTTTATTAGAAATCTACCGTGCAAGAAAAAATGTGTTAACCTCGCTTATCAAAAGTTAGATATACTAAACATTAATTAGAAATTTATTACATAAGTATAAAATGTATTAACTTCCCCTAAGAAAAATTATAAACAAATTCAGATAACTTCAACCTGAACCCACCCCGGAGTATTGATAATTTTATTGGGGAGTAGCGTACGCTTCTGGGGCTTAAGTTAGAATTTATTAACAATAAATTAGAATCGATACGGAGCGCAATGGTCATTGTAATTCCAATATTTTATCCACAAAAAGAAAAAATATGCTTTAATTATTTATTCCTCAGTTTTTTATATAAAATATCAAAGCTGGTCGCACTTTTTTGGAATCCTTGACTGGTTTGCTCATAGCGCAACAATCATTGTATAGACACTAAGTGTTGTCGCATCTTTTAGAAATCGCTGTAAATGCCCTCTTGTTTCCCCTTCTCTCAAATTCATTCTATAGCTTTTATAATTGATGACACCAAATAACCTGAAGTGATGTAGCGGGCCTTGCGGTATATCATAAAACATGGGAATGTCTCCTGGTTTTATTTCTATGCATTGGTTATTATGCAGGACATCGGGAACAACTATATCACCTGAAACATTGTTGTCACTGATTAATTGAATATTTTGTATGATGATACTCATGGTATTATTGTTGTTAATATTATTATTGTCATTATTACAATTATCCTTATAATACTATTTAGCTAAGGAATAGTCGAGTATCAATTTTCCTCCGCAAGTTTTATCTCCAGATTTGATTTGAAGTTGTTACAATTGACTTTTTAAGCCGTCGTACATTTTTTTATTGCTCTACCAACTGTCTGAAGAATTTTCAATGGTTTCATACTTTTTTAAATAAGAAGCAAACAAGCTATTGTCATAAAGAATTATGAAAAGTCGCTGTTTGGTAACACACGTCTGATTCCATGCTAAATACTTTTAAAGGAAATATTATTTGACCACCGTTGAAGGATCTAACTGTTGGAGTGTATCATACAAAGATGGCTGTTTGAAATAAAGATATTTTCATTCATAATAATGTAAATAACGAACGACGCAGGTTGATTCCCTTAACTCAAATATTAATACGATGGGCCATTCATTGGAAAATATCGAAATATTAGGCGCAGTTGACTTGTCAACGGTCACATTTTTTATGCACTTGAAACATCGGAATAAATGTTCTACCTCTAAAATAGAATTTCGACGAAACAGGAAAGACGTTACGATTTTCAACGCATAGTATAGGGTCTTCTCGTCTTATAAACATATTTAAGCTTTTTTACTTAAAAATAAATTCTAATTTAATTTAATTTGAGACAGTTATCTTCTCATTCAATAGTGCGCTTCTGTTTGAGGGCCTTAGCCAATCAGACGCGAAAATATCACTCTGCAGGATTTTCGTGGGAGACAAAGAGGGCGAGATTATAAATAGATGTTAGAACATCGGCAGCGAAGCAGATTCTCGAACGACCGCAAATAATCAGTCTCTAAGTGCAAAGAGAAGTTTCAATTGCTATCTATTTAAATCACAAGTCAGGTGCTGTTAATTAAAGCTTCGGTTAAGTTGATTGTTTTGTGTAAAGCACCCCATTCTTCACGATATGTAAGAAAAAGCTTTTCTTCTGTCTTTTCATAAATTTCAGGGCATTTTTCTATTAAATTGCAGGGGTCTACCTATGAGTTCACTTCTCAAATCAAATCAAAATTTATTTGTAGTAAGATATAACTTATTACAAGAGTTTGGATGGCTTAACCTGACTAACTATTCTATAATTACAAAAGTTTTCGTTTTTAAACCCATTGATATAAGCTTAAAAGTTAACAACCGAAAGCAAAAAGAAATTTCATGATCATGGTAATGCAAATATTACTGTAAAACTACTTTCTATACATAAGAAAACAGTAGATTCTCCTCGTCCCACCCCTCCATAATAAAGAGACGAATCTTACACACATTACCAATATACGTGCAGAGCGCCCTCAGTCCCAGCCTATCCGAACTCGACAAGAGGCAGGCCAGGCCGTCATAATCTTTCAATGTTTTTACTGTCGAATTGCGGACCGGCTCGTAGACCGGACACTCAAACATGATGTGACCCAAAGATTCTAGTTCATTCATATTACATACTGTACAGGAACTATCAAGATTAATTACGTGATTGGTATCGTTAGCTGTTAACTTGAAAAATTTTCTCGAAGAGGTTCGTAACTGTGCCAGGATACACACTTTGCTAGACGGCAATCCTAAGATGAGGTAAGGTTGGAAAAATTGCGCCGCCAATGTCAGTCGAGTGTACAGGATTGTATAGGAAGACCCCGCGGCCAACTGACGGCCGTTTTAAAGTAGCCTATCCTGTAACTTTTGCAGAATTACAGCCCGATTTGAGATTAGCCATAAGAGAGATACATTTTTCCACGTAAAGTATATGTCTAGATGTCTAAGCAGTTCAATAGCCTGTGCACACCAGTTATATTTAGCAGGAGCATCTCTAAGAGTCAACATACGTTTGAGACAAATTTTGGGTAAACGACTATCATCCATCGCATAAAGCTTGACCATCCAGCCAAAAGCTAGGCTAATAGCAGTGTAGAGTATATGAATTGCTCCAAACTCAAGCCTGACCATCGCGTCGGCTGTAGCCCGCGGGAGGCGAAACAGATACTTAATAAAACCAACCTGCACCCTCTCAAGCAAATTGCAATATTGAAGACCCCAAAAACCAAAAGAGTGGCGTATTGAACCCACAATAATAGAGTCGTATAGGCGCACCCTTGACAGATGGTCTACAATTTTTGTACGGGCAAACAGAGAAATTAGGGCTCCCACCGAAATTCTCAACCTGCCTACCATCATTTTGGACATGGAGAGAAACAGGGAAAAAGAAGAGAATTGGACTCCAAGGTATGTATACTGATTTACCATTTTCAAAGATTTACCTTCAAAAGTAAAATGTAGCTTATCAGCAGTGTGTCCAGATCTAGTGAAGCATATTATCTTAGTTTTTTTGATTGTTTACAGTGAGGATGTTTACGGAACAATACTCCTCAAGTATTTTCAACTTGCGATTTAAATCAACAGGAGAGTCCGATAATATAACAAGGTGGTCGTCAGCATAAAGCAGAATTACGACGTCGTTTGTACCATCTATACTAACACCCTTAGCACCTCTATTACGAAAGAAGGGCTCCATATCTGCAATAAATAGAGAAAAAAGAAAAGGACTGAGAACTTCTCCCTGCAGAATTCCACTGCTCACTCTGAATTGTCTCGTAAAGGCACTTCCGACTCTAATATTTACCACGGCGTTGTTGTATAACTGTCTGACAATAAAAATTAATTTACTGCTGACTCCAGACTGGTAAAGCTTCTGCCAAAGAATATCATGACACACAGAGTCGAAGGCTCTCTTGACGTCAATAAACGCAGCATACACTCTCCGACCGGGCAGCCTTAGATGAAGCTGAATAATGGAAGTGACGTAAAAACATTATCAATACAACCTCTATTTTTTTCTGAAACCGGACTGACATTCAGGTAATATGTCTGTACCTTCAGACCAGCGCAACAATCTGCTCAAGAGTATTTGTGTAAACATTTAACGGTACCATTGACAAGCGCGATAGTCCGATAGTTGGAAGGATCATCTAGAGCACCTTTTTTGTGAAGCATACACAACATTATTTGGAACCAAGATTCTGGCATATATCCCAGGTCAAATATCTTGTTGAATAGTGAGGTCAGATAAAGCAACCAGTTTTGAGGGAGATGTTTCAAAAAATTATTCGAGATACTATCAGATCCCGCCGCCTTTCTACTTCTCATATTCGACAGCGCAGTTTGTAGTTCTGACAGATCCATTACAGAATCAAGTATTGGATTGCGTGCGTCGAAAAATATCAGATCGTTGGTAACTTTTGGGACTGCCAATGACTCATAATAGGACTCCCAGTCCTGAAGAGATATTGGGGAATTAGCCTTTCAAGCTAAACGGAATGTCTTCACAGTATTCCAAAACACGACCGTGTTATGTGGGTTAGACAACCTACTGACTATTTCATTGCGATACAAAAATTTTTTATATCGAATCGTGCGGAAATATACGGACCTCGACTCCAAATAAACACGTTTGTGCTCACTGTTGTAGCCATTCCTTCTAAAAGTTCTGTAATGTGAACGAGTAAGTTTTCTCAGCTTAAATAGCTCTGAGTCAAACCATGGTTATGTGCATCTTCTCTCGTCGGCTTTTCTGGTAGAGGTCCTTCCCAGAGTACGTGCTACTTCTTTTATGGTATTTCTGAAGTTTGAAAAATCATTTTTAACATCTGAAGATATACGTGCTATATTTTCAGAACACATCAGTGAGTCGCGGTATACTCCACAGAGTTCGGGTCTCCAAACCAGTCACTCTATTCATAATAACAATTCCTGTGAGACTATCCAAACTCCTTTTTGTATCCTTTGCGAGGGCCCTCACGAGGCCACCGATAGAAAAAATTGTTTGGTAAACAAAAAAGCATCAAAACAATAATAGGAAAAGAAAACGTCGCCTACAAGAAAGCTAAAGATAAGTTTAAGACTAGTTATGCTTACCGAGTAAATAAACAAAATGAAATCGAAACAAATGAAAGAGGTGTAGTTCCAACTCAAAAACGGAAACGTACGCAGGTATATACTCCCAATAATCCCTTATTACAAGCACACAAATAAATCTTAAGCCAGCCGTTTGTTTCGCTTAACCCTATAGTAAACAAAAATAATAACCCGCTAAATTTTAATCAAAAAATAAACTCAAATACATTCGATATAAACTATAAAAACGACCAAGCTTGTAAATCATTAGCTACACTGTTGACAAATCATCTAAAAGAATCTGAAAAAAACAATATATCAGAAGGAAATTTGACCAGAGTTCTTAAAATCTAAGATTAACCAGATTATACTTTTAGATTAAAAATTCAACGTACTACAATGGAATTGTAGATCTTTAAAGTAGATAGGGAGACACCTGGGACCATCCCCTCCACTTTTTTTCTGCGCATGCGCGAGTCATCATGCGCATGCTCTGACCTGCGCAGACCTGTGACAGTTGACAGCTGACCTGTCAGATTTGACAGGTGTCAAATGTCACTGACCTGACAGCTGTCAGCTGTCAGTTGTCAGCTAACCTGACAGGTGTCAAATGTCACCTGACCTGTCAGATGACGTCACAAGCATTCCAAGATGGCTGACCTGTCATAGACAGCCACACCCCGGGTCTCTATGGAACTGTCTGACCTGAGATGACGTCACAAGCATTCCAAGATGGCTGACCTGTCATAGACAGCTGCAACCCCAGGGTTCTCTCTATGGAACTAACCTGAGATGACGTCGCAAGCGTTCCAAGATGTCTGACCTGTGTGTCCATAGATATCTACAAGTCAGGTCTCCATGTGTGTGTTTGTCGAATACTATTTGTCTGATTTGTTTATTGAGGTTATGTTCACACACGTGTTGATTACCATTCATCTGTTTGTTTATTAAGGTTATGTATTTGTTTATTAAGGTTATGTTCGTAAACACAGCTGTTTGTTTGTTTATTGTGTTGTTAAGGTGTATTTTGTTTATTAAGGTTATGTTCGTAAACACAGCTGTTTGTTTGTTTATTGTGTTGTTGTTAAGGTGTATTGAAGTTTGTTAGGGTATTTCGTTTTTGGCGGGAAATTTGAATTTGTTTGAAAATTTGTGTCTGTTGTGTCCAGAGATCTGACTCATCGAGCTAGAGAACATTCTATTTGTAAAGTTGTAGAGTGAGAGAATATTCTCTAGCTCGAGGGGAGACATCTGTTGGACACAGTCATTCGGTTTAGCACACACATACATATATGAGGAAGATATTGAGCGGGTAATTTGAAATTTGATTTTAATTTGAAATATGAATTTTGAAAGAAAAGCATTCGCCTGAAATTAGATTTGAACCCTCAACCATACAACTTACTCAGAGAGATACCTGTCGCTAAACCGATCATGCTATTCAGACATACGATGAAAGTTTGTTCGCAGTGGTATATATAAAATAAAACCTGTTACATAAAACGAGTTTATCAGGCTGATGAGTTTTTGTGTGTGTGTGTGGGCAGGGGTGTTATCTCTATTACATACCAATTGTAACCTAATAGGAACTGTAATTTTAAAACAATTGTATATTTATAGTAAAAAAGATATTTAAAGACGTTCCAATTTACCTATCTAATATCATCTAAAAACAAAAACATTTGAAGTAAACTATCAATAATATCAATAACAAAATGTATTTACATCTAGATATGTTAATGAGCTTGTTTTTAATGAGGTAATAAAACTCAGACCTGGTTTTATGGAGGTTTGTTTATGTTAGTGTTTTCTATATCACAGTGAATCTGAATTTATATAGGGAGTGATCAAAAACACACAAGTAACAAAACTCGATTTAAAACATCAAACTAAACTTTGATATACGAGGATTGTTTGATAAGTATTGTTTGTATGCAAACATAAATAATATAATAGTATACTTACATACAGCAAGAGACGTCATACATGTTTCACGGTTTAACACACACTAACGTCTGTTGAGGTCTTGAATGGGGGCCCTTATAGAAATAACACAGTTGTTTAATGACATCCACTTGAACCAAACAAAACATATAGACGCTGTTGTTGATTGTTAACACACACACACACGTCATGACAGCTCGAAGTCTTTGTTTAGACTGACAGAGCTGTGTAATAAAAGACAGACAATTGATTGCCCAACAAGTATCTTAGATAATCTTGTTTGAGCTTGTACAGCTGTTTAACAAACACGTCATGACAGCTCGAAGTCTTTGCTTAGACTGACAGACAGAAAGGGGTTAATAAAAATGCAACAAAATAAAAATAAAACAACTGATTTACATACAATAAAAATTTATTAGGATTAATTAAGTTGTACATATTGATACATAAATGACATACTATTATTACATAATGGCTCTAACGATGCCCGTTAGAGATTTATATTCCATTACACTGTCATGAATAACCAAACAATAAACACGAGTATTTTTTGGAAAGTTGGCGTGACTCATAAACTCCACCTTAATGTCCACCGTTGAAGACTTGATTGACTCGTTCTGGTGCTGACAGTCAATCACAAATAGAGCTCTGTCTTTAAACTCGTCATAATTCAAGATAGGCTCCGACATGTTTTTATAACAGAAGCTTTTTTGAAAATCTGTATACATGTTATAGGCTTCTGCATATTTCGATTTCTCAAAATCCATATTCATAGATTCATAAGGGTAGCATTCTGAATTTAGAAACACTCTGAGGTCCAACATACCAATGTTATCGAAATAGTCTGACCTCTTCTTCACGTTATCCTTACGATCTGTTTGAAATGCTATAATCACATATCGAGGTCTTTCCAAGTTGGTTGCAGTTTTAACAGCCCACACATCTCTGTTGATATCTCTGAGTGCTGGTAACTCATATATGTCCCATTTGCGGTATGCGAGAAATATAGAGGTGTCTTTGGCTATTTTATCCATCAGTTCCAATTTCATTTTATCATTGGGAAATACATGTTTTACCTTTAAAAACATATTGGTTACGGTAATTTTTGCTCGTGCCGTACCTGTGCTGTAATAGCCGTTGGAATCGTTTCGAGCTCTTGTAAAGCGGAAAGTATGTTTGCCACAGAGAACTCCTTTGAAATGATGAAAGAAACTGAAGAGGAACCAGACAGGTATGAGCATGTGAAACTTGTTATCATTTAAGGTGATGTGCTCCGACGACACATTCAGACCAGCGTTGCTAAGAGATTGGGCTTCATTCTTACTGAACGATAGCAGACTTTTGATGATGGTTGTGGTGTATGGGTCTCGCACTCGTTCCACTTCCTTGTTATTTAACTCATAGGTCATTGATTCAAACAGAGCTGCTCCTCCATTATTTGACAGATAACAAGCACCAGTGGCATTTTGGACTGCTACAGGTTCCAGAGCACCTTCAATTATTAGAGCTGACTCGGCCAGACATACGAACGCATCTTGTTGGTTGATGGCTATTTCAATTTCATCGCTGTTACCAAACGATTTAGTTGGTGAATAGTAAGAGCGCAGCTCTTCTCGATCGATCCCATCATCAAACACGGGTTCTTTGAATATTTCTAGTTTTGACGACATGATAACCCAGGCTTTGCAGGAACTCAATATTATCGGGACGAAGCGTACCCTTTGACGTGTCTGACTCAACTGAATTTGTTGTGGTAGATGCACTTGCTTTTATATCCTTAAAGACCAACATACTAAGCAACTTTTATAAGTTTCAAGCGAACAGACACCTCTTCACCTTGAAAGTTGACAGGAACTGAATCTTGGTCGACGATGTCGATGCTTATATTGGAAATCTCTTGCTTGTTCACCGGCAAGTAAATTAAATTTTTAGGTTCTATGTCGATTGCATAGCCAGGATCAACCATCGGAGCAAACTCATACAGCGTATGTGAGGGTTGTCCGTTATAATAGGAACCAGACACAATATTGGTTTCGATGCGAATCTGTCTAACATCCACTATATCAACAGGTAAATCAGATTCATAAAAGGTGTCCGGCTGAAGAACTTGTTTTGAAAAGCCCAACATTCGCCCAATCGAACCATCAAATTCAAAACTGACATTTGTATAACACTTTAGTCTACATTTGATGGTGTTCGGATTAGGTCTCAGAATCAGAGCCTGTTGCTTTTGTTCGTGTGTTGCTGTAGCACCAACAAGTTCATTTTGAAGTAACTCTTCCAAGTGTGTTATTTCATAAGCACCGGTGGGTATCGTGATGGTTCGCCAACCGGTTCCTTCTTTTACATGAAATTTGTTTTTACCTTCATAGATGTTGGGTATGTTGTTGTAGGTGTGAAAGCCTATCAAGGCAACAGCATAATTACCATCCAAAACAATTGGTGGATGGTAGTCTGACGACAGATGGGAGCTGCGGTCTTTCAACACAAAGGTGTGCGCCATGACTGATACACACAGGCTACTGTTTGAGTCTTTTATTGCAACGGTTTTTGCAGATACAACCCATAACCGGAGCGCTGTTTCTTGAGATACATGCCTTTGCCCAGTCTCTTGCATTTTGGCTTAAATTTCAAGCCACTCCCTCTCCTACCCATCGCGATGGCTTCCATTGTTTTGTTGTGCCGTTCTTCCTCCTCTAGTTTCTGTTTCGCAGACTTGGCATCGTTCACGGCTTTGGCAATACCTGCAGCACCACCACCCAGAGCTCCTAGTGCTGACAGCCCACCAAATATAAGAGGTAACAGCGGAAGGAAGCCTCCACTTTTAGGTATTGGAATAACTCGAGGTTTCTGCACATTCTTACGTCCACCAATGTTTCTAACAATTGTATGAGCTATATCAAATACGGCGTTCGCTGTTGGAATAAGGTTTCTATCTTTTATAACTTCCTCAATCAGACTTAGTATGTTTTTAAAGGGGACCTTCTTCTTTGGCTTCGAGTTGATTACATAAAACCCCTCATCAAGTTTTCTGTTAACTTTCATGGTGTTTGTAACGCCCCCGCAACGTTTCAGCAAAACCTGTATTTGTCTTTGTTAATAACAACCCTCACTCTGTGACACCAACATGCATACTGACTGGGTGTCTCACTTGCATTCATATATATATACACACCCAAATAAAATATAGTTTAGTTTAAGTTAAGATGCGTACCAGCAAACACGCTTCTGCCTTACCCATTACAAATATAGACGATGTTGTTACGGACACAGCTCAACAACAACTGAGGCATGGTCCTCTCTTTCCAAACACCGTTCGCTGTATCATATGTGGTCCGAGTGGGTGTGGTAAAACTAATGTCATGCTGAGTTTGTTGTTTGAAGCAAACGGTTTAAAATTTGATAACGTGTATGTGTATTCAAAGTCTCTGTATCAACCGAAATACAAGATGTTAAAGGAGGTGATGAATGCCACAAAAGGTGTTGGTTACTATCCTTATAGAGAAAACGATGAAATATTAGATCCGGCAGATGCCAAGGACAACTCTGTTGTTTATATTTGATGATGTAGCTTGTGACAAACAAGATAAAATAAGAGCATACTTCAGTATGGGCAGACATAAGAATATTGATTCATTCTATCTCTGTCAAACATATACACGAATACCCAAACATCTGGTACGTGACAACACCAATGTTATTGTGTTATTCAAGCAAGATGAAACCAATTTAAAACACGTGTACGACGATCATGTGACCACCGATATGGACTTTAAACAATTTAAAACTATCTGCTACCAATGCTGGAAAGATAATAAGTATGGTGTGTTGGTGATTGTGAAGGAAAACGATGTACACAAAGGCCGATATAGAAAAGGATTCGATAGATATATATTATTCTAACAAACGATGATAGACAGGGCAGTCAGCTGTCTAACACAGGTGTCTAACACAGATGTCATACAGGTGTCTAACACAGCTGTCATACAGCTGTCTAACACAGCTGTCTAACATAGCTGTCTAACACAGCTGTCTAACACAGCTGTCTAACACAGCTGTCTAACAAGACAGCCAGACATCGTGATAAATAAGAAGGCATGTACCATGAAGGAGTCAGTATATGTTAAACCACCACACAACCTGTATCGCTCAAACAAATGATTAGACCGTCTGGTAACACCAAACAGTTGTAGCACAATGGAAGTGTTGGGTAAGGAAGAGCGAAAAGTTAAGAAAAGGATTTTACAACTTGCTGACAATATTCGAAAAAAACATTTAATGCTTAAACTTAACAGAGCCGAGAATGATGATGCTCTGCAACGTTTATATAAACCACTTGTTGAACCCCTAAGTGAAATATCTAAAAACACAGCAGCACAGCAGCAGCCCCAGCAACAACCAAAGGCTGAACAAATCAAAGACGAAGTCGATATACCAGAAACGAAACCCCAAGTACAGTTCCTTAAAGACCATGAAGTTTTTGAAGCTGAACCTAGGGAAGAGGCTGAGGAGACAAGTTCCGATGAGGATATCCCAACATTTGAAGAGCTTGAGGCAGACCTACAAACTGTCACATCCAACCCTGCATATCAAGAATTTTTGGAGCAATATCCTGAACGAGTTCGATATTATGTAGACAAGTATTTTACTGAACCACCAAGGCTCGCTACCATTGATCAAACGTATGGTGCTCACTACGCTAAAGATACCGGTAGCTGGAGTCTTGGCAATAAACACTTGGATTTTACTGATAATGACATTCGACTAGGTCAACGGAGATATCCGCAAACACAAGGTCTGCTAGAATTGATATTTATGAAAACACCTAGAGGGTATACCTATGACGATCTTCAACACTATAGAGATATTCTAGAAGCAACTAGTGTTCATAAAATGAACTATGATCCTAACGCCCGAACCAAGGGTTGTTCCTCTGAAAAGTATCTGACTCTAATAAAACCAGTGATAAATCCACGAGGTCGTAGATCCTCAACACCTCAAGGTTTTGGTTACACCTACGAGGAATACGATGACGACAGCAACGTCAGACATCTTAACAAAAAACAAAAGACTGAACTTAAATCTCAGAGTGATAATAGCAGCGATAGCAACGGCATGAGCCCTAACAACAACATCAGCACCAACAACTATATGATACAAAATAACAAACAAATAGCCTATGTGTATTGGAATGATATAAACGAGTTGGTTGACAGACTTAGACTTTTAGTGGCTTCCCAAGTTGCAGGTAATAATGCTCATAAC
Organism: Tillus elongatus; assembly: GCA_964006375.1. NCBI lineage: Eukaryota > Metazoa > Arthropoda > Insecta > Coleoptera > Cleridae > Tillus > Tillus elongatus. The sequence continues at coordinate 79,941,764 of OZ023269.1, read as the reverse complement.
AACGAAATTCAGTCAATCTTGGAAGAACTAAAAGAAGCTAGTGTTATCACCTAGTAAACCCCACAGCCATGAAGAGACACCAACGGCAACAACAACAACAGCACCAACGCAACACTGAACCATCTTATGTTAATAATTCTATAAATGTATTCCAAGAGTTTACATACTTGTACTTAGAATCAAATAAAAGTCTTTGTTAAAATTACTGTGTTTTTATTTTGTAATACAATTAAAAAGTATGTCTTAAAGCAATAATATCCTGAACAAACTTATCTTGTGGTACATCTGCTATACGTAGGTTGTTTCTATGTGCTGTAAGGTATTTCACTTCAGTCTTTATTCTGTTAAAGAGATTTACTGCATTTGGATCGTACAGTATGTTTAGAATCACTTTGGCATTTTGGTGTTTATTTTTAAAATTCCTCACAGCCCTGGGGA